>JAZDUA010000106.1:142500-517500 GCA_038098605.1 Gryllus longicercus
CGGAGGGACCGTCGGTTGTAAGTGGTGGTGAAGGTGGTGCGGTGGTGGCTGTAACGGTGGTGAAGGCGATCGTGGTGGTGGCAGCAGCGATGGTGGTGACGGGTTGGGGATAATGTTAGTGATGGTGGTGACGGTGGTGGCGGTGCGGAGGGCGTTAGTGATGGTGATGGTGCTGATGTTGGTGGTAGTGGTGGCGGTGGTGGAAGCAGCAGTGATGACGGCTGAGGTGACGGTGGTGGCAGTTGGTATGGCGGCTGTGGATGATGTGACGGTGGAAGAGGTAGGGTGGGGGTGGAGGTGGGGGTGGAGGTGGAGGTGGAGGGTGGGGGTGGAGGCGGAGGCGGAGGTAATAGCGGCGCAAGTGACGTCAGGGGCTGCGGTGGCGGTGACAGTGTAAGAGGGTGGGGGGAAACGTAGGTGGCTGCGCAGGTGAAGGCGAAGGCGGGGGGGGGGGGTAGAGGGGGACAGCGACAGGTGCTTGGCCGTTGGCGGACGCGTCCTGGCAGAGCTGAGACTTCCGGATGTTGTGTTTGTCCCTCAACCACCCGAACTGGGAGAACTTTTATGCTTTGCTACAAAGCAAATGCCAATGCTGTAGGGAAACGGATGCAGAGCATTTTCGTATTCTCAGTTTTCTTCAAGTATCGGAGATGATGATAATACTCACTTTTATACATCGTAAGAAGCGTAGCACTTTTAAACACTGGTTCAGCAAGTAGTAATTTTTCAACTATCCATAGGTGAAAGCAGTATTATTATTATTATTATTATTATTATTATTATTATTATTATAAATAACATTATTATCATTATAAACAATAATGAGATTTTTTCAGAGAGACGTTCTAATTAACCGTAGAAAATTAAAAACCGACCACACGTTGCTATAAAATCACATCTTTATTTGGAGTTGTTGGAAGGACAACTGGCAGAACAATCCGGTGGTGTTCGCGGTGTGCAGTTTCGATAGTTCGAGTGAGTATGATGTTGCGGAACCGGTGACTGGAGGGAGTTATGGGTTTGGGAAATTTGCAACATAAATTAACAGGGTCCCTTCCATTGATTTTCATTAGATTTACTCTCGTGATTTTGGGGTAGTGGGTTAATCTTTCGATATCCCGGGGTGTTTTTACACACATTTCCCATAATCAACTTCACATCGCCGAATTCAGACCGGAAAATTGTCAATGAGAATGTTTATAAGAGCCATTCTATGAAAGCATCTTATCACAAAGAACTTAAAATAACAGAAAACCACCTTGCGTTATATTTTGCTTTTAACAAATATGGTATGGGGTGTTATTTATTATTAATGCGAGAGTTTAATGTTTTCCGGCTATTTTCATGGAATATGGTGGGGGAAGGTTAACCTAGTCAAATAATAAAATTTTGAAATTAGCTTCGAAAATAACCTTAGCTCCAGAGTCGACGGTGGCCATTGCAGAAGCAGTGGTGAGACAAGAAAATGTGCTCGCTTATTAGTCCTCTTCCCCGACACACGAAACTTCAGCCGCGCAGAGGGATCCTTACATCTACCCACCAGTTCAGGAGGAACTTATACAACTGTTGAAAATAAGCTGGTTTCAATTCCTAATATACGTTGTCCAATTTACTTACCTAACCGTCGTAAAATTGGGGTAAATATAAGTGGTTCTGCGCTGTCTTTTAGCGATCGTAATTAAATAATTTAAAAAATTAGTAATAATGATAATATAAATAATAATATGTCATGAAACTTGAAAACACTGTAACTTCTGTGTAATTATTTTATTGATCTAACGGAATATAAATCACAAAAAAATAAATTAATTACCTGGAAAAACCAAAAATGACTGTAAAATGTATTTCACGAAAATAAGTATTAAATGTATTATTAAAATTATTTAAACCTTTTTGTATTTTACATTATTTACTAGAACAATAAGTCTTTTGTAAATAAAATGTGTTTTAGAGAAGGGGGGACAATGAGGGAGAGAGGAGCCCAGAAATATAGTCCCCTCCCCCGGTGCTTTAGGTTTCTCACCCTTATTTTATTTATCCATCAACTCAGTTTCTGTTAGTACGCTAAGTTTTATCAATAGATTAGGATAATCTATTAAGTATACATTTTATTTACCCGGGTAGTCAGTAATCGATTTTTACTAGAAACCTTTCCAAATTTTACTTCAAGAAATGTCATTTTATATCCTTTCTAGAATAAGCGGTAATAGAGATGTGACCTATTTTGTATATTCAGCATTCATTGTATACCTGCAGTACTGCCCGAGATATTTCTGTAATTCAAGCTACGTTTCTCAGCAGACCAATTAACAACGTAACAAATTAGTATTTAAAATTGAAACCATCTCGTTTGTGACCCAATTTGAGCAGTCGTCATGAACCCCGTGCGAAGAGAACAGCATCAGAACAAAAGTCATGAGGAAATTCAGAGAGGGTTTAATAACGCGGTAATCGTGCGGGTGACAGATCCCCGCTCGCAGGTGCGCGTCTTAACGAGGCGCACTGCTGAACAACGCCTCCCGACGCCACCTCCTGCTTAGAAACATGGCTTAATGGCGCCTTCCAGAATAGCCCAGCAGGCCAGCGCTGCCAGACGCGGCTCTCGCAAGCACTTTTGCTTTTCACAATCACCCTTCAATGACGTCGGGGTTTTTGCGACACTGCAATTGTGATATAAAAATCACTGCGGGCGTTCATGACATTTTAAATACCTTCGATATAAATTCGGCGTGTCATCCTTATATTAATAAAGTATTATACTACTTGTGTATTATATAAAACACTATATAAGTACTATACCTAAAATGCATTTTATGTAATAAACTACTTATACTAATAAATATTAATTTCATATTTTTTCCACAATCAAGACTGATTTTTTAAAATTTTATTCGGGTATGTAACTAAATACTTATTAAGCAAATAAAAAAAAATCAACCCTCTGCATTAAAAAAAAATTGTAAACTCGAAACATCAAATTCCACTCCTAAAATTACTTTATTGGAGATATATTTTTTCTTAATAAAATCGATTCTTAAAATATGATTTTCAAATTATATAAAGTACAAATCTTTCAAAACATGAGTCGTTTTAACATATTTTTGAGTGAAATCATCACACTTAAAAAAACGTAAGCACAGTTTTCTCAAAAAGAGCTCCAAGAGTTGAATTACAACATCATTGTGATTATAACGTTTGGTTTTCCCAAAAATGAAATTTTATTTCATTAAACATGTAATTTCTAAACCATCTCGAACTTTGTTAAAGTTTACATTACAAGGCATTTTAAAATTTAAAGCATTTCTGGACCCAAATTCCTTAAATAATATTTTATGACGTTGCTTTAAATCTCAAGGTTTTAGAGGGTTTATGAGTTCAAAATGGAACATTTACACAAGCGCTCAAGTGACTTTTTTTCTCATTCAATTTTTTCGCGAAAGTTTCCTTATAAAAAAAGTTTCTCTCATCTTTGATATCCTGGAAGTGTCATATGAATCTAAATTTTGGAGACCCTACAAATTAAAAAAAAGAAAAATTGTAATTCCTTCTTTTTGATTTATCACAATATCTACAATATAAATTTACAGCATTGTGTAAATTTATTATTAAAATTTTATTACTAAAATTTAAATATTAACATGATTTGTAGGATTAGCGAAATTTGATATTTTTTCCCATTAATAATAGGATGTACGTTTTAAAAAATCCTTTAGCTTACGAGAATTGTGCCAAACTCTGTGAATAGTCTTGAATGTCGATGAGATGTTTAGATTCAGCGATGTTGTGAACATTACTGACCATACATGTAATAAACAACTTAGTTTTACATTACAATATGATTTTAAATGTGCGTAACCACAACAAACATTATGAGAATGTCTGTTCTCTACGCTACAATACTAATTGTTCGAATTTTCCCTTCTTGGAATTTTTGGGTTTGTGTATGAATAAATTACTACATATTTGCGAAGAGAATAATATGACTTGAACATAAGTAAAAATGTATACTATTTTGTTTACCCATCAACTCAGTTCTGTTAGTACGCTAAGCTTTATCAATAGCTAAGACATTTTTTCGACTATTCGAAATTCTCTTTACGTCATGTTTTGCTCAAATACGGCCTTTCTTTACTCACAGCTAGGGGAAAATATCCCATGGCTTCAGAAAGCTGCATTCCTTTGCTAGTTGGCTAACCGCAGCTATCGTGCATTCCGGCGACTGGATATCACGACCTCATAAGCGTAGTCTGCGCGGGAAGGCTTGCTAGCGTTGATTTGTACGAAAATTGGTTGAGACAAATTTTCTATTGCACTCTCCGGCCATCTGTTTTACTGATTATGTCACTTTAACATCGTAGGTGAACTAATTTTTAGCCAGAAATATTACTTTCTTTATCTTCAATCGATTTTAAAACTCCTAATTAAATCACAGTCAATATTCAAATAATTGAAAACATTTATTTTAAAATATTATGTACCCAAAATGTAATGGTAGATTCGAAATTTTATGGCTTTTTTGGCGAAATCAATATTGCTGTACTGAGCGTATTACTTAGTGCAAATTCTCTATGGAACCACAGGTTTAGTCCCAACAGATATTTATTCTGCTCATGAGTATTTCTCCGTTCGTTGATGTGGCTGTAACTAGTCACTCTCTCACAATTACTTCCCTTCACTGGACACGTCCAACACTATTATGCATTGCACTCCATCAACTCTATCAGATCTGTTCCAAGCTATTCTGAGCGGCTGAAGTGGTTCAAGGCATCAATACCTCTGCCGATCACTGCAGTGCCTCTGACTCGGGAGGTCCTAGCGTTTGAGTTCAGTCGGTGCCAGGATTTTCGACACAAGCTACATAGCTAAGTCGAATTCAACCGCTCTCTGGAGGAGAATTCTAACGGTCGGCTGCTATGATCAGTAGTTTTCTGAGGTTTGTCCAATTCAAACCCGGGGAATGCCGGAGCAGTACCGTAACAAACGGGCCACGGAGAATGGGCAATCTTTCTTCCCTCTCCCTTGCCCAACCCGGTCTTCTTAGTTACAGGCACACACTTACAGTTAGAAGTGTGTGTGTATATATATATATATTATATATATATATATATATATATATATATTGTGACGTACCTGGTGGTGCCGGGTATCTTCACTGCAATATAACACTAAGAGAGGGTGTCTTTTACGTGAATGGGTCCTAGGATAAGTCGGTGCAACGTTGGGGAAGTTATTCATACATAGAAATACAATTATGACAAGATTTATTTTAAATCAAAGTTACTATTTACATAATCAAACACCGTTTTTATACTCCGCCTTGGTACCAAGATTAAGAGTAAAATACAACTTTCATACCTTCGGGGCCCCGTTTGAATACCTATGAGGTTCGTAGAGCCGCTCGTGCCGACAAGGTTGTCGACCTCTGTTACTGCTACAGGCCGTCGGCAGCAGATGGCGTGGTGATCATCCACGGCTGATGCTCCAACAATTCTTCCCCGAACGGGATGTTGATACCTCGGCTGCGCACCTTCCTCGAATCACTGTCCATTAGGGGGTTTAATTACACGACCCCCGCCTACTCCTTATACTGGTCACAGTTCTGTACTGCACACTTTCAAGAATGTTCCCTCCGCACCAACTAATAGGAGCGACGTCAATTATTTTACCAACACTAATCTTTTACTATACTGATACTTCTAATGTTCTATTTACATGTCCATTACTGTGCGATTCCTAATCACATAACTATGTCGCGTATTACATGCGTCCATTCACTAGCGGAGAGCCCTCGCCACACGTCCGCACTGGTCGCCGCTCTGCTCACCTCTGCCGCTGTCGCTGTTCTCCCAACGCTCTCGTCCGCGATTCTCGTAACGAATTTTTGCACGTGCGCCGTGCCCAGTTCCAACCGAAATTCCCACGCTAGCCTCCCGGCGGCGGTGGCACCGTCGGCGGAGGCATCGGTTGCTCGCCGGCCCCGGCGCGCCGCGCTCGGCGCGCGCACCGCGCAGTTCAAAATAGCAATTGGTTTCTTACACTAATGATTTAATTAGTGTAATGAAACACATAATCTGGGTTTCATCACCCCCCCTTTCTTTTTTTGAATTTTTCCCGCTTCTGGACAAAATTCACACTAGTAACATCGTCACTGCCGATGGTTGCACTCTTTTGCATATTCCTCGACGCCCTATATACACTTATAACTTAGAATCGAATTAACATGTGATTACTTGTATTAACACTAATATTACACTATTTACACTTCACTATTTTCCATACATGTTGACCAGGTTTCCGATTTGCAGCTTGTGGTGTCCTACTATGTTTTGTTTCTTGTATGACGGTTCATCCCCATTTTGCTGACATTGATTTCCTAAATCCCAGTTGTAGGACATAGCTTCCAGCGTGTTGGGCACATCTTGGTAAGTGTCGTCCCATTTCCAGCTACGACCTCTTCTACGTTTGTACCAATGGTTGACTATACCATCATTCTTCCCTCGCCCCTGACTTCGCTCCATTTTGGACCTGCCTACATCTCCTTCATTCCCATGCTTTGGGGCGTCTGCAAAGGTGACTTCGTACCTCTCCAATATCTTCAAACCCTTCCTAAATCGGTATGATCTGCTCTGCCCAGTAAGCTCTGCACGGTGACAGGATACTGTTGCGTTAACATGCAACTAATTCCTTGATATTTTATAGGAGCAACTAATGTTGTTGGTTCCATAATGCTCTTCATTCTGTATCCACTACTATTTCCCGTGATGTAGTTGTAATGGCTATTCCTCTGGTCGCTCTTGATGTTTATTTGAGTTTCTTCGCTCCGTTTTCGTACGGAAATCTTGTCTTCAAATACCTTTAAAAATTCCGGAAATATACCAAAATTCTCTGCCCACATCCTGGCGTTCTCTTCTAAAATTGAGTGTAATAACTGGACCTTATATCCTTCCAATATGTTGTTTGATGCTAGGTGCCGTTCTTCTGCTCGCATAACTACCTTAGGGTTTTCCGTCCATCTCCCAGAGATTTCATCGACTTTGGAGGCATAATTGGTGTCACCCCATACTTGACACTTGGCGGCATTTTCTCGTCTTCTTCCTGTTTAACCTCTTCGTGTACTATTTTCTCTTCGCACCCACGTGTATTTTCCACGATTTCTTCTTCTATTATACGCTCCATTTCTTCTATTTTCATGTCCACTTCTTCATCCATTATTAACTTCAACTCTTCCGTTTTCACTTTCACTTTATAAACATCCTCCTCGGCCTCGATTTGGACCTCCACCGTTTTGCCCTCCGCTGTCTTGACTTCTTTATGGATTTGGTTCGTCATCCCCTCGTTTCTATCTGTTACCGCTACCCTAGCATCTATTTGATGGCATGATTGAAATTTTAGCACCTCATCTTTCCTATCCAGTTCCTCCGCTTTCCCATACGGTTTTTCGCATATTTCGATGAGCTTCCTATTCCGTTCTTCTGTGATTCTTCCCATTTCTTCTGCCGGCTTCTTAATCTGTTCTTCAACCACCTTCCCGTTCTGTTCTTTTATTAGTTTTCTATTCCGTTCCTCCGCCTTCCTATTCTGTTCCTCCTCGGATCTTTTCTGTTTACCTAATTCTTTGCTCTGTTCTCCGCAAACTTCTCAATCTGCTTCTCCGTTTGCTGCCTCAGCTGTTCTTCTAATGAATCTTCTGCCATTACGCCCGTACACGCTTCGTATTCTTCGTCCATCCCCAAGTCAACTCCTACCGCCTGGCTCCCCAGTTCTACCACCTGCCGTTCTAGATCTATATTTACTCTGTGATCGACCAGAAAATCCATCCCTATGATTACCGAATACAATAATTTTTTGACTACCAGGGCCACCATCTCGTATACTTGGTTGCCAATCCTGGCTTGAAACATGATTTGTTTTGTGATGGGGCTTGACTTCTTCTGAGTGGCTCCAATCACATACGCCCTATTCATAGGCAAACACATTACTTCTTTTCCTGTTGCTTTTAACTCCTCATACATTTCTTCTGATACTACTGTAGTCGTGCACCCTGTATCCACTAAAGCTTCTTTAATTATACCTTCACATTCTATCGATATCGTGGGACATTTCCTGATTCTGACCGCTGAGTCTTACATCTCCGCCACGGTTGGGTATCGTAGGTTACCGGCTGCATAGCGTTTATGGAGACCGCGTTTACGTCATCGATTTCCGCGTCCGCAATGGGGCCACCATCACCGCGGACTCTATTAGTTTAAATAGTGTCCTTGATCACTACTTGTGCTAGGCTGTGCTAATCGGTCGGGTGCATTCCCGCCCCCGCCTCGCGTCTCCGTATGGTTTGAATTAGATCTGTTCCAGTCCGGTCTCTGGTTCCCCGGCTCTGGTCTCCATCCGTCTCCCCCTCTTCCGCGTTGGTTTCTCTGGTAATCGTTGCTCCTATCATTCCCTTGCCCCTGGTTACGTTCCGATCTAACCATATTAACATTCCCTTCATTTCTGTTCTTTGGTACGCCTTCAAATGTCAAGTCGTACCCTCCTAACACATTCTGGAATCTTTCCAGGTCGGTGTGCTGCACACTACGTAAAAGATTCTGCACCGTAACTGGGAACTGTCTCGTCAGTACACATATTATTTCCTGATCGCTCATCGGTGGGGATAGCGTTTTGTATTCCATAATACGCCTTGTTGCGTATTCCCGCAAACTTCCCATTGACTGGTTGTAATGATTATTCATCAGGCTAATTTTAAAATTAATTTGAATTTCCTCATTCCAGTACCGCTCAAGGAATCGATCTTTAAATGCCTTTACTGATTCGGGAAACTTATCAAATGTATCGGCCCATATCCTTGCGTTGCCTTCTAACATTAAATATAATAATTGTATTTTACACCTTTCCGAAGTATTGATAACATCTAGATGTCGTTCTGCTGCCTTCATAAATATACATGGATTTTCTTTCCCGTCTCCTGAAAATTTTAGTGATCTTGGAGGGGTAAATGGTACCGTCCCGCTTGCTGCAATTGGGGATGCCTTGCATTCTTTTATTTGTTCAATCTCTGTTCGTAGTAACACAACCTTCTCTTCACATTCCCGCTTATTCTCCTGCATTTCTTCCTTGACTACTAACTGCATCCTTTCAATTTTCTCGTCCTGCTTAGCGGTTTTAGCGTCTAATTGCTGGTACAATTTATTCTCTAATTCTCCCCCCATACTAATTACTTGAGATTCTAACTCCTTTTTCTGTTTCCCTAATTCTTCGGCAGTCCATTGCTCATGACTTTCTACCCCGCACCGTGATTTTAGTCATCTCATTCTTCGTTAACTCCATTTGTTCTTCAGCGCGTCCTATACGCCCACCTATTTCATCTAATTTCCTATTCTGTTCTTCTGCCAGCTTCCCAATCTGTTCCTCTACTTTCCTATTCAATTCTTCAGCTAATCTCCTGTTCTGCTCCTCTGTGAATATTTTCTGCTCCTCAGCTGACTTCCTAATCTGCTCCTCAGTCTTCTTGCTTCGTTCTTCTAATTTCCTATTCAGTTCTTCCAATATCTTCCTATCCCGTTCTTCGGCCGACTTCTTCTGATCCTCTGCCGACTCCTTAATCTGCTCTTCTGTTTTCCTGCTCTGTTCATCCATTTTCCCATTCAGTTGTTCGAGCATCTTCATCATCATCTGCATAATACCTGAATTATTATCTTCTCCACCCCCCCGATTTAGATTTCCTACCGCTTGGTTCATCGGCGTTGATGTAACTTGTACATCTTTATTGAAGCTGTCCCCTGACGTATCATCCAACCGACTTTCAATACCACTATCCCTACTTTCCGATGACTTGCTGTTATCGATTCCTACATCTATTTCCCCTACTTCATCCGCCTTTTCTTCCCGGTCCAGCACTACATTTTGCGCCTCCATTCTGTTGCTTTGAGCTGTCCGATCGATTCTCACTACACTAAAATACCGCACAAATTTTCCACTTGCCTCACCTACCAACGATATCACAATTATCCTAGGAAGTGACTATATCCGCCACAACACTGTATCCTTCGTGAATGGATTAATTCACACCTATTTCAATTGCTAACTAATAACGGACAACCCTCACTCACCACCAAAACACAATAACACTAATTCAATAGCCATATAAATTTCCACTCACCTACCAATGCATAAACATAATCCTCACAATACATAATATTATTACCATTGAAACACATATACACTACTAATAAACTCATTAATACTATTACACAACAATGCTTTCAAATTATAATAAATCCCTTATTAATTGAAATTACTTTTCAATGCACTTATTGCTATATTATGTACATAATCATCATTCACATTTGCATGTCAAATCTCCTCCCTGAATTTTCTCACTATTGCCATATGAATATTAACAACATGCATTCACAATGCTGCTATACATTCCCCAACCTAGTATCCTTTCTATTAAATTCCCCACACTTTACCATCACCAATAGATAATGCACTACTGAGTGAATGTTCCCAGCGAAAAAAACAATTTTGTGCATAATTTGTGCAACACTATTAACCACCTTTATATTCTCATAAGAATTATTACTACTTCCCCATTTCTTTGATTTCCATGTTATAAAAAATTGCCAAGCAGTTCAAATATTATTAATATGTCTTACAAAATTTGGAATTCTATTACATTATATTATTTGTAACATGTACATGTATAGCCTTCATAACCTCAGTAACTACAATATTAACTATATATTGGATGCTCACAAATAATTGCCTATGTCAGCCCGCAATTAATGACGCAACAACATTTTTGTAATTATCAACATTTCATTATGCTTACTTGACTTGTGCATATTTTGCTAACACCTGTATTGTTATTTTTTTTTTGTACTCTATAATAATACACTTTGTACTGCCTGCTTCTCATCTATACCCTGCATTACTATACAACAATTACATGCACATTGTTTTCCAACATTTCACCAATTTCCCTAGGACCACATTTCTTAATTATACGTTATCCACTTGTTCGGGCGCCAGCTGTGACGTACCTGGTGGTGCCGGGTATCTTCACTGCAATATAACACTAAGAGAGGGTGTCTTTTACGTGAATGGGTCCTAGGATAAGTCGGTGCAACGTTGGGGAAGTTATTCATACATAGAAATACAATTATGACAAGATTTATTTTAAATCAAAGTTACTATTTACATAATCAAACACCGTTTTTATACTCCGCCTTGGTACCAAGATTAAGAGTAAAATACAACTTTCATACCTTCGGGGCCCCGTTTGAATACCTATGAGGTTCGTAGAGCCGCTCGTGCCGACAAGGTTGTCGACCTCTGTTACTGCTACAGGCCGTCGGCAGCAGATGGCGTGGTGATCATCCACGGCTGATGCTCCAACAATTCTTCCCCGAACGGGATGTTGATACCTCGGCTGCGCACCTTCCTCGAATCACTGTCCATTAGGGGGTTTAATTACACGACCCCCGCCTACTCCTTATACTGGTCACAGTTCTGTACTGCACACTTTCAAGAATGTTCCCTCCGCACCAACTAATAGGAGCGACGTCAATTATTTTACCAACACTAATCTTTTACTATACTGATACTTCTAATGTTCTATTTACATGTCCATTACTGTGCGATTCCTAATCACATAACTATGTCGCGTATTACATGCGTCCATTCACTAGCGGAGAGCCCTCGCCACACGTCCGCACTGGTCGCCGCTCTGCTCACCTCTGCCGCTGTCGCTGTTCTCCCAACGGCTCTCGTCCGCGATTCTCGTAACGAATTTTTGCACGTGCGCCGTGCCCAGTTCCAACCGAAATTCCCACGCTAGCCTCCCGGCGGCGGTGGCACCGTCGGCGGAGGCATCGGTTGCTCGCCGGCCCCGGCGCGCCGCGCTCGGCGCGCGCACCGCGCAGTTCAAAATAGCAATTGGTTTCTTACACTAATGATTTAATTAGTGTAATGAAACACATAATCTGGGTTTCAATATATATATATATATATATTCGGTGCCCCACTGGTGGAAGGTACCTGGTGAGGAAAACCTCAACTCGACGTGTAGTTCGGCGCCAGATTTCACCAACCAGCGGAAGAAGATCACCGCCACCTTCGCCATAAAATAATTTTCACTACACTTAGGGGAATAATGAACTTTCCAGTTGACGTGCTCTGATACATCAATCACTCAACTAACGAAGATCTTCTGACCTTGCACCCGTAAACATCATTCACTGCACAATATCATTCTCATGACTTTATTCTGTATCTTCGCAGCGTATGATATCATGCCTTTTAGTTCCACGTGTATATATATATATCTGAGAAAATGTATAGATTTTTCGACAGAAAAATAAGTTTTGTGGGTCCCTGATACATAAAATTTAGACCATTCTTAATCATATATGCAGGAAATACCTAACGAAGTAAAGGTCGATGTTGTTTGGGATTCTCCACATCAATCTAGTGGTCTTAAACAGCACATACTTTCTCGCATTATCTGTAACAGTTGCTAATTTCGAAAATTCAGACAGGTGAACTCAAGTTAGAATATGCAATATTTGATAAAAATTAAAGAAAACTATTAGTGCTACAACAGCATTTACTGTCTTGCAACAGTACCGGTTACGTGAAATTACACCGCAGTTTCTGTCCTTATTAACACATTTCACTATCACTTGTACTCATTACCAATCGTAGCGCAATATGCGCGAATACTTAATTAAATTAAAACTAATTAATTTTAACAAAAAATTGACAATTCAACGTCCGTCGGTTTTAGAAGTACTCAAGAAATATTTAAAAAAAATTCAATCCATGGACTGTAAAATGGCCTAAGTCTCTGTTGTTTGTGCATAATATAGTCGACAGCCAATCATGTACTAGATTTTTCATTGACTGTATTCATCATTTTGAGATCAGGCGAGACGCCCATATCAATCTTTAAGAGTACGTTACATATTCGTATATACAATATTTCTTTTTATTGTAAGTCCTGCACTCATTCTATTAAATCATTTGCGTTCCAACGAATCATCGCTGTCATTAATACAACCGTCTCTGAGCGTTTACGCCGACCACATCTAGATCGCACCACCAATCAAATTAATTTCACAACGCATCATTCTGTCTCAGAATCCTTATTGTTTATTCCGAATACCTGCAACAGTCATACTGTTAAATCATTCGCGCTCTGACGGCATTTCCCATTTTCATTCGGGTGGCCCTGAAGCACGAGCACTTTTTCGTGTTATTCAGCGCCCACGCGTACAGCGACCTACTCCCACGCACAAGAACCGACCACTCCGTTCCGCAACCTAGTTTACAAGTCCACGCTCCCCCGCCAGCCACAAAGCGCGCCCCCATAAAAGTCACAAGCAGATTTCAGCGCGCGCTGTTTTTTTGTTGTTTTTTTGCCAAGAAAACAGCATTACATGACGCAACGCCTCGTCGGAGACCTTTGTGGACAGCTGTAATGGAATCAAGCCGCAATCTAAATCCACTAACCCGTTTGCCAGAGGAAAACGCCACGGTCAGTCGTCCAGGGCAGAGACTAATATAAAAATGCGCCATGTTAACTCTCCGCAGTCCGGACGGCGTGCCGTTAAAATATTCTCGGTATCAAACGCATAATTGAGCCTTCTTACAAAGCAAACGAAAAAAAACAACTGTGTCCAATTTGTCTGTCGAGAAGAGCGTACGTGTTTGCGGTTGATAAATTAAAACATAATGAAACGTCGTGCGGAAGAATGGGAGGTAATTTTGGCAAACTGTGTTTATGGGTGAATGTAATGCAATAAAAATATTCCACAAATATTCCGCCTTTGCGTTCTACTAGATTGCAATTTCGTGCATTCAATAAAATCTACTGTGCAGTAATTTAATTGACGGTTCTGTACAAGGGTTTGCCATTTTTTGTAAATTACGTATATAAGGTGTTCAGTATTGCAGGCCCAATCGTTCATACAGATTATTCATAAACAAAATGGTACACGGAATTATGAACCATGTATTGGAAGCAAACAGTTTGATAAATGGACTCGAGGACTCGACATTATCTAGTAAACCACATTCATAATTTCTTGACACATTCCCGCTCCAGCATTCCTGACACACTCGGCGACACTCGTTTTCCGAATAGATGAGCACAATCAATACGGAAAATTATAGTTCCCCTCAAACGGTGCCATTTAAACGAGGAATCTCCCATCATGTATTATTAACTGCCGATTCCGCGTTATCGAGGCGTACGAACGCTTTCAATTTAATGGTTCATCGAGATGTTCAGGGACAGTGAGTTACTACCGCTGGCGGCGGGCGCGTCATCATCGGCGACAGCGATAAGCGGCCGGTGAAGCCGCGAGGGCTAGTGGGCGGTCCGCGTAAACGTTCAATGACGGCGGTATTAATGACGACGATGATTCGCTGCTAAGCAAACCCCCGGAGCGCCTGAGACGACAATTCCGCGCCGCCAAATTGGGCTCGCGCGCTAATGGGCAGCCGGCCGCTCGCACTAACGGCGCCACGGGCGGCGCTGACGCGGAGCTATTGCCTCCACCGACGGCGGCGGCGGCGGCGGAGGAGGAGGCGGCGGAGGAGGAGGCGGCGGAGGAGGAGGCGGAAGAGGAGGAGGCGGCGGAGGAGGAGGCGGCGGAGGAGGAGGCGGCGGAGGAGGAGGCGGCGGAGGAGGAGGCGGCGGAGGAGGAGGCGGAAGAGGAGGAGGCGGCGGGAGGAGGAGGCGGCGGAGGAGGAGGCGGCGGAGGAGGAGGCGGCGGAGGAGGAGGCGGCGGCGGAGGAGGAGGCGGCGGAGGAGGAGGCGGCGGAGGAGGAGGCGGCGGAGGAGGAGGCGGCGGAGGAGGAGGCGGCGGAGGAGGAGGCGGCGGAGGAGGAGGCGGCGGAGGAGGAGGCGGCGGAGGAGGAGGCGGCGGAGGAGGAGGCGGCGGAGGAGGAGGCGGCGGAGGAGGAGGCGGCGGAGGAGGAGGCGGCGGAGGAGGAGGCGGCGGAGGAGGAGGCGGCGGAGGAGGAGGCGGCGGAGGAGGAGGCGGCGGAGGAGGAGGCGGCGGAGGAGGAGGCGGCGAAGGAGGCGGCGGCGGAGGAGGAGGCGGCGGAGGAGGAGGCGGCGGAGGAGGAGGCGGCGGAGGAGGAGGAGGCGGCGGAGGAGGAGGCGGCGGAGGAGGAGGCGGCGGAATAGGAGGCGGCGGCGGAGGAGGAGGCGGCGGAGGAGGAGGCGGCGGAGGAGGAGGAGCGGCGGAGGAGGAGGAGGCGGGCGGAGGAGGAGGCGGCGGAGGAGGAGGCGGCGGAAGAGGAGGCGGCGGCGGAGGAGGAGGCGGCGGAGGAGGAGGCGGCGGAAGAGGAGGCGGCGGCGGAGGAGGAGGCGGCGGAGGAGGAGGCGGCGGAGGAGGAGGCGGCGGAGGAGGAGGAGGCGGCGGAGGAGGAGGCGGCGGAGGAGGAGGCGGCGGAGGAGGAGGCGGCGGAGGAGGAGGCGGCGGAGGAGGAGGCGGCGGAGGAGGAGGCGGCGGAGGAGGAGGCGGCGGCGGAGGAGGAGGCGGCGGAGGAGGAGGCGGCGGAGGAGGAGGCGGCGGAGGAGGAGGCGGCGGAGGAGGAGGCGGCGGAGGAGGAGGCGGCGGCGGAGGAGGAGGCGGCGGCGGAGGAGGAGGCGGCGGAGGAGGAGGCGGCGGAGGAGGAGGCGGCGGAGGAGGAGGCGGCGGAGGAGGAGGCGGCGGCGGAGGAGGAGGCGGCGGAGGAGGAGGAGGCGGCGGAGGAGGAGGCGGCGGAGGAGGAGGCGGCGGAGGTGGAGGCGGCGGAGGAGGAGGCGGCGGTGAAGGCGGAGGCGGCGTGTAGACGGAGGCGGCGTGTAGACGGAGGCGGCGTGTGGACGGAGGCGGCGGAGGTAGCGGTGGAGGAGACAGAGGTGCAGGAGCCGGCGGGGGCACAGGTGAAGGCGACGGCGGCGGAGGCAGAGGTGGAGGCGAGGACGGCGGAGACAGAGGTGGAGGTGGCGACGGCGGAGGCAGAGGTGGAGGCAGCGGAAGCGGCGGCTGCAAGGCAGAGCGGAGGCGGCGTAGGCGGCGGCGGCGGCTGAAGGGGCGGCGAAGGCGGCGGCGGAAGGGGCGGCGGAGGCGGTGGTGGTGGCGGCGACGAAGGCGGTGGATGCGGAGGAGGGGGCGGCGGAGGCCGCAGAGACAGCGCCGGTGGTAGCGACGCACTGCAGAAGCAAATGCAGCTGTAGCGCGGAGATGGAGAGCTTCCGGGACGTGTGTGTGGCAGGTGCGGTTACGAACCTCAACGGGAGCGGTGGTATATGCAATATCGAATCAATAGCTGAGACTGAAGGTGCTGTCGCGGAGGTGTATTCGTACGGAGCCGAGTGCGAACCGACAACGCTGGGCGGAGGTGGTGGTCGAGTACTGGCACTTCTTTGCGGCAGGGGCAATCTGTCGGCTGAATGGGAGCACTAGCTTGCGAAATTGCGAGTCCGCATCTGCAGCTGCGCGCGCTGACGCGACGGCCGAAACCGAGGTAACACCTGCGAGGTGGGGGATGATGGTTCTCCGAATGGGCACCCCATTGGCGAGTCCGCTCGTCTTCCATCTCTGACTTCTGGAGCTCCAATCTCGTTCGATTGGCGTCGAATTTGAGGTGGACAAAGCGGCAACGCGCCAGATTTTCTTAGAGTTCTCCCTATTTTCCCTCCTTTTGATTTCAATACTGCTTCATCAGTCAAATATCTACATCATACATTCATTCATTGTAACCATTCATTTCAGGTGACATTATTGGCTGACCAAAATTCGCCTTGTCCTCATTTAGATATCTACCTTCTCTCATTACGAAGCCTCGTCCATAAGAGAATCTGCCGTAGGTAAAGTCCCAACAACTATTGCATTCTTAACCGAAACTATTGCATTCCTACCGTTATTAGAACGCGTGACAAGGATACACCACATCCCCGCCGCCTCCCCCATCGCCACCCCTTCACTTTTCCATTGATAACTGTGAAAGTGCTATAATATATTTCCAATTTCTAATCAAGACACTATTTTGATCTAGTTCTTTATAAATTAACAACTCCAAACCTTCGAGGCCCACAATAAGCTTATCTGAAATTAAGATATTAATCTAGTGTTTACTTCAAGCACCGCTGTCCCCATTAGGGCTCATTTAACGTTCATTATCTAACGCGTGACATTGATAATATTGGATGTCCAGAGAGGGTCGCGTTCTGGAATAACTAATACGTAATGTGGCTAAGCAAACTGCAGTAGGTTAAGCCATGGCAGCAACACGGTCGAGAGCGCGTGTGCGAAGGCGTTCGCGGCAGCAGGGCGGGCGGGCGGGCGGGCGGGCGTCGCGCCGGCGCCAACAGACGCCTCATCCCTCCGCCCCGCCCACCCCGCCCGCCCCGCTCGCCCGCAGCAGCTTTCCATTGCGCGCCTTAAAAGCTTCTTAGCGCGGCGGCCGGGGCAGAGACGTTGGCGTGGCGGAGGAGGGGGCGGGGAGAAGAAGGGGGTGGGCGGGGCTGAGAGCGCCGGCGCCGCCGGGGGGGGGGGGGCGCACGCAGCGGCAGCAGAAGAAGCCGCGGGCCCGAGGCCAAGGCGCCGAGGGCGGGAAGACGAAGCGGCAGGGGCAGAGCGGCGAGATTCGCCCTGGGATGGGGCGGTCAGGGCAGGGGCAACTGCGTAACGGGAGTAAAATCCGGTGCTCTGGGTAGACACAACGACTGGAACTGAGAGGGGAAGGAGAACATATAGGATACTGAGAATGCTTAATGGGGTAGGAGCTAGGTATGGTAAAAACAGAAAAGGGTTGGTGAAATGAAGAATGATTTATTTTCTATAATATGAAAGTATAGAGATGCTGAGAGTGCTTAACGCAGCTAGATTGGAGTGGGCGTGATTACAAATAAAAGCGATCGGGAATAGAGAAAATGACGTAGAATGGTGAGGGCAGAGTAATGCAACATTTTAATAAGAATGATTCGTCCCTTTAATGAGAACGATTACATGAAAGTGAGGTTTCTGAAAATCGCGAGGAAAGACGGTGGAGCCTCGTGAGGATTGTGAGTGTGAGTGAAGGTGGGGAGTACAATGCAGGTGGTTGAGGAGGTGAATGTCCAAGACGTCCAAGTTCGTGAAGGTGTTACGAGGCTTCTGGTAGCAGCTGCGGGATTGTGCGCCGAGGTACAAAGAGGTCGTGTGCAGCGGTGCGTGGCCGTGCTCGAGCTCGAGGTCGGGATGCAGAGTATGCAAAGACTGCAGCTAGCGCGAGGGGCGGAGCCGCCGCGAGATGGAGCACTGGCGCCACCCGGCGGAGGATAGAGTTGCTGCTGAGATGCGGCGAAGCAGGGGCGGAGCTCCAGGGGGCGGGTCGGGGCGGGTCGGGGCGTGGGAGGGGTGGCAGCACTGCCAGCTCAAAGAAGCCGGAGCAACAGCCCGGAGAAAATGTGTAAGGATGTGCAAAGGAGGCGCGCACACGAGAGAGCGCAAGGATCTGTGGGTGTGTGTGTGTGTGTGCATGTCAGGGATGGGGCAAATGTACAGACCAAGAACACGCATTGGGCGTGAGTGCGTAGAGAGAGACTAGTTGAAAAGACGTTTCACTGGGAACACGTGGAGTTGGAAGAGCCACCGGGGCCTTGAGTGGCAGCAACAACTGCGCAGAAAACGCATTTGCATTCGCGGTAACAATAGAGCACTGGTGGAAACGAAACGCAGATGGGGGTAATGAAATCAACTGAATCCAAGCAATTGACACGCCGAGAAATGGAACGTGATGGAAACAAGGAGAGTTGGTAAATGGAGTTAATGAGCGCGGAAGCTCAAATAAAAGGAGCTTTTTGTAGGGGTTTTTATTGTTTGCACATTTCAGAAGTAAAGAATGCGAAGACACAACAAAATGTATGCTGTATCTCTGTGAGACCACATTCCAAGTAATAAAGATTGTAAAATATATTTTTAGCTTTCTTCTATTATAACGACTACAAAGGCATGATTCTTCACACTACAAGGATTTATATGACCTAATGTACTACGATTTTCTACGTTCGTAAATACACTTTGAAATAATCAGTTTCAATTCACCATATTCTACTCACTACTTTTAATACGAGAATCATATACAGTTCTTAATCCTGAGTAGGCGTATGATACATCAGTTACAGTTTGTAAATTCAAAAATAAATTATAAATTGGAGCGTACATTTTAATATTTTGTGAATTCCTAGTAAATTAAATTCCAAATTTAAACTGTGTCATCCCCATCGATTCCATATAAAATCCAATGTAAATAGAGCATTGCATTTTTTTATAACAAAACTTAGTATTGTTACATACATTATGCATACATACATTAGTTGCTCATAAACAATTACAACCTGCATTGTGTCTGTATAACGGCGCATTGCAACTGCTGGAAACACTGTGACAAATACAAACACAATTAATCCTAGTGACAAGCAAAGTGGAAGACAAGCTGCCTGACGAACACTGAACGGGTCGCTGCGTTAATACCCAGACATTTTATCAGCATACATTACACGACCCTGGCTCAGACAAAAAAGGAAAAAAAACACGCTCAAAAAGGCCGCAGTCCAATAAAACTGCATGTGAACGACGCGGTTATTAGTCGCGGTCGCGAACCACAATAGCAGCGGGGTCGGACGGGAGGGGGTGTTCATAGCAGCCGCAGTGCGTCTTCCTACGCCGCCGCCTCCGACGCACTGCGGAGCTGGCACGCGTCGTGACGGCCGCCCCCGCCCCCGCCCTGCCCCCGGCCCCCGCCGCCGCCACGCAGCCGCCGCGTCCAAGGCGACTTTTTGCGGCGAGAGCGCAGCCGAGATCCGTTTTTGTCCGTTCCTCCCCACCCCCACCCCCTCCGCCCCGATGCCCACGCGTGTTAATTTTCTGTGGCGCCGCGACAACGTGTCGTGCTTGGCGAGGGGCGCGGGGAAGGGGCGAAGCCGCAACCAGAGATTTTCTGTGAAGGATCGGGCCTAACGCCCGGCGGAATGTTACATTCTGTGGAGGAAATGCGTCGCGAGTTTTTTTGTTCTCTCTCGTTTTATGTTAGACGACTGCTCTGCTTGGAGCCGTGCCATCTATCACTACATCGAGTTCAGATATTTATTCTTGGCAATAGCATCATTTGTCTGACTGGGCATACTATAAATCTTCGTGGTAGTTGGATGTGAGGGTCATTCAGTAGAGGTTAGAATTGGAGGTTTGAAGTGTTTCTGCTTATTGAGGTGGTTAGTCATAAAACGAAAAAAAATGAAAGCGATGTCAGTTTTACTCTATACAAGTTGCACATTAAACATAGAATAAATTAATAATTTGCCTCTAAGAAGCTTTAGGCCTGAAGTTCTAAATGCATATTTGGTGTGCGAAAGATAAAACGTTTTGTTCTGAGTGGGTGTCACATTTGTATTCTTAAAAATATCTATCAGTGTTTAACTTTCACAACACAGTTCAATGGAAATTATATCCTGCAATAATAAATAATACTAGAATTCTTCTTTAAACTGTCATTAATGAAATTACAACTTTTCTCTAATACGTCCTTTTTATTATACTTTTTCCCTCACGTATACACTATTTGATATTTTTAGATGAAAATAAAACACATCAAATGAAAGAAATATGTTAACATTCAGACAAATATCGTTACTGTACCATTCACAACACAAATAATCTTTAACCTCTAAACCTTTAACCTAAAGAATGGGTAAACCACTACTGCCACTACATACATCTTCATTACTGTTTTTTCCCTGAAGGAAGCACGACCCTTTGGGAGTTAAGGGCAATTTTCTCTCCGTGCGTCTCTCCCGGGAGGCGCACGTGTCCATTGCGCCAGGCAGGCGCGGGCGGGCTCTCAGGGCCTCGTGATTTGTTCATCAAAGCGGGGCGGCCGCCTGGGTGACAGGCGGCGTATCTGCCTCTGAGAGCGTCACCGCGGCGTTGAAGAGCCGAAAGCGAGGTTATGCCCCCTGGCCGGGAGGTGGTGCTGGCGGCGGAGGCACCCGGTGAGTCAGGGGCGGGGGCGTGGGCGGGGGTTTTGGCGCGGCGAGCGGATGCAAAGGCGATGATGTGGGTGAGTGCTGGCAGGTGATGGCGTGGGGGGGGGGGCGGTGAGGGTACGGGTATGATCCGTGCGGGTCCCCCGGCGGGGTGTGGGGTGTGGCGGGATGGGCGTAGCAGGGGGCTGCGTCGCGGGTGATGGATCGGCTCATCCGTCAATACGCTACTTAGTGCGTGTGAATTAGCTTCGGCCCCTTCCGACCGCACCGCCCGGGGCGGCGCCGGGGGACGGAGGCCATCGCCCAGGGTGGAGGGGGCGGGGACGTCGGCGGGGGCGGAGGCGAAGTGCATAACTGCGCCCGGTGAGGGGCAGCGCGGCGGCGTGGGCGGTGGCAAAGAGCGAAGGAAACGGGGGCGGAGTGTTGCGCGGCGGCGCGGGCGAAGTGGTCGCCAGAAGAGGGCGCCAGAGGGCCGCGCAATGGAGTGGCAAATGCACTGGCAGCCAAAGAGTAGGGAACTGGAGCGGCAGCCACAGCGTCTCGTATCCGCGTCATCGAGCCACTGCGCAACGCTAAGGCGCGCGCCCAAGATTCATTTGGAGCGAGGAACTAATTCATCTCTCCCCACGAGAGAAGAAACTGAGGGGAGCAGCCGTTTGGCGCAGTATATGGGCAACATCCAAGAATTAAGAGGACTGGCTAGCACACAGAAGAAGCCGTGAGAATAATGTAAAAGGCGAATAGCGTACAGTCTAACATGGTTCAAGTCTCTTCAAAACTATAGAAACTGAAATGTTATGAGTGACCTAGAATGTCAAATTATCTCCTGAAACAATTGAATAGTCTGAGAGTTAGGTGAATGCATAGCTTGTCAAAATAATGAAGAAACGGAAACCATCAATTTTTAATGGTAAATCGTTCTTAAATACTATTTTTGTGCAATTGAACTTAGATAGTACGTTGACAAAATAATTAATTCAATGCAGAGTATAAGAAACGGTTACAAATACTTCTTATAAGTAATGGTATTGACGAACAAATACGATTGATTTAACTGATTTCAATAACAAACTTAAAAGATGATTTTTCACAAACTTAATGGATAGGTAGAATTAACATTCCATTCCATTGGAGGTTCCATCGAAGACATTTGTGAAACGTATCGAAAACCCACCACGAAATAAAATTGTGCAAAGAGATTGCAATAAAAGTCTAAGAAAAAAGAAAACGAATTTGTCCGCAATGAAAATTCTCTAAGAAGACAAATATTCCAAAGAAAGCAAGAGAAAAGTTGTAATCGTACAGAAAACATGTTTCCTAAATTAGTCCCTGCGAAATTGTGAATAAAGAAACATTCTTTTGAATACTCACATGCGACACCATATCCAATTTACACATTAAAAGACTGATTTTCTCACGGCACTGCTATGTGAAAAAGGCAATTCAGAAACATGTCTGCATTTACGAGCCGAATACCACAGACGTACATATTCGTAATTATTTATTTTGAATCTTTTTCTGTAATAGAATAGGGTAATATGTACTTAACTCTTACTTGAATTCAGTTATGATTTAAGAGGAATGATCAGAAGACATTGTCATATTCATAGAGCAACAAATTGCATTCAAAAACAAATAAGAATGAACAAGAAAGAGAAATATAATTTGTCAGACACACAAAATATATATTTCCATGCAGGGAAATTCGGTGTTATTTGATGATCAAATTTTTACCTGTTTCGCAGGCGGCAACCACTGGACTTGGTAGGTGAAGGAGCAGTAGTGACCCGGATGCACACACTGGTAACATAAAAGGGGAAAAAGCAAGCATAAATAAAACGAACGAAAATAAATAATCGTTTGCGGATTGAGGTTTCGGGATTTATTTTTTTTTTTAACTGAGAGAAACACGAGGAATTGAGTGACAAAAGACAAGGAACATTTATGGCATTCCAAATAATATACAATAAACTGTGCCGACAAATTTAGGCAACATAATTGCAGTGGTATTATAAAAGACGAAAATGCATCAGGAACGTGTGAATAAAATATCAGTGCTAATGCAGTGGACGGCAACATAATATATACACATACACAGGTACTTATGAAGGTGGTTTGGGGAAATGATGTCATTTTAAGGTTGATGGGTGAAATATATAATGTGCATACAAAATACAATTGATTTCATTGACAATCAAGCAACGTAAATTACATTTTATAAAAATGATGACAGGCAAATTAAAGTAGCAAAAAAATACATTGAAAAAACACATTAAAAAAGACAACAACGTTGATATACTTACTTGACCTGAGGAACAAAAAATAAGTTAAAATATCACAATGCGTACTTGTTAAAAAATAATAAGCCAGTACAATACAAAACGAAATACATAACATGCGCTAACATTCGCAGTGAATCATTTGTGATGCATACTTTCTAACAAGAGAATCAGTAATAAAGAACTTACATCTAATTCAAAACATAGAGGCTAAACGAAAATATATTCGCCGAGCTGCTGTTGTTTAACTTTAAAGAGGACACATGCGATATAAATTTTACTCAGATGAAACTTTGAAGTATCAATCTCTTCCGTAACGCCTTCAATGCTGATACAGAACCAATGCGTGCAAATATTTATTTACGTGGTGAAGGAGAAGAAGAAGAAGAATCCGGGGAGGGGAGGGGGCTTGCTCGCCCCCCGCTGCACTCGCAGGTGCTTGCCTCGGCTCGACAGACGGGAGAAGAACGGCGTTGCTTCATCCAGCCCTTGTGACTCCTCGCTCTTTCTCTGTCCCCTCTCTTTCCTATCCCGACCCCACTTCGGCCCTCTCTGCTCTCTTTGTCTCGCTTTACCCGGGTCCGTACTCTGCCGCCGTCCATCCCGCTCCAGCCTGCTGGGACGCCTTCTCAAACCTACTCCAGACTCCACCTTACCCAATCCGCCTCTCTCCATCCCCACTCCGTTCCTCCCCGCCTCAGTCTTCTCTCTCCGTCCTCCACCTCACTCCATCCATCTCCGTCCCGCTTCATCTCATTCCGGCCAGTACCGTCTTCCTCCTTTCCACTCATTTCAATTTCTTCCCCATTCCCAACCCATTTCGTCCCTCTATGCCACCTCCGCCCCTTTCATGTCTCTCCACCTCGCTCCGCCCTGCTACGTCTGTCTTCTGCCCGCTCTTCCCTGTTCGATTCTCCCCACACCTCACAGCTCCGCTCGCTCTAATCCGCCTTTCTTCCCGATCTCTCCATTCCGCTACATTCCTTGTGTAGCGGAACGGAGCAGTTGTGTAGCACTTGTCTTCCTTGTACCGCATCGCCCCACTCCTCTGCTCTCAACTCGCTCTCTTTATCCCTTCCTGCAACGTCCATTTCCTGCCGCCCGATCCCTGAATCTGTTCCTTCTCACGCCACCTGCGTCGAACTAGCCGTGTTAGCCACAGCCCTACTCCGCTCCGCTTTGCTCCACCTCCACTTGCGTTGGAGGCAAACCCTGTAATGGGAGGGGAGTGCAGTAGTTGAATAGTGAAGGGCAGGAAAATTAGTACGCTGAATCATAACCTGTGGTGCTGGAGTATTTATGGAGGCTGAGGATAGGATCATTAGAGAATTAGTAGTCAGTGATGAAGTAACAGAGAGATATGGAAACTCGAACAGAGAATATCGTTTAGCAATGGCAATAACGAAGCGGAATGTTGGAGTGACATTTTCAGTGAGGGATGTTGAGTGATCAACGAAATTAAGACGAACTCCTGCAATGATATTGATCCCTGCGCACCTCTTTAATGATAATTAGTGCGACAAAAAGAATGACAAGGAAGAAAATGTCAAATGGAGGGTATCAAAAACAGTAAATAAAACTTCTGACTAGGCCAAGACAAAATGAAGGAAATAGGCATCGTGAAAGACGGAGAAAATAACTCCACATATTGATTTTAACGAAGAATGTAAATAGCGAATAGGATAACGAACTTTGAAGAAATCAGAGCAGTTAGTACTAAGACAAAGAACAGTCTAAAATGAGAAGCACATCGAAGATATAAAATCGTCAGCAAGTAAATTAACACAACTCACTGACCAATAGCTACTGAATACATATATAATCTGTGATAACATTCCCTTAAGGAATTTCTTACGGCCGAGCCGGGCCTACGAGGTTACCCGGCAGGATAAATGCATTCGAGGAGGGAAAGCGTCCCATTATGTCAGCATATCAGGAACGAAGTAACGGCGGAGGCAGCCCAAAAACAAAAATGTGTTTGGGCAGACAGATTACTGAGACAGCCACAAAAGGCTTAAAAACGAAGCGATTAAAACTACAAACCCAATTCAATCCAACCCAACTGCCCGCCTCCGCCGCCGTCATCGAGAGCTGCCGCGGCGGCGGAGAGGGTAAGTGTGTCGCGATGGCGTGCAAACGCGTGAGGGGCAGGGGATGAGAGGGTGGCAGAGGGGAGGGGGGCGAAAGGAGGCCGACAAACACCGCTCGCCTCGTGAGCGCTATCTGGCATCGCGCGCGCGGTATGGACTCGTCGACGGGAAAATACGGCCGGCGGCGATGGCGGCGGCGGCGGCGGCAGCGGCGGCGGCAGCGGCGGCGGCGGCGGCGGCGGAGGCGTCAGCGGAGGCGGCGGCGGGGGCTGCGGCGGGGGCGGCGGCGGCGGGGACGGAGGCGGGGGCCGGGGAGGCGGGGGCGGTGGGGACGGCGGCGGCGGGGCCCCTCCGTGAGGAAGCGAGCACGTGTTCCTCAGCCCCCCCCCGAGCCCCCTCCCCCACCCCTTGTGAAACGTAGGCCAAAGGTCCCCGCGCCCCGAGCAGGTGGACCGAATCGGTTGGCGTGCGTAGCCGGCGATGGAAGCAGTCTGCCAGTGGCCACCCCTGTGCCAAAAGCTCGGCAGCTGCCTGACAAAGTATTGCAATTCTTCAACTATATTATTATAATTGATTAATACTTCAAGTTTCCGGGAGCTGTTATAATCATTACTTCTGTAAGTTTATTGCATGTTGTATTCAGGGAGGTAGCGGTGTTCTGTTCCCTCTGGGTCGTGCGATTCGGCGTCGATCGCCAGCGGCGCACCACCCAAGCGACCGAGAGAAGTTCCAAGCTCCCAACTGAACACTCAACTTGTACGGAGGTATAAAGCCTGTAAATGATAGTGTGCATGTTTGTAAAGGGGTAGGACGTGACGAGCAAGACGAAGAAAAGATTGGGCTCGATCCGTGACCCATGTGTTAATGTTCCGCTCCGGCATTCGTCTGGTACTGATAGGGGAAATCAGTGGTGAATTACCGATAAGAAAAGCCGGCGACTTAAATGTTACTCCAGACAACGGCTAAATTCTACCAAGGTATCTGCCTAGGGTCTCGAACCGCAGTACGTCTCAATCTTAGAGACACTTTAGTGACATCAACTGCCGGAGCAATCACAGCCGGTCTAACTGCATTTGTCTCTTGCTTCTTATAACAAAATTTCAAAATACAGTTGATAGAGGATTACTACTGAGTAGCTTGCTGGATGAACATTTATTGTTTTTAAAAATATTTCTAGTGTCATTACTATTTCTAGTTTTCCTTTCGTCTGTTTGGTGAAACAGTTGTTCAACGATATAAGGAATTAATCCCATTTTCTCGGTGGAAACTAATAGACTTCATATTTTCACCAACACTTCTTTCTTTTCTCTTTATTATTTGATAATTAAAAATGCGTATAATCGTTTCAAAGTTGAAAGTACGCAAACGACGTTGATTGTACACAAACATGAAACCAGAATGTTTCATCTGACATTCACACATTTTCTTTAGTTCTGCATAAGCTAATTTCATGTAACAAAGCACTAAAACCGCCTATTCTGCTGCTTTTGAATAAGATTAGCTGGAACTGCCACATGATCTGAATCTTATCAGTTACACGAGGAAAAGAACTAGTACCCTATACGAGTGAACAAGGCTTGCCACATTTTCTTGGACACCACGTTTTGTGGCATTAAGATTCCATTCTATTTCATTCCAGACAGCTCACTCCTACACCACATCTTCATATTCAATCTGGTTCAATCTGGTCAGCCTCCACACTGCTCGTGCATATTTCGCGAATGTTCATTCACGCTTGAGATATGGCATAATATTCTGGGGAAATACATCTTATAGTTCCCAGACTTTTAGATTACAAAAACGAATTGTACGAATAATAAGTAATTCCCACCCATGTGATTTTTGTAAGCCTCTCTTTATTCATCTAGGTATTTTACCATTACCTTATCTCTTCATATATGAATCAGTGTTTTTTGTAAAAAATGACTTACTTAAGGGCGGGAATATATTTTCAGCAAACGCCGTTGTCTATAACTACAGCACTCGACGTAGTAATCGTATTCAACAGGTGACAGTATCAACAGCTCACTGTAAAAAAATCACATATAATGTACATTATTCTACAATACCTTGCCAGATGACATTAAACGATTAAATTCGTTACACAAGTTTAAGTCCAAATAAAATATTTTCTGCTGCACAACTGTTTCTATACAATTAGAGACTACACCGAGCATCCAAGAGGAAAGCATTATTAATTTTAACAATGGCATTTAATGTATTTTATACCATTTGGATTGTATAATTGTAAAGAACCTGTAAGAAGTTTTGTACTTCAGCTTCAACGACCCCCATCTCGTCCAGTTTCCCTGATCCTCGAGCAAATGCTGAGATGACCCCTTGCTTTGCTTCTGGACATAAATGTAACTTCAAATTAACTTCTCCCCATAGCACGTCACACACAGTTTTTCAACGGTTTTTGACGTAAATAAATAAATAATTAAATAAAGATACTTTCTATTCGTTTCCGTTCTAATCCATTCGCCTATATGCAGTCTGATTCCATTCGCTCCGAGGCGCGTGGAGCAGTTTGTGCGCCCCTAGCGGGCGTCGCGTGAGTCATGCAGGGCGCACGCGGCGCCGGAGTCGTCGCGTCGCCGCGGCCAATCTCGCCCGGTGACGTGAGCCGTGGGCGGACGGCGATGGGCCGGGCGATGGGCGATGGGCGAGGGGGCGGGGCGCGCTCGAGCCGGGTAAAAGCCGCGGCCGCGCTGCTCTGCGGCCGAAGGGGGGGGGGGGAGGGAGGCGGGGCGAGGAGGCGTGGGATCCGGAGGACGAGTGACGCTCCGACCGCGCTGGGCCCACGTGGCTAAGTGGTGTGCGGGTGTTGGTGACGTGGACTGGGTTGTCCGAGGAGAAAGGGTGATGTCCGAGTGAAGGATTGTCTGAGGAAAATAGGCAAGAAGGAACATGTAAGTAAAGGGACAAGAATTCGAGCGGGATACACGGGATGAAATGATGAAGACGCGTGAAGGAGATGGGTAAGCTGTTGCAGCATGCGGCGACAGAAAACGGTTCTGTGGAGCGGTGTACGCGTGCAATCCACCACGACGTGGGCAGTTTGCCTGAGCGGTTTAAAAGGATGGTTTGAACGCGTGGCATGAACAGGCGAATTCATCTTTCGGTTTGGGCGTGCGTGTTGGGCCGGCGGTTTGGGCTGTCGGATGGAGCGGGTAGTTTGAGAGGGTGGTTTGGTTAGGGACTTCGAGAGGTGGATTTAGGTGGGCGGTTGGGGCGGGTGGTTTAGTTTGAATACGATTTCTAGAAGGTGAAGGAAACGGCGGGAATCTTAGATGGAATAAAGTGTATGGAGAGTCGAAATAAAGGAATAGATTTGTGAACAAGAGATAAAAGGTTGAGGGTGAAATTGAACTGTAAGCTCTCTGCGCGCGAACACGCTAGAGAACTGTAAGGCGAAATAAAGATACGTAGAATATTCTACTTCAGTAACACGAATTTTTTGAATAAACTTTCAGGGTGGTTATCTAAAGTAACAATTCTATAGCTTGATCTCATCGGCCTCTTATTCCAAGGATCTCAAAATCGACCGCATAATCAAACAGGAGACTTCCACGTAAATTTATGTATATAAATGAAATAAATGACTGCTTTTCTTTTTATCGAAACAGCCATGTGCACAAGTAAGGAATATCTGGAGTAATTTTAAAAATCTAACTGCATGAATAAAAATAACTGCAGAATCTAGATATTATCTAAAAAATTGAATAAAATAAAATTGAATTAATTGAATAGTAATATAATGCATCGAAATCAACAGGATATTTTCCCCAAATAGGTCTGGTTGATATCTCAATATCTCCAACTCGTAATCGAAAGTATTTATCTCATAAAAATATTTTTTGATAGATGTATTTTTATCAAGAAACAGAAATGGTACAACTCTATATCACCTCTGACATAATTTTACAATTTTTGGTTAATTTTTACGTCTATAATGTTAGCTAGTACGAGAAAATGTTCATCTGCCCCAAAAAATTGTGAGTTACAAACACGTTAAATAAAAACTTAGAACTAAATATATCAATGATGAACTTCTAGAGAGCAAATATCATATTGCACGAAGCTAAAAGACGTCTAAAAGTTAAAAAAAAAATCAATTGAAATACATATTTTTAACTTGAATTTTAAGTAGTTTTATAGTTTTTAAACATTTTCGGAATTTGCTTCGGAATCTGCTGCGAATCTGCTACATGTTACTTTTCTCGAATTGTCAAACTTTTAATGTAGCTTCTAGTTGTAAGTTAATATTTTTAGTTTCTCATCAATACACAGAAACTTATAGTCATCACCCAGCCCATCATTCTCTCAACTTCTTAAAATGTGGAAACCAAGTAGTGGAATGCAAATACAAAATCGTGACAAACAATGAGAACAACTAAGAAGAATGATGATTTATCGACAAGTTTTAAAAATAATTCTATTGTAATGAACTTTCATATTTTACCGTTCTAATCAACAATCAATGAAAAATTAATACCTTCATTTCTTGTGAACCTTGCCGTCACAATGTTGATCTTTAATCGAATGTAGAGACAATTTAAATCAGTTTCATATGTTATTTTGACACGGGTGTAAGTATTCGATTGTCATGAACGTAACAAAATTAACGTAATCGTATCTAATCTCGCCCGCTGCCATAACCGCCGAAATGTGTCGCATCCGGGCCTTAATCCGCAGCGGCAGAGGGAGACAAACGCCGCGCGACACGCGTGCGCGGGCGGCAGATTGAGTCGCGAAGGGGCGTGGGGGCGGGGCGGGGCGGGGCGGGGGGCGGCCGCTATCTGTCCCGGCGCACCGTCTGGCGGGCGGAGGTACTACTGCGTGTCGCACGGGAATGTCAACAGAAAAATATATACGGCCACCCGCCGCCGGTAACGTGTTGAATATTTCAATACCTCCCCACGACACGAAGCACCTACGTGCCGGTCACCTCGCCGCCTCCGCCGCCGCCACCGCCGCTGCCACCGCCGCCGCCGGGCAGTACACAGGCGCTGCTTGTGGCCGCGGGCGGAAGCATCGGGGAGAACAGGGGCGGCCCGTCACGCAGGGGGAAGGCTGTTATAAAATTTTACTACAAAACACTAGATCCGGAGAGATGCTTTCAGGTTGGGACCTGCAACACGAACATTTATATTTCAGATAAAACTTCACGGAAGTATTACCACAGTGGTATTCTTCAGAAGAAATCTCTAGATAAGAGTGAGCAATTGCTGTGCACCGGTGGCGCAAACAAGTGGGTGGGCTCTTGGGCCTTCGGACACCCCCTTCCACCTCCAGAAGCTTATGATTCGTTTTCCAAATTAATTTTCACTTAAGTTCAATAGCGACCAAAGTCATTTCAAGAATTGTAAATAAATAGATTCCAAATAAGTGTAAATCAATTAATCAATAAATCAAATTCAGTATAAATAAAAAGAAATAAAAATAATAAAATATAATGAAAATAAGTAAACATAATGATGAAAATAAATGATATAAAATCAAATTATAAAAATAATAATGAAAGTAAATAAACAAATGAGAAAACATCAAAGACTCTACAGGCCCTCCCCACCACACACATACACATTTCAAAATTCTGGTTGCGCCACTCGTGTTGCCGGTGATACTTTCTAGGGTGTTTTCAATGTAATACATACATTGTCTTCAACTGGATGCATTGACTATTTCGGTGTCAGTATATATTAATTTTGACGAAATTAATGGAAGAAAGAAATAACTATTTTTAAATCGATTCCGCCACTAAGGGCGTGATACTGGATGATACATAAAATGATAATGGATAATAAATAAAAGTTGATTTGCTTTCGTAAATAGTTTATTTTACACTGGAGCGAATATTTACTTTCCAACTCTCGTCAAAAGTCTCGTTGCTACATTCATAAGTCAACTATATTTATGAATTTGGGTAGAGATCTCAACAGTCATTTAAAAGCATATGTGTTGTATAAACCATTCAGAGTTGTTACACAAAAGACGGCTAAAACCCAATCATTTGCACCAATCGTATTATCACTAAAGAGGATTTTGTTATATTTTGACCCTAGTAGATAATTCACATTTAAATAACTTACAATAAGAAAAAAAGTTTTTATTGCATTACGTTTGTATTATGTCACAAAAAATGTTAGAGATTCACGATGAAGTGAACTTCCAGGTATAAGCTTACACCACCCAGACTCCGAAGTGAAATACCAACACCAGATCGTTTCCGCGAACGCGAATTGTGGACTACATGACTACACCTGAGATCGCTCTTCGCAGCGAATTAATAATAAGGGTCGCAGATGTGCCCTCGCTTCGTGAGAACGTATTTTGCGGTCAGCGGTGAGGGGATACCACGATACCAACGGGCAAACGGAAAAGAAAGGATTTCCGCTATAACAATTATTTTAACGACAATGTAGGTGTTGATGCATTTAAGAAACAAATTATGTGCAGACCATTTTTTAGCCACTCTTCGTAAAAATGAATTTAGGAAAAAGAAGAGCGAAAACATCAGTGACACAGCACATCTTGTATCTATCACAGTTTTCCATACGAATTGCAAAACAAAAACTAGTGAATTAAAATTGAAGGTCTTGGGCAAGTTATAATATGAGTCATACTAGCTACTGCAGGTTTTCCCGGTATTTGTAAATGTTAACATCTCGATTTTCGTCAAAGTGTGTCTCATAATGCTACTGCCTCAAGTTCTGCATAAATATAAACAAGACATACATGCAACAAGATAAGTCACTCTTTCATCAGATATGAATATTTACAAATTTCTGAAGACACTATGGCCGTGGTGGTTTAACTTGTGTATACTCCAAACCTTTAAATATAAGTAGTCATCGGCTTTCAACTATTAGCACTTCTGTTTTATCTGACCATTGGCAAGTGCAAGTAGAAATACTACTTGCATATTGAATTACGGGCCGTACGTTATCAGCCTCTCAAAACACTATTTACACTATAAACAAGACAGTGGAGCGTTCCACAGAAAATCTTCTGCGTCAAATTTTATCATCGAGGGTAACACATCATAATAATTTCCATTGTATGCTTATTATGCCTTACCCTGTCCTCGTTGCTTGAGGCGGAAAGGTAGACACGTAACTCGGCGTGTCTCGAGACTCACTGGGACGAATTCACACTTGTGTATGTATATTTGTTCTTTGACATTACAGCGCCGTCAATCGCAGAGGGCAACGAGACACTAACCAACGTGTTTATCCCAAAGAGCAACATCAATCACTAGTAATTATATTAATATTATATGTATTATTATATTAAATATCTACTTATTAATAATATTAGAAAATGACTCGGCTGGCTTGGTACCAACCCAGCAGCGTGAATCGAGAAGCGGAGGTTAATCCTACTGTGAGCAAAGATGTTCTCCGGATTTCGGGTGAGTGTTGCGCGTTATCGGCTCCCTGAGGCTCATTGTCTTCATTGAGCAGATCGCACGCTCATCTGTTAATGTATAGACTTTAGACAAAGCGAACTAAGTGAATAGTGAGCAGGCGACGTGATTTTGAAAAACGTTCTTCAAAATATGGCGGTACTTAATGTGAAGACCCCTGAACATTTTTAAAATTTTCTGAAAAAGGCTCCAAATTTTTTCTTTAAATTTCTTATAAAATAGAATGAAATACACTTATGAAGGTGGCATAGGACCTACTTTCACGATTTTCTCTAAACTTTCGAAAAATGCAAAAGTTTGATTTTTTTCCGTGTTTCTACTACTACAAAATAAAAATAGAGGTTTCTCTTTTTTATAGAATTTGTTGTCCATAGTGAGGTCTTTCATTAAGGTTATGTACATTGTTTTAAAAAATTTAGTAGTGTTAGTGTAATATTGCAAGCAATTTGTGCAATTTTAAAAAATTACAAAAACAAGAATTTCTCAAAAACTGCACTAATGTTTTCTATAGTTTTTTGGTAGGGTTTGTCCTAAACGCACTCTATATGATGACATAAAAGTAATTTTGTTCTATTCTTATGTTTTCGAAAATTACAAAAATGTATTTTTTTGAGTTGTCACTCACGTCGTTAATATTTATATTAGCGGCGATTTGTTCACATATTATACTTATGAGTAATTATGCTTTAAATAATGTCATATTTTTTTCGAAAACTGAACCGTTTTCCATGAAAATTAGCTCAAAATTCAACATTTTCAGAAATGTTCGAACGCAATTTTCTCAAAAAAGGCTCCAAATTCTTTCTTCAAACTTTTGGAACGAATAGCACTGTTTAATATGACGAAACGTTCATTTTGGGGTATTTTTATTTTTTTCTAAAATTACACAAATGTAATGTTTTTTAAAGATATCTCATGCCGTTAATGTGCACATTTTCGGAAATTTGTAAACACTATTGTATTTGTGAGTGAACGTGCTTCAAATAACTTCATTTGAAGTTTTTAGAAAACTCAAATATTATCTGCAAAAAATTTTCACATTTCGAATTTACAGTAGCGCTTAAGCGTCATTTACTTACAAACAGCTCCACATTTTTCAAAGATTATAAAGCAATTTAGATGGAGGTTTTACTGTTCTTTAATATTTTAAAATAATATTTCCATTCTACTATTAGGAAATCGAAAAATTAAGAAAATGTCAAAAAAAAATATTTCGGGCGGCGATAGATGGCAGCTGGCATGAGTATGTGAAAAATTCGAATTTTTTCTTTCTTCCTGTACTATGGCATGTATTTTTTGCATTATGTTTTCATAGTACAGACTTCAGCAGCACATAGTGATATTTTATACGCCGAAGACTGTGCAAGCGCTGAAGACTGCAAGCGCAAGCGCTGAAGACTGAGGAATTATCGTCGGTAATACCACGTGTGCTTAGGTTCCACGTACAAGTTTCTAAGCACAATTTCCAAATTGTCGATAAATATCCGACTCATCAAGAGATGATGAGATTTATCTGAAAATTTTCAAAGCACGAGTGGTAATTAATAGGACTATGCATCGAATGAACTTGCGTCGAACAGAGTTCCATAATGCGCCTAATATTGAAAATAACTGAAAGCACGTGAAAATCAAAGAGATGTTATATTATATATTATGCGGTTCATTGCACATCAGCACAGCGATCAATACATACCACCTCCTAAGATTATTATTATTATTATTATTATATTATTATTATTATTATTATTAAATCAACTTATTATTGGCCAGTAGAGAGAGACCTTAAGAAATATCGGATAGAAAAAGCGATAAATTTTTTGAATACTCTGCTCTGGCTGGAGCGTTTTATGTGTATGGTTAAACAGTATTGGTTTTTAATTTCACGAGTGGAATAATCAATGCAAATTAATATATACATTTCAACTCTTACATGAGGGATGTTGAACGCGCCCGTCTTGCCAATACCATTAGTGCGCGATGCAATTGAAGTCGCTCCGCTTTATCCGGCAAACGCCGTGCGTGGCGCGTGGGGGGGGGGGGAGGGGAGGGGATGGGGTGTCAGGGGGAGACAGGGCGCAGCGGTGTCATGTGGTTTATCGAGATCCGCCACTGCGGTGCGTTGGCCCTGGCGTCGCGGCGCGTCGTGTCGCCCACCACGTGGTACACCGCCGCTGTTTCGTACTTTAAACCGCTCCGCCTCTCCACCCCCTTTCGCATTCGACACCCGTCCGTCCCACCGTTTGCTTCGCAACAAAGTGTGAATGACAACGAATGAACTGCAAAAGACGACTTCTTTTGGAGAAAGTTCGAGAATAGGAACATATCATATATTAAGTTTTTTATATTCCAGCATTATAAACGACCCTTTCTGTTGCAATAAATCGTTCATAATCGCGTATATTAAAGCATAAATAATGACGTATTAACATTTGAAATTACGAATTATTGTCACACATTCATCCAATTGCAGCGAGAGAATCTGGGGGAGGTAGAGATAAAAGGAACAACCAACCTCCGTTTTCTCGCACTGATGTCAAACACCCGAGACATCATATGAAAGTTATTTCGCAAAATTAAGTTTGATTCTCTTATAAATGTATAATGCTGTTATTTAAAAAAATTGCGCTTGCAACTCATTTATAATGCGGCTGTATTGCATTCGTACAAATTTGGAAACAAGCTCCTAACGTCGCTCGTTTGCAAAACATGTACTCACGCAATAAAGCCTAACATTCTAAACTAATTGCATATACCACTTCAAATGAAAAAAAATGCTGTTTAACTGGAGGGAGGATGGATGAACGAAGAATCAAACAAATAATAAGCTATCCACCTCTAACGATTTTTCGCCAATCATGAGAGAAGTTTTAGAAAGGAAATTAAGAAATTTACGCGTTCGGACGACTAGATTCGAAGTCAAAGATGGTCTATTTGGGAGAGAGTTCATTTTTTGATCAAATTGAATGATTATTTTATTTTACAATTTAAATACTGTCTGCACAACTTTAATGAGGAAGCTAAATTATTATTCCTTTAAATGGTAAGGGGGTATGGTGAGAGTATACGGTGGGTTTGGACTGAGGGGTTGGACTGTGGGGTTAGAGGGTTAGATGGCGAGAGCGTGAAGTGGGTTCGATCAGGAGCCAGAAGGATGAGGACTGGTAATGGAGCGGACGGTGAGGGCAGACGGTGAGGGCGGACGGTGAGGGCGGACGGTGAGGGCGGACGGTGAGGGCGGACGGTGAGGGCGGACGGTGAGGGCGGACGGTGAGGGCGGACGGTGAGGACAGACGGTGAGGACAGACGGTGAGGACAGACGGTGAGGACAGACGGTGAGGACAGACGGTGAGGACAGACGGTGAGGACAGACGGCGAAGACAGACGGTGAGGACAGACGGTGAGGACAGACGGTGAGGACAGACGGTGAGGACAGACGGTGAGGACAGACGGTGAGGACAGACGGTGAGGACAGACGGTGAGGACAGACGGTGAGGGCGGACGGTGAGGACAGACGGTGAGGACAGACGGTGAGGACAGACGGTGAGGACAGACGGCGAAGACAGACGGTGAGGACAGACGGTGAGGACAGACGGTGAGGACAGACGGTGAGGACAGACGGTGAGGACAGACGGTGAGGGCGGACGGTGAGGACAGACGGTGAGGGCGGACGGTGAGGACAGACGGTGAGGACAGACGGTGAGGACAGACGGTGAGGGCGGACGGTGAGGGCGGACGTGAGGGCAAACGTTGATTGTCTACGCTGAGAGAGGGTGAGGGCGTGCAGGGAGGGAAGGCTGTGAAGGGCCAGAGATGGGCGGGCGCGCGGGTGGTGGGCGCGAGTGGGGGCGCGAGTGGGGGCGCTGCAGATCTCATGTATTCGGTTCCGTTCGATGAAGCGCGGACAGAATGGAGATTGTAGGCGTTGTGCGCGGGTTATTTCGGTGTGTGAATGCGCGGTTGTTCGGCCGGTGGGGGCTCCGCTCGGCGGAACTTGCGCCGCGCGCCAACACGCCCTGCGAGCCGCCGTGAAATGCGTGTTGGTTTGAGTACAAAAGGGCAATTGTAAAGATTTGTAATGAAGGTTAAACATGATTTTGTATAATTCCTTTATTGACAGCTTCTTGAATGCATGCGAAGCTGTTTTTATTTCACTCTTATTTTTAGAATTTAACTATTGGCGTTCTTGGGATATTTCATCAAATATTTTACAATGCCAGAGTGGAGCAATGTAATAGTCGAACATGTACTAAATATTAAATTTTTTTTTTTGAGATTAAAAATACAATTGTACATTACTTTTATTTTGCCAGAGAAAATTAGAATGTGCAACGATGGTAATTACTAGCATTATTTGTTAATTCGTATACAAATCCTTTGGCCTACGATGGAAATTCATTTTCTCTTCGAACGTAAAGCTGTCAAAATATCAACATTCAATTAAAAAAATGAGTGATACATTTTAAGATTTGAAATTTAATGTCTATAAAAATTGTTAGGGGAACACTCGGTTAATTATTCTCCCTGCGAGACGCATTAATAATTTCATACGTCACAACAGGTACAAACAAGTGATTCATCCAGAAACATTTATACATAAACAATTTGAGACTATACCGATCATCCAAGAGGAATGTAATATTAATTTTAACACCGACATTTAATGTATTATTTACCATTTGGATTGTATAATTCTAAAGAAATAGTAACATGTATTAAACTTCAGCATCTAGGTCAATGACCCCTTCTCGATCAGGTTTTCGTCCATTTTCCCTGATCCTTGAACAAATGCTGAGATGGCCCCTTGTTTTGCTTCTGGGCATAATTGTAACTTCTATTTACCTTCTCCCCATAGCACGTCACACATAGTTTTTCACTTTTTTAACGTAAATAAATAAATAAATAAATAAATAAATAAATAAATAAATAAATAAATAAATAAATAAATAAATAAATAAATAAATAAATAAATAAATAAATAAATAAATAAATAAATAAATAAATAAATAAATAAATAAATAAAATAAACATGGTCTGTATTTCAATATCCTTCATCACAATACCAACAAAAACATCTACACTACAACAACAACACATCAGTGGCATTAAGCGTCATTATGCTTCGCGATAGGAATTGACAGCAACACGATCTTCTCAACGATTATATAATGTATATCTAATAAAAGGCGAACATGTCGAGCGCGATAATCACAGGCGAAACCACTGACGTCCTCAAGGCCTAAAAGCACGTCGCTCAAGAGGCTTTCGGCCGCGGAGACTAGAACATCGAGGAAATTTCTTTTCGAGCAGCATTTTCTTCAATAGGTGGACTCCCGCCGTTCATCGCTTCGATCGAAGTCAAACTCGCCTCCTTTCACTAACGCAACCAATTTGGCGCTGAGTGCCTGCCGCCTCGGCGGAGCGGCTCAGCCTTCGAGTACCCGCACCTTCCCGGCGACGAAAATACAAGGAGGCGCGCCCCAGAAGAGCGGCCGAGATGAACATCGTACGTGAGGTGACAAGGGATGGAGTGGAGTGGGGCAAAGAAACTGACGAAATTTTCTGACGTATGATGTACACTTTCGTGCTGAATTAGGGCACGTTTTATTTCTGCTCTGTGCTGAGACATACAGTTTTATCGAAGGGAACGCAACACGTAACTATGCATTGAGTATCGAGTTGGAAGTATAAGAAAATTGAAGGTGTGTACTACCAACTTTACGTTGGAGTACATATCCGACGAATTGAAAGTTAATAGATCATTTAGTGATTTTGTCATATAAAGAATTGTCATAAATAGAAATGATTTGTAAAATACGAGCTTTAAAGGAAGATCTGTCATAATCAAATGTAATTATTGTTCATAAATGAACATTTTCAGAACCTTCGCAAACCACTCTATATGCTAGTTTCTTAGGGAAAATTACTCTCCCATATGTTTGACAGGTTTACAAGATTTTCCTCTTACTCGAGACACATTCCCTGTGGGAAACGTTGATCTAAGAAGGCATCTCTAAATGAAACGTAATGGAATAAAGATTTAACCTTAATCAAAGAAAATTAGAGTGAGATATTCAACAAATTTATAGAATAAGCAAACTTAGTTCTCATATCTCAATTATCAAGATATTTGGTCGTTCACTAACAATCCCTATAAACAGAAGTATGCCTTAAAACACTCCCTACGCGATATAGAAACCGAACACGCGCATTTCCATTGTCGTTTCTGGTTTTCCAAAAGCCACACTCCTCATGCGCGCGATCGTTAAAAGTCCGGAATCGTTCGTCACAAACAAGCGTGTAAATGGAGCCTAATGGAAAGACAAAAAAAAAAAAGACATGGGAGGCCAAAGTTTTGAGGAATCTAAATACCTTGAAAAACAAAAAATATTCAAAGGTCAAGCAGGAAGAAACAGATTGAAGAGTTATCGAGCGGATCAAATTCTTTAAACTGTAAGATGACTTTTTTTTAAAAAAAAGAGTGATTAAAACACAAGAAATGAATTAAAATGCACTTTATTAACAGCAAACTCATACCAAGAAATTACACGTTAACACACGAAAACATTATGGATTAGGTAATAAATGGATATCAGTTTTTTCAATGTCAAAATCATTACTATTTTTTCAATGCCGGCGAATTTTTAAAATCGAATTTCCTATAAGTGCACTGACTCCCAGCCCGCTGTCCCCACTCCCCGTCGCGGCGCGTGTGACGCCGTACGCCCTTTCTGGCGCCAACGCGCGATAACGCCGTCGACTGTTTTTGTCGCTCGCGGGACACATGTAATTATTCCTTGAAAGCCCTCCCATTATCACGTGACCGCGCGGGTCGGCCGGCGGATGCGAAGTCGACGAGGGGCAATTCATTCGAATTGATATCGACACAGATCGGAGAGGAGGCAATGGGGTGGGAGAAGGTAGTAGGGAGAGAAGCAATTAGAAATTTAAAGAATTCGTAATTGTGTTCGTCAATTATTTCAGAATAAATATTTAATAAATATTTAATAAATATTATTGACTTGCTTCCTATGTGTATACATCAAATACACAATTTCAGTTGTGAAATTATAATTTTTCTATACTTTGTAAACTTTCAAGAAAAAAATCGAGGAAAATAACAGAAAAAAATTAAGTCTGTTATCTCGTTTAAGTATAAGATATTTCTGTTAGTTCTTCAATAATTTCAGAAAAGTATTACAATATCACAGAAAAATTAACTATTTACTTTAGATAATCAAGAAGGTTTGGTATGAATTGGTTGGAAGGTTTGGTATGTAATTTTGTGAACTAAATGAAATCACGTACATCATATGTGAAATGTTCTTGACACAATAAGCAGGGTAATGGGAAGAAAATACATGGTGACTTTCTAATTGTAGAATTTAATTTGAGTATCAATAAAATGACTTATTTAAAAAAGGATTGGAGGTAGGGAGATATTACTAAGTACAAAAGAATTTATTTAGATAAAGAATATACAGGGAAAATTTGCTGTGAAGGCCTTCCGTTAGTCTGTTTGAGAAACTTGTACCACATGCAAACAAAACAAAAAAAACACAAAAAAAACAAAAAAAAACCAACAACATCAAATGTGAAAAAAAATGAGAATTTTCTATATCGTGATGAAATTCGTGCTAGAGAATGCCGAAATATAATCTTAATGGATATTGTATGTAAAGTATCAAATGTTGCAAGTGAATTCGAAATAGCCAATCTAGTGAAGTACACTGAGGAGGAGTTGAGTAAATCAAGATACAGAGATAGAGAAACAGGCGAATAAGAAGAATTGGTGAACGGCACTCACACACGAGTTGAAGTGTGCATTGAATGATGCAAAAGAGAAATTTTTAGAAAAAACGAGCGTAGTAGACACGAAGCAAGTAAGTAAGTATGGTAATTCTGCACGAGTTTAAAACTGAAGAGAATTTGGGAACGTATGGAATTGGATTTATTAAGAGCAAATGGACGTATTTATGAATATTATGTTTCTTGCAAAACGTGAACGAAATCAAGAAGATAGAAGTACGACGGATTAGTCTTAATAATACTACTGGTATAGCTTCTAGAGATTTGGTGGAAATTGAGTTTCTGGTTTGAAAAATGTAAACATTAAACATAACTTGAAAGAAAGCTAAGAGAAACACAATTAAATTTTTTTAAAACACTTGCTGTCTCAATACTAAACTACGGATGCAATAATTGGACGTTAAATAGATCAAAAAGAAGAATTCAAACTAGGGAAATTAAGTGTTGCTAACTATACTTTGTTAGATCATAAGAAAAAATGTAGATATACAAGAACCAAATATTTTTAAACCCTCTGAAAGAGTCCAACAGAAACACATTTAGTTCGCCCATATTGTAAGTATGAACGATGACTTCCTAAACAAATAATAAATTATGTACCGGTTGACAGAAAAAGAGTTGGGAGACCAAGGATTCGATGAATTGATATTAGCGTTAAAGAGGACGGAACAGGCCTTCAAGCCTAATATTTGGTGTTGATGAAGAAGAACGTAACTCGTAAAAACGAGAAAAAGTCATAAATGAATGTTGGAATATATTTCTTTTAATGTTTGAATTTATTTTCTAATGTAATTAATATATACATTATCTAATCTAAAAATATAATTATTGCAATTTTGTCCTAAATACAGAGCCTCAAAGTACAGCTATGGCTTATGTGTGTATTACCTGTCTTCTTTAAACACTATACATTGCTAAGTCTAAATGGATAGTACATTATTGTTTCCCATTTTCTGTATTGAAATATATTTGTACATATTTATTGTAATGAAATTATCATAAATAGTCATTTTTAATAAAATGAAATATTATATTAAATTATATTATACAGTTTCGTACCTAAAACAGTCGCATGCAACCAGGGCCGAAAAATGAATCAGTTTTGTATGGAGTCTTTATCCATAATTAATAATGGAGGAACTAACCACTATATATTTTTTAAACTGTATTCTAAAAAGAAGCCCCTAGCATTTTATAGTAGTATAAAAATTTAGATTTACCCTTTTGTAGCATTTGTTGATGAAATTATTATTAATGGAGGACTCTTTGAGATAAAAATATATTTGGATGCTTTTTAGATTCTCCCATCAAAATTAGAAAATAAAGGAAACTAATAGAATATTTCACTGTGAACTTCAACAAACATAAAAACGTAAAGATATATTTAAACGTGAGAACTAACGCTTACGCCTCAGGCTGAGGACCTTCCTTTTCTCGTCGTGACCTTTGCAACATCGAACTGAGGAAGCTGAGACCCCTGAAGGTGACCCTGAGCGCCCACGCTTTCAGAATCAGTTTTTTAATTGTTCTTATTATTTGTTTACTTTGTTTTCCCAGTTAAATCCGAATTATAAATTAATAAACAACGCCGATCTCAAATCAAATGCTTTCAAACAACGATGTGATGTTGCCGACGTCGCATTCCTAGTTAGAGAGCGAACATGGAGGAAACCATAAAATGCAATTATTTCGCAGATACACTATCATTTCGCACTTTGTATGTGATATCGCAAGTTTGCGATCGATTTCGCTGTTCTTCCCCTATAAAAAACCATCAGGAATATAGTGTACTGACGGTCGAACGTACAATTTGTAATTTTCTCAGCGTTTGGTAGCTTTGCACATTGTTAGCAATTGCTAAAATCTACCATTCATATCCATAATCCTTAAATGACTTTGGAAGAACGTATTTATGTAAAACTCCACCAATCCGAAATTTTAGATAATCCAAACAAAATTTGTGATGGAGGAAAAAATTAACAAAATGTTAATTTGTAGTGTTAAGAAAGGATTTTATAATTACTGCAGAACTGAACTACTTGTTTTGTAGGACTTTCCCCATTGTCAAGCTGCTGAAGTACTTCATTTTTTTAATGTACAGGAATTATGTTTTAATTTAATTGACATTGTACTGTACGGTGTAAGACGTAATTTGTATTAACATAATTTATGAACGAAAAAGCACGAACAATGTGTGTGACAACCCCATTCGATCAGTTACGTACGTACTGTAGTCCGTTGTTCGCAACATTGCCACTTCCTCATGTCGCTACGCTACGTTGCCATTTTCTCACATCGCACGCTACGCTGCACTGGCCTGATAATCCAGTAGATGTAGTAGTGTATGTACGTTACGTTTTTTTTCGGACAATCCGAATAGACTGTACCCCCAATTAGTTCGGAATATCGGGGTGCTTCTGTATTCATTGACGACACGAGTACGTGCGCAGTGGCGACGAGTGTCTGCCGAGCACAGGGGAGCCCAACGCAAGCTGTGCGGGCGGAGCGACGAAGGGCGTGCATGATGAGGCGCGTCGTGGCGCGTGCGTGGGAAACCTGGCGCGTAGGGCGAAGGGCCCGACGTGGGAGGTGGTTGGAGGGGGGGGGGGCTTTGAGCGGGCCCCGGCGCGCTCCCCGCCCTCGCCGGAGCGAGCACGCGAGGGCCGCACGCGCGGTGTCACGCGGCAGGAAAGCCGAGCTGCTTCATTTCGGTAAATTAGATCGTACTTCACGAGAACGGGCGGGATTTGAAAAGGAGATCATTACCCACCGCTAAACTTTTCGAGTTAATGCTTCCAGGAGGAAATGGTATTACTTCATTACACGTTTCTCGATAAGGCACAGTTCGATACTTGTAAACTTCCCATTGGAAAATCATGTTGATATTACAAAATGACGAATGATTATCGTGAGAGAATTCTTCTTGTTCTTTGTGGTTCAACCCGACTGGTTTGAAGAAGGTCAACACACAAGCCTCTCTCCCCCTACTTCTTTCGTCTTCCAATATTCGTTTCTTTTGAAGCCCATATCTTGCATAATCAGTTGATCTCTGATCAGTTACGTCTCTGCCTCAGTTTCTTCGACACCTTTTAAATTCCACGTATGTTTTCATAATCAATAGTTTCGTGTGTTTGTGATTATTTTACAACTTGTCATAATTAGATTATTGAATAGACATACTTTGAAGACATCTTTAAAGCACTACAAAATTATTCGCTTTGTGGTCAAACAAAATGCTTTACTCTATATAAAGGATGTCACCAAAACTAACTTTTTGGAATTTTTACTAGCAGAAGCATTCAATTTTCTAAATATATTTCATCTGGAAACAAAAACGTAACGGGTTTTGAAATATTTAACTTTTCTTGTGCAACGACGATTTTGGCTATTTGCTGAGGCTCCTTGTGGACCACGTTGTAAACATATTCAGAATGTGTCTGGAACACCTTTTCGCACGGTACGTTAAACATTGACGGCTGTAAGCATGGATGTGGTAAAATTGTACATAATCCTTTGTCGAATAATAATATTCTTCTCGAAACACTACTTGCTGTGAAAAATTACTAGAAACGATTGCGTAACGTATAACGAATCCACTCTGCAGTGAAAAAAGAGGAAGGTTAACCATCATTTCTCTCCCCTCTTCATGTTAACTTCTTTCAAGAAACCATCGGCCTTTGCATTATTTTCCCTTAGCAATCAACAACAAAACCCAATCGCAATAACATTTTAAAGCTGTTTTCCTTTCTACTGCTACACTTTTTAAATGAAGTTTAATATTCCCATCATTTAATGTCGTATGCGAAAAAATAAAAGTTATGTTTACAAAATGTAAACAAAATTAGCATTTTTGTTTGAATAATATGAACTATAGACGTTCATTTTATAATTTGCTACATTCCATGTACGAAATCTTGAATTACATTGAATTAATATTGTATTAACTATTTGTACGCAAAATCATCTACAACAAAGTAATAATGAAGTGATAGCACAACAGAGAAATAATAACAATGACATTTGATATCGGTAACATTAGTACCATTCGTTTAGAAAGCCTCACAATTCTGTTTTGAACGCACTCACGCTGCGAATAGAACGTCAAATCACAAAATGGCTGCCTCATCACGAAACATTATCTGGAAGCATGAAAAAGGAGGGAATTTCGCTTTATACAGACTGCCAATGTTTGACAATATAAACACCAAATATAGAGAATAAAAATATCATTGCATGCGATTTTCTGCTCGCACAAGCACAAAGCGAGAATGAAAAGTTGGACCCAGTACACAAAATTTAAATAACATCTGCTATATTGTGGATGTCAAGATTGTCAGTTAGATGAAACGTCCCTGCATGGACGAAACGCTTTACAAACTACTTTCCAATTCGCTTGCCTCATCCAGAACACACTACCAGTGACGATGGCAATAGAAGGTTTTGAATATCAAATTAGTATGTCTAACGCATTTTGAAACTTTTTTCAATAATGGCTCGGGGCTGAGGTGGTACAGAGCATCAACTAATGTCACTGCAGTGCCTCTTCCCGGGAGATCCTAATTAACTCCGTAGGGTTCGACACTAGCTCGGTGGAAGGGTTTACGACACTAGCTAGATAGCTAGGTAGATTTCAGCTGCTGCCTGGAGGTGAATTGTAACGGACGGCTGGTCTGCTTGGTAATTTTACGTGGTTTTTCGATCAACACCAGGTGAATGCTAGAGCTGTACCCCAATAAAAGGGTTACGGACCATGACTTCCTCTTCCGGGCCTGGACTTCCTCTTTCTTGTCCTTTCCTCACCCCTTACATTCACACCACATTTGCCTGGAGACCAGCTGGGAGCTTTAACTAACCAACTGAGGTGGGATGACGCTGGCCAATTGGCGCTACCAACTGTGATGGGGACACGCTGGTGTGAGATATCTGGTTGGGAAAAACCTAGCAAACCGACGTGTAGGTTTCCTCTGGATCGCGTCATCTAGGGGGAAGACTATAGCCCCCTCCCGTTCTATAAGCATACATTACACTTGTAGTACTCAAGATCATTGAAGTTGATGCGACCGGAAACACGAAATAATCATTTAATAAATCAAAAATTACTACAATTAAAAAAAAAAACAATCTTCTTGTTCTATTACAGGAAAAATTGAATTTTAGTAAATGTTAGATCTAGTAATTCGAGGATATGAATGCTTTTTAGAACCACTAGTTCGAACATTTAGTAGTTGTAATGGAATTTATGCCAAACAACGCATCTTCCAAAAAGTGCAAAGAAAGAAGTTGGAACAATTTTTGAGAAAATATGTCTTTATATGTCTGGAAAATTACCATCACAATTAGGAAAGATTCTAAAAATAAAGGTGCTAAATGATATACTCATTTCTTACCTAAACAAATATATAGGAACAAAACTATGGCTGGAGTCCGTTATTGATGGTCCCTCCTAGATATGTGGATTTAACGGTTACTACTAACAAAACACTTTTAAAAAATTCCCTGCATGTTAATAAAATCATGTTATTCCACACTACACAATACGTTCATGATTTCACCGGAAAATTATCTGGATACTTGCGTTATACGTCACAGAATCCTCACCATTTCTCATTCAAAATTAACTGGGCGTGCATTTCATATTGATCTATATCTTTTGCCAAACGGATCAGCCTGACTAATTCCATTTACCAACATGACAGCACCCTAGTTTAGAAGCACATACTCTAGAATTAATACTCTTGGAACAGCAATTATTTCCAAGAAATAAGGAACGAACGCGGAAGCAAGTGGTAAGTTATTGATCTAATCAGCAGCAAATCCGACAGAACGCCATCGTATCTTCTAGAAAAGCGTTTCCGGAGGCGCTTCCCATGATTTGAGCGCAATTCTCACACTATCTCACAGCAATTAGTTTCCAGACAGCCATCAGTGTGAAAGCTATGATCGCCCATAGACACCTTATGACTACAAGATCCCTACCTGCCTTTCGTAAGTCCTCTATCAGATCACAATCAGAGTCTTATCAGCAGCTTCCCTAGTCAGCGGGCTCTTTCATACCCGGTAACCTCCTGTGCATTGCCTAGATACCGCCATCCGCTACGATTATCCAGTCCTAAGACGAACACGGAACGACGAACATTGAACTCCGGTGGCCGTTCGCGATCCGCCGGGCGGGCCCCGCCCCGCCCACGCCCATCGGGCGCCCCGCCCGCCCGCCCGCCGCCGATCGCGTGGCCGCCGCCCGTTTGGGCGATCAATTAACCCGCTCGCGGGAAAAAGGAATTTTTATCTCGATTTATTATGCTGATGAGGCGGCCGGGGCCGTCGCGTGCAATTAGCTGGCGGCGGCGAGGGGCGGGGCTGGCGGCGGTGGCCGGGCCGCGAGTTGGCTTGGCGGGCGACGGGGGCGCTCAAAGGGGCGGGGCTGAAGGCCAGATTGAGCGCAGGCGAGGAGCCACTTATGTATCAAGATGAAAAACTTCTGATTGAACATAATACGATGATAAAAGGTGAAATCTAGAAAATTATCGGGACATATTTTGATCACGTTGGCACACTTTACACCTGTTTGTTTTATTCGGCTCTACCATCAAATCTCCAGGACAGAAAGTAGATGGGTAAGCGCTTTGAAATAAGTGTATTGTACTGCAGCGCAAAGCCATCATGAATACATACAGTTGGTTACAATTAGCAAAAGAGAACATTTAAATACTGAGCAAAGGTAAATTTCTATTAAGAAATACATTAAAACAAATAACACGCACAAGTATCAGATAAGAGAAAAGTTATGAGCAGTAGGGAATAATGAGAATAATGCAACGGGATGTTAGTGGGGGCGGCGAGGGCGGCGAGGGCGGCGAGGGCGGCGAGGGCGGCGAGGGCGGCGAGGGCGGCGAGGGCGGCGAGGGCGGCGAGGGCGGCGAGGGCGGCGAGGGCGGCGAGGGCGGCGAGGGCGGCGAGGGCGGCGAGGGCGGCGAGGGCGGCGAGGGCGGCGAGGGCGGCGAGGGCGGCGAGGGCGGCGAGGGCGGCGAGGGCGACGAGGGCGACGAGGGCGACGAGGGTGGCGAGGGCGGCAAGTGCGGCGAGGGCGGCGAGGGCGCCCGTAGCTGTGATCGCGACTGGGCTCCACGGAAGGAAGGGTTATTGGCGAGGGCGGCGAGCTGAGGCCAAAGTTCTCTGTTAGAGGGGCCTTAAACACGCTAAGAGCCTTCAAGTGGTAGCGAACCCGCAGGGGCACAGAGAGCAGGGGCGAGGACGAGGACGGTGAGGGGGGGGGGGACTAGGATGCACGCTACGCGATTATCCGCCGCCGGCAGTTGCCCCGACGTGCCCAGCCATGCACTATCAGATTGCTCCTGGAGGTAATCTGCAGCCCCGCGAGTCGCCTTGATAACCATTTCTATTCACAGGCTGCTTGTGAGGGGGGGACGCAGGCTCTCCGCAAGTTGCTCTAATTCCGCTGCTAGACCCTTATTTACAAGGGTGGCAACCACATGAATATTCTCGCGGCGAAACCACCTCTAGCATTACTGCATGGATGTTACTAACATAGTCTATATAATTGAATTTTCTTATCCCTTTCCAGCAAGTGTGGTGAAGGGTAACTCTGCATTAGATTGGAGTGTGATTTCAAATTCCGTTTACTTAATTTTATATTTGAATTGTTTTTAAAACACTAAACTATAATGTTTATATTTTAGTGTGGAAGAATCATAATTTATAATGTAAATTAATATATTTTATATAATTATGTTATAAAGTTTGGGAGAAATTTGAATTACGAGTACGTTATTCAAGAGGTCCCATATACGAGTGAATGTGTAGGATAATTTAATAATGCCACGAGAAAACTCTAATCTTAATTTTCTGTCCATTAAACAAAATCAGATAAAAGTATTTCGGTCAGTTACATCCTGACAACTTTTGATGTCTCATTAATAAAACCAACTTATCTGGATATTATCATTAATATAATATATATCATTATTATATGTATCATAAATTAGGTAACATCTACGATTTTCTCTCCATGTCTCCATTTGAAATTTAAATAAAATGTACTTCATCAATCTTGTGGTCTTCTCCCAGTCCCGTCTTCGTGAATTCTAATCTACTCGGGAATCATCTAAAGAGCAGAAGACAAATGAAATTCTAACGATTCTCCAGAGGCACCGTCCTCCAACCGCCAGCCAACCCGACCGAGAAACAGGGCACTTTATCTACGGGCGCGACTAGCGCATCACACGAACCATTAATACGAAACAAAATGGCGGGCGGCGCGACGAAGGGGGGTTCCCCTGCGCTTGCATCAACTCCACGCGGATGCCCAACATGGCGGCGGCGGCGGCGGCGACGGCGCCGCGCTCTACGGAAGGGCAGCGACAGTCGCCGTCCGCTCGCCGTCCCAGATCGCTTCCGGCTCATGTCTCCTCACCCACGGCCTGGCCGCCAATGCGTCACGGCTGTATGGCCTGCATAGCCTGTGGAGTTAGCTTGTTGCCAAAGTAGAATTTCCAAGCCAGCCGATGCAGGTCTACTTATGATTCTCGTGCCATTTCGTCATGACTTCTACATAGGCTTCAATTTATGGTTCTATTCGGTACTGTCAGTTACCATACTAAACCCAGAGTATTGACAGAGATTAAAATAAGGAGTAATACATTTAGAAAAGATCATTCATTTAGAATATTCGTTTTCTGTTTGTCAATACAGAGTTACAATTACACATTTCATATTTAATAAGTTATTTACCTTGTCATGTTCTCTTTTGATTTCTGAATTTAAGTGGATATATTAAACGTACATGTATCGTCATTATCAAGGATAAAAATATGAACATTTTCGTTTAATAGGCTCCTTCTTCTTTTTGTGTGATGTAATAGACTGTTAGTTGGCACATTCTGTGAATAAAATTCATATAAAAATGGAGAAAAGTAGATTTTTCGCCCAAATTATAGAATACCAATAATACAGTTTCAAAGAATGCATCAATGTGCTTATAACAACGAAATAATACGTGGTATTTTCGCAGTTTATCTTCATTATTCCATATTTCCCCCGTCATAGCCTCTGAATCTCTCTTGACTGTACCGGCATTCCCTGAGCGACACAGCTCCGCAGACCCGGCCGCGCGCCGCGTCCGGCCACTCCCCATCCATCGGGGACATCGCGAACATTGGCGCCGTCTCCGCCGTCTCCCCGCCCCGCCCACGCCGGCGCCCCGGCATAATTCCGGTTTTATGGCGTGTGAAGACCGCCCGTCCAGCCGAGCGGAGGCCGGGGCGGGGCGCCCCGCCGGAGCCCCGTAAATCCGACAAGGGCGCGCCCCGGCGTCCGCGCCCGGAAGCTCAGTAATTCGTCAGACGCTACACAACGCTCCACCGCCCCCGCCGCCGCCGCCACCGCCGGCCCCGACATCAATCATACACCCGCGCTGGGAGGCGCTACCATCGCCCCCGCCGAGCGAAACACGGCTCCGCGCCTGGCCGCGGGCGCGGGAAAAGAGGGCGTTTTTAAAAAGGCATTAAGTGAATTCCCCGCGCCGCTGAATACATGCATGTGAATTCGCAATCACGCGCCTGATAAATAGCCTCTCTTCGGCCCGAGGAGGCCGCAGGCGCGGAGGGGGGGGGGGGCGGGGCAGAGAGGGTTGTGGGTGGGTGTGGGCGGCGGGTGCGGGCTGAGAGTTTGATCAAATTGACAGTTTAACATGCACCCTCGCGGCCGGCGGCGTGGGCGGCGGGGGCCGGCGCGAGGCACCCCGTAAAAACACCCATCAGCCCCCGCGCGCGAGCCCGGAGTTGCATCCGCGTGGGAGCGACGGCGCGTGAGGGATGAGCCACACCTCCGCCTTCACTTCTCCCTCTTCCCCTCCCCCCTCCGTGGGTGGGGCATCGGCCTCCGCTCCGAGCTCTTTTCAATGCTACGTTTGCCTTCCGCTGTTTCACCGATGCACTCGGCCTAACGTGCAAGACTGATTTCTTCTTCCGTTCTGTTTTTCTTACGGATTTCTCTTCATTTATAGTTCTGGAGTTTCATCCAAAGGATATCTGTTATTTACTCCTCTCATTCTTTGGCTTTCAGTTTAGAATTCCCCAATTAGAATTCTCATCTAAGGCTCTAAACTACTAGATATTTAACAAACACTAACGCAACCGCATTTTGATAAAATGTAGTTTTTTCTTACAATTTCTTTTACCGTATTTATATCAAGTGTGAAATTAATAATTGTATGACAAATGCATTCATAAGATCGAGTTTTAATTAGAAAATAAACACATTCAATTACATTATTCTATGGAAACTATGGTTACATAGACGTATTAAAAGTCGTGCTACATCAGCATATTGTACTTTATCGCATTATTAATACCTTTCGCCATTTTTCAAAACAAAGAGATCAATAACTGTTGATTTGCACTTTGCGTCATATTTACAAACGTGCTTCGCACCATAATCAGAGAAGCACATATAAGAAAAACTATTAGTGCTACAACTGCACATATTTTCATGCATCATTTCTAACTTTTACAATATCCAAAAAGTGTTCAACGAAAATGAGACCTACGCCATTGTTCTAAGGGTCTCTTTTTCTATTAACGGAAACAAATTGAAAAACATTTGAGCGATTTTTGACAAAGTTTTTTTTTTTCAAGTAGAAATTGCTTGAAAACTACTCATTTTTCAAAAGATTGCCATGGATATTTTATAACATTTTGTTTAAGACAAAATCTCGATCTTTAAATTTGTAGTTTAGTAATGTTACATTTTTGCAAGTTTCGTCGTTTTGTGGAGGTGAAAATTAAGAGAAAAATCAAAGCCGTTTTCGAGAAAATTATTGTTTAAAACGATTTCACAGATCGTTCAAAAACTAAAGAAGGTTTTCAAAAATAGTATATGACCTTATTTCAAAATTTGTCTTTCTACAACATATTAGTAAGGAAAAATCTCTGTCTTTAATATTGTACGGACGAACAGACGACGGACAAACAGGCGTTTTGCCGTCAATCGATTTTTCCAAAGACTTTTATCGATTTTTATCACGTATAAACAAAACACGGATTTCGACTACACAACGCGTTAGAGAAAGTAATGTACTATTTATATACAAAACAAGTTTATCCACTTTTTAGTTACCAGAGCCCGGAAATAAGAGATTTTCTGTCGAAAATTCGTTTTTCCGATGCACGACATCACTTTCTCTTCATATGAAATGAGGGCGAGAGAGGAGAAATTGGGCCCTTTTTTAAGAGTTTTGAATATATCCTTGAGGGTTCTTCTAAAGTATCCCTATAAATCAAAATATGCGTTTCATATACAAGGGTAGGTGACATCAGTTAGTACATTAAATAAAGGTCAATTTTTGTAAAAATTCTACTAATGGCTTCGCTCATAGCATTGTTCACAGTCGCACGGATGGGCACATGATCTGCCGTAAAACTTTTTCAGAATCACAAAATGGGGATTTTCACACATGATATGTTAGACGAAGACACTAATTACACTTTTTCTGTATTGAGAAACCACAATATAGCTGTTTTTTTCTAAAAAATGGCATGTTTTTCGCTGCAGTAATGCAATACTTTCTTTTTACTACGAAAGCAGTATGTGAGAAATAATAATTAGCCATAGAAATTCGTGCGATATTGTTACATCACTGCTTGCGCTTTCAGTGACAACTGCAGAATTTCAGCATCAAACGAATATTATGTCACATACTAGCATCAACACCACAACGGAATCTTTCTTCTTCATCGACATTACTGCTCTGTCGTCACCCTCCAGCGGTTTTCTTGACACCCTCCAAATCTCCAACGTTCCTTCCATTAGTTCAACGCCTCTCTCCACCGCAACCTCTCCTCCTCTCCTCCTCCTCCTCCTCCTCCTCCGCCACTTTCGTTGTCGGAGTCGCCGCTTAAATGCGCCACGAGATTCAAGAGATTAACGTCTCGCCCTCTAAAACATGGAGGCCCCCCCCGGGAAATGTTCTTCCTATATACGGCAGCCAGCGGCCGGATCGCATTTATTGAAGTGGTCTCGTATGATTATATAACGGTTCATTTCGCCGATAACCCCCCCCCCCAGCCCGACTTGTTGCATTCGAACATACATCAACCGGGAACAAAGCGTGGAATATCGTCTTTTGGAGACGCATTTTCATTATGTGAAAACGACCCCGCTGTCACTAGTCGGCGAATTTCATTCTATTCACTAGTTCATATTTTATTGAATGTCTGCTCCCTATTTTCTCTAAACTACTGTTGTAAAATAACAGCTGCATTTATACTGACATTTGTGTATCATTCATTTTAATACAAAAAAACAAAAACAAATATGCAGTCATTCATGAATCAATTTTTCCATTCACATGCTAAGAGACACATTCAATTCCCTATACTCTTCGAATGACGGAAAGACGATAACAAGGAGCATGTGACAATATGACACAACCAAGGCAAACGCGGAGGCACAACATTAAAAAAACAGCTACAATACTAAATCCAACCCTAAGCACAAAATTACAGCAGAGTCATGGCGCAATTTCAAACTGTGCACAATAGAACGCTGAGTAATCGTAGCCACCCCAACGCGGGCATAAACACTTTTACTAGGGGGCGGCCACTCGCACTGTACTCGCACGCATATCGCCAAACACTTGCCGCCCGCGCGGTCGGGGGATTGCAACGCGAGCTCCCCCTCCTCCCCCTCCCACTCGCCCCCTCGCGGTCCCCTCTCGTCCCCCTCCCTCCGCGCCGGGCGGGTCGTACGCCGGCGCCCGCGGCAATCAGGGGGAAACACGGTTGTTTGAATTTAATGGCGGGAGGAACCTGTAACGAACCGGCGCGTCGCAAGTCCGCACAAAAATTGACAGGCGATCGCCGAATAACGGGTGTTCATTAATTGAAACGGTTCTCCCCCCTCCCCTCCCTCCCCGCTTCCCCCGGGCGACCCTTGCGCCGCCATCGCACGTGCGGCTTTAGGCATTCAAGCGGCGTCGGCGTAGCTGCCTCCCCGTTGCACTTCGCCCCCTCCGAGCGCGAGATGTGTCACGGCCCCCTCCACATGTGATGTTGAAATACTTCGCGTCTAGCGTTTACTTACCAACCAACACTCTCAATTATTATTCCTTTGCCTCCACAATTTTCCGATTCTTTGCAGTTTCGTCGAAACTAAACTCATTTATAATAGTGATTTTGTAAGGATCAAGACTTGGGATTCCGACATTTTCGTTGTCCTAACCATTTTCAAAGACAATTGGACTTCATCCTGGCCTGTGCCATACTTCTCGCCTCCACCATCGTCCCCACCTCCACCTCTATTCCCGCAACCATCATCATTTGCTAAACTGTCATCATTCCCGCAACCGCCATCATGCCTGCAACCACCATCATGCCCGCAACCACCATTATTCCCCCAACCGCCATCATTTCCGCCTCTGCCATCATTCCCTTTAACCGACATCATTCCCGTTAACCACCATCATTCCCGTTAACCACCACCATTCCCGCAACCGCCATCATTCCCGCAACCGCCATCATTCCCGCAACCGCCATCATTACGCAACCGCCATCATTCCCGCAACCACCATCATGACTGCAACCAGCATCATTCCCGCAACCGACATCATTCCCGCAACCGACATCATTCCCGCAACCGACATCATTCCCGCAACCGACATCATTCCCACCTTCGTCATCATTCCCGCCTCCATCTTCACTCTCGCCTTCATCATCCTCGCCTTCGCCATGGCAATCGTACACCAACATCTCCGCATCCGCAGTTGCTCGCCACCGCCGCGCCACCTCCGCAATTCCGTCCCCGCGGCGGCGACCGCGCGTCGCGGAGCAAGAGCTGCGAGGCCCCTAATTACGGGCGGCCTTTGTGCGCGGGCGCCGGGGCGGGACCACGTCCCCGCGTCCCCGCGTCCCCTCGCCCCGCTGCCCCGTCATGTCGTTTACGTGTCGACTACTCGCCGCACGCGGAATGCCGATCCCACGTTCGCCCGCCGTCTTTACGGCGCCCGCCCGCGCGCCCGCCCGCCCGCGCGCCCGCCCACTCGCCGGCCCGCCCGCCCGCGCGCCTAACGAACGTCTAAAATACGAGGCGCGGGGCGCAATGAAGGGCGATGCGGGGGCGACGCGGGGGCAATGCGAGGGTGACGCGAGGGCGACTGACGGGGCGCCGCCCATTCATGCGACCGGGCACGCGCCGCCCGCGAAACGATGAAGTCGGCCCCGCGGGTGGAGGGGGAGCGGAGGGGAAGTGAGGGGAAGGCGAGCGGAGGGAATTCGTTCGCAGCCTGCGTGACGTTTGCGACGTGTTTGATCCGGCGCCTTTCAAATAAGCTCAAGACGAAACGCAACGCTTCTCCAAGTCACAAGCGTTCCCATCTCTGGGGCATAACCTGAAGTTGAGTTTTCGGCTGGGGTGGTGGCTGGATATCCAGCGCCCGGTAGACCTGCTGCGGAGAGCGAGTGGCAGTGCATTGCAATCGAAATATTCGTACCATGTTAGACGGAGCTGAATGAGTACCTCACAACCCACATCGGCAAAGTCGCCCACTTCAAAAGTTTACAATATTAAGTTCAACATATAAAATTCAGAAAATTTTAGCTGCGAAAACCCATAGCGAACCTTTCCGAACCGAACATTTTCTTCCTTTTCTGTGTCCGTTACGGACAAAGATGTAGCATAAGGAAGTAGAAGTCAAACGATAATGTGCTTGCGTGGTGCAAGCAATAGAGGCGGAGGAACCAATGCAATAAGCTCTTCATCGAGTCTATTTGGTAATACTACTAATGGAAACAAGGGAAGTTTGTTTCTACAACGGCATCCTGAAGAAACAACATACAAAAATAGTTCATATTTCTGAATACGGGAAAGTAAAAAATGGTCATTTTACAATTTTTTCGTAATTATCGCATTTACTACGCTCACAACATTTTTCCTGTAAATTACGAGTGTGTGCTAAATATAGCAAAACTGCCATTACCAACAACATGTTTAATGTTTCTTTCCCAGAATAATCAAGTAGAAAGTGATCTATAATTTTCAATATTTGGAGTAATATTATGTAGTAATAGTCCAGTATATATTCAAAAAAAGGGTCGCATGGAGTGGCTGCACGAAGGCGAGAATAACTTGCAGAGAAAGAATTAATCACTGATTACATATATGTTATTGAAGCAAATTAGCATTGTATTTGAGAACTAGTTATGCGCATAAATGATAAGAAAAAATAATTTTCAGGAAATAATATATACCAAGAAAATAGACCAATTGGCACATATTTTTAGCTAATTATAGCTGCATTCGACTAATACTGAAAACTCCAATTATATAAGATTAATATTTGTTACAAACACCTCACGTGTAATCAAAGCCACAGCCACCTCACAGCATCATATAACACTGGCCAGGAAAACTGTTTTAACCCAGTTCTTCCCGCACTTCTCAAGTAACTCGCTTGTGGCCAGGAGCGGGGCGCGAGCCTGGGGACCACACGTGCGATCATTGATCTTGGAGCCTGTGCGAGCGTGGAGGACGCGCGTAACGACGGGAAAGAGGACTTGAAGGGACGACGCAGGTTGGGCGGGTGAGGTGAAGCGAAACGAGGTGGGGGCAGACGGCACAAAGTGTTGTGGGTTATGCGTGGAGGAGCCGGTTGAAGAAGAGGGGCCTGGTCAAGAGGGGAGAAGACGGTGAAGCAGGGAGGGTGGGTGAATCGGGAATTGGGTAAAGTGAGGAGGTACGGGTGAAACGGAGAGGAGAGTGAAATGGGCGGGGGGGGGTGAAGGAAGGAAGAGTGTGTGAACCTGACAAGGGCGGGTGAAGCGGGAAGGAGAGGACGAGACTGGAAAATGTGGATGAATGGGGGATGGAAGCGGGGAGGGTGTGAGGTGGCGAGAAGGTGGTGAAACGGGGAGTGTGGGTGAAGAAGAAGAGCGAAGGGTGAAGCGGGGTGGGGCGGGTAGAGCATTGAGAGAGTTGAGCCGGCAGAGACGTGTGAGGCGGGGACGGGAGGGTGAAAACGCGGGGACGGGAGGCGCGACGCGCGGATAGCAGAACGCAACATGGCGAAGTGGGTTGACGGAACAGGGCGGGAAGGTCCGGGCGAGAGGCGAGGCGGGGAGAGTGGAGGGGAGAGATACGATGCGATGCGGGTCAGGGCAGGGAGTCTGGATGAGGTGGGACCGGGCAAGGCAGGTGGGCGTGGCATAGGTGGACAGGAAAGGGCTTGGAGAGTGTGGAGAGGGGCGGGGAGTGCGGAAAGGTGGGGCGGGGCGAAGCAGAAAGGCGGGACAGGGAGAGGGTTGGGCGGTCAGTGGCAGGGCTAGGTGGCAGGCAGTGGCCCTGATGGGGGGGGGGGGGGCACGGGACATGAAGCAGGGGCGTGCGTGCGAGCGAGCGCGCGTGGAGGGGGCCAAGGCAGGTGGGCATGGCAGTGGCGGACAGGGCAGGGCTGGGAGGGGCGAGGCAGGGCGGGGAGCGGTCCTGCTGGAAGGGGCACGGGACATGAAGCAGAGGCGTGCGTGCGTGCGTGCGTGGAGGGGACCAAGGCAGGTGGGCATGGCAGTGGCGGCCAGGACAGGGCTGGGAGGGGCGAGGCAGGGCGGGGAGCGGTCCTGCTGGAGGGGGCACGGGGCGTGAAGCAGAGAGGCGTGCGCGAGGGAGCGCGTGCGTGCGTGGGTGGAGAGGGGCGGGGCGGGGCGGCGCGTGCCGCTAATCCTGGCGATCGGCGTCTCGTTACGCGTCCGCAGGAAAACTCGTTAACGCCGCGAGGCCGCGCGGCGTCAGGCGCCTTTGCTCTCTCGCGCGCGCGTCGCTTTCCACGCGAATAATTGCGCAACGCTCCACCCCACCCTCACCCGACCCGACCCCTGCCCCGGCTCGCCACGCCTCGCAGGCCGCGCGAGTGTCCATTGACTGGCGGCGGCGAGAGGCGCTTCTTTGCGGCAGGGGGCGCGCAGCGAGGCTGACTGAAGGAGTCACTGGAGATCGTGCTCGTGGGGGAGGGGGGGGCGGTAGAGATGGCGATGGCAATGTTGGAGGGAAAGATGATGGTTACCCCTAAAGTGGTCTTAATGCTGATCATAATGGTAATAATGGCGAAATTGGTGTTGGTATTAATACACAAATAGCGTGCGCCAGCAAAGTCTCTCCGAGGTGTGTTAGAGCCTCATATTAAAAATTTATTTAAAAAATTGAAATTAAAAGGTTGGTAGCATCCAGATATTTGGAAAAAGTGAAGGGAATAACACTTCCAGTATCTATTATGAGTGTGGTGAGTACACAATTTACGTTTTCTTTCCTTACAATTGAAACTCGTGTTACTAGTATAATTTCTGTTGCTATCACTCTCCCCAGCAGGGTGCCACTGCGGAGAGACCTGGTGCACTCTACTACACTAGTGAACGCAATGGTGATTATTCAATAGATGTTATCATAAAAAGGTAGAACCGGCTAAGAAATAGTGAAAGTAATGGAAAAATGTAGATAGTGATTTTTTGGTGGTGTATTTGTTTGTGGTTGTGCTTGTTTGACGGTAAATGTGATGATGACAGGAAACCAATAAAAGGTATGACTCTTGAAAGAAACTGGGACAATGGATCTTGTAGAAAATATGGCAGTATCAGACTTCTTATAAAATAAACGTGAGAACAAAGTTACGAAAAATTCAAAATCAGTTTTACTTAATTATTATTTTGAAATAATCTGTTAGATGCACACAAAGAATAAGGATAAGAACATTATTTTTGTCCCAATTCATTAATAATTTTTAACATGCCTTAAAGAATAATTAATTTTCATAAAACGCCTTGCTCTAAGGAAGGATTACATTAATAACCCATTATTAGAATAAATGTAGAAAAATGAATCCCAAGATAATTAAAACGTATTGTTCTGATATAACTAAAGATAAATAAAAAATATTCAGTAGTATGTGATACGTCGTAAATGATAGTTGTAGAGAACAATTGTTAAAAATCAGTAATACAATCAGCTATACAAATAATAAAAATCAGTACACTAATGCAATGTTGAAAACAACCGTTATTATCTGAAGAAACAAAACATTTTTTAGTAGTTCATTGTTGATATTGGAAACACTTATACCAATAAATGTACTGTGTACGTAGAGAGACAGTAAAAATAATATTACGAGAGCAAAACAAAAATAACTTTGAATGACTTTCGATTGAATCAATGTCAGTTTCTAAAATGAGTTCCAGCCATTATAAACATAAAATAAAATAAAGAAATTCATTTTAAATATGTATTATAAATAAATGGACGAATCGTATATGAATAAATTTATTGAAATTCCTAGCAGAAAATTCGAAGATACCATCAATTAAATTCATGGTGATAGGCAAATGAAGAAATGCACATTAGTAGCAACAAAAATGCAACAAAACCGTTCAAATCCCCGAAAGAAATAAGAAAGGAAAGAAGTATACAACTATCCGAAGTTCGCCCGCAAACCCGCCCAACTTCCGGAGAATCTCTCAAACCGCGCGTCGCTGCCGCTGAGATGAGCGACGAGCCGGGCAGCGCGGCACGCCGTCAGACAGGAAGACACCGCCCGCCCGCCCGCCACGCCCCCTCCGCGACCTCTGCCCCGCCCCCGGGGCGACCTAACGACTTTCCGAACGCGCCCGCCGCCCCCCGCCGCCAACGCCGCCGCTTTCGCCCTCACCGCCCCGCGCCGCGCCCGAGGCAGCAGCGGCGGCAGCAGCAGCGGGTTTAATTAAAAGCTAAAGCGACGCGATCCGTCAACGACGGCGGCGGGGCGGGCCGGTGCGTGGCTTCTTGAGATCCAATATACCGGGTGCGCCCGCCGCCGCCGCCCGAGACTCGCTATAAATTAGCAGCAATGAATATAAATTGTGCGGGAGTCGCCGCTCCGCGGGCCCCGCCCTGTAAACGTCACGCGCCGCAATTTACGGAGGCGGCACCGGTGGAGGCAGCGGAGGTGGAGGTCCAGGTGGCAAAGATGGACATGGAGGTGGAGATGGAGGAAGAGATGGACGTGGAGTGATGGAGGTGGAGGCGGAGATGAAGTTGGAAGTGCAAATGCAAGTGCAAGTAGAGTTGGAAGAAGAGGTTTAAATGGAGGTGGAGGTGAAGTTGGAGGTGGAGGTGAAAGGGGAGGTAGAAGAAGAGGGGTAAGTAGAAGAGTTAGAGGTGAAAGTAGTGGAGACGGAAGCGATAAAGGTGGCGGGGGCGATTATAGCGGTGGCGATTACAGAGATGGTGGTGGAAATGGAAGCGACTTCGTTTGCTTCAGTTGTCGAAGGGAAAACGGGCGGATGAATCAATTTCGGAAAATTGGAATGATGACCGTCCAAATGAGGAAGGTGGAAGGAGGAGTGTAAGGTAGATGTGCCGGTAGTGGAGGTGGAGAAATGACGGGAAAGGTGGAGAAGTGAAAAAAGAGGATCGCCGGAGGTGTTGGTGTCGGAAGTGGATGTGGCACAGAGCCTAGAAGTGCGCCGAACAGCGCAGGCAATCACACGGCGAGGAAAGAAGGAATCCAAAGTGGTGGAGTTGTGCAGTTGCAATTACAAAGAAGTGCGTTGAAGGTGAATTGTTGCTATAGTGATTGTGAGGGTGAAAGGAAAGGGGTAAGGTGTTGGGGGAGCTGGGCATTGGGCGGTTGAGGCGATGGAGATGGCAGTGAGTGGCAAGGTACAACAGCGCTGGGGAAGATGCACGTTGCCGGAAGGCAACGAGTGAATGAAGGAGCTTGAAATGAGGAATGGAAATGTTCAAATGAAGAAAGTTAGCGCCAAAATGAGATGCTGTGGGGTCTGCGAGGGATCTCGAATTAAAGGGAGACCAGAGATGCCGAAGAAATAGAATATCCGTGCAAAAAGTCACCACGGTGTTTGAGCTGTATCGGAACTGGGACGATGCGAAATGGGATAATAAGGGAAATACAAGTCAATATGAACAAAACAAAAAGAAAACGAAAGAAAGAATAAGGGAAGTGTTAACGAGAGAAATGGATGTAGCGAAATAGAGATGAAGTGAGCAAAGGTGGGGAAGAATATTAGGAGCCAAAAATAAACTTGGATCACTCCAAAGAATATCATACTCAAAATGTAATTGAGCAACAATTATTTTAAATGATTTAATCATAAAGATTTCTGTTTATAAATTAAATCAAAATTTTAATTTACAGTGTACCTCAAAAATTAAATTATAAAACATATTAGTGAGAAACTCGGTCACAAGAGTCTACACTTTTTAAAGAGAAACCGAGAGGGAAAGAGTTAGATATATGAGAGAGATATGGGTATGAAGTCGTCTCTGAAAGATGCGGAGAACTCCTCTTGAAAAGTTGAAGGAGTGGGCGGGAATTGCATTGGGGTAACGTGAAACCACAAGTACAAACCAAGTCAAATATTCGTTGACTGAAATAGTACGCGCGTTCTACACATTCATCCAATATCGCTCTGATGTAATGTTAAATTAGCAAGACGACTATTAGATTATGGAAATACCGAGAAGAACGAGCGGGTTGCCGAAAATGATACGATTCCTCGAGGCGGCGGCGGCGGCGGATGCACACGGGCTATTCATAGCGAAATAACAGGAAGGTGGGCGTGGCTCGGAGGCACCGCCGCCGCCGCAGCTCAACAGCGCTCTGCAGGCTCAGCTGCGGAAATGGAATGCAGCGACGGAGTGTGAAGGATGCGAGATAATGACCGCGCGCACGGCACGCTCGGAATCCGGCTTACGGGAACAGTCGCGCGTAATAACTGTAATAATGAGAGAAAACGCCGTGTCGGAGTCATCTCCAGGCGCGAGCTTGTCGCGCGACTGGAGTCCGAGACGTTTCCACATTCACGTTGTAGCAAAAGGAACTCTGGTAGACTGAAAGTTTGCACGAGGGGAAATAAAGCCTTGGGGTACGCCCGAAATGTTAAAGAAACATTAGGCGCCTTCGAATCGCGAATTAAATTGCGCCAATAAAAGAAATAAATCAAACTCTTTAGCTGTCCCGTAGTCGTCACATCCTAGCGACAGTTGCAATTATTATGTACATCTTTCAGTCAGGCAAGTGTCTATTGTATTCACCCTATCAGCTACAGGTACATAGCTATTTTTCGTTATTACAATTTTTACATCGAAATATTCTGCCTTACTTCCCAACATATCTGCACAAGTGTTTTGGTTTCATTTCCATTGCTACAACTAGTGGTTATACTGAATGTCATTTACTTGAAGTATGCTGCCTTTGTATCAGCAATAATTAGTGTTAGTACGAAGGTGCGAAATTTTCTTACAGCAAAATGTTTTTAACAACACTCGTCGCTGACAAATAGTCGAAACCAAACTGTTTTATTGAGAGTTGTAGAGATTCTGGAAACATTGAAAACTTGCTTAAATAATACACAGAGTTCTTTACATTTAAAAAGACGTCCAAGAATCCGTCTCATATTACCTCAAACCGTCAAATAGAAACATGAAAAACAAAGCCTACATATTATAAAGTATCTCAGTTTCTGATATCAAACTCGAAAAAGAAAACGTAGCGCCACAATTTCGCGTTCGAATTCACAAAGAAATGCTCGCAAAGCGTGATAAAGCCAAGCGTGCTCTCAATTATATTGTACGCAAAGAAAGAGTAATTAATTCCTAACCCCAGAGAGCGAAGCGTAAAACGTAGATACACCCACCGCAAACCCTAATCGGAGCGTTCGCGTGAATAAAATTAGTGCCTGCTTCCGAGGCATGCATTAGCATCGAAACCATGATCAAAACAGTTCCCTAATTTATGTTCGCCTCTGAATAATTACGCCTATTAAAATTTCATCATGCATGTTGTAACTGATGTTCGGAATTCGGCTCTGCAACATACTTTTACAGTAAAACCTAGTCATTAATACATTCTGTAACCACAATCATTATTATTGGAATTCTCCCGGAAAGCGGAACGGGTAAAGTAGAAACTGATTTGTAGCAGTTCACCAACAATGTATTTATTTCGATTTATACATAGGAATGAAAACATCGTACACATGCCACCGACGAGTTTCATGTTGCCTTCGTAAAGCGTAATGCCACCCACGAATTACATATTGAGTTCATAAAGCAAAGAAACTTCAGCTAGATCCCTGATGTCGATTTTATACATTTTCTCACTTGTCTTACATTTACACGAAATAGTAAATAATAAATAATACTCATGTCAAAATTATTTTCATTGCAAATGTAAAATTCATGATTGAGGCAAAATAAATAAACACAATTTAAAAAATTATTAAGAAGAATTCTGAAATGTGAATTAAGGAAACAGAATAAGTGAAAAAGAAAATATGGTTAGAAATTTTACTGATACGTTTTTTTCTTATTCTCTGAATGCGGCCAATTCAAAATAGTTTGTCAAATAAGAATTGCATCATGTTGTGATTTGCATATTACTCAGGTTTGTTACAGCTGATGAATGATTCAAGTTGACACTTTTGAAACAGTTTTGGTTCTTTAGAACAAATAATAAGTTATAAATCATGATTATCCAATATCTTCTGGTTTTCTCAATTATAAGGATACTTTTAACACTAGTTCCTTGTTCTACTTAAATATTAATTATAAGTATACCAAAGTTTCGTTACTTTAGGTAAAACAGAAGAGAGAACCTACTAATGTAATGTTTCATAACGGCCATAGACATCAGTAAACTCAAATATCATTTGTTACTACAACCTTCCTACAACAACCATGCGAAAAATTTTGACACAGTTCATAATTCACCAGTTTTTAATTCAATTTCAACTTTCATAGGTTACCTCAACCAGTTCAATAGGGAAATAAAGAACATCATTTGTTATCTTGTTGATTTCTTGAGCAACCCACTAACCACACTCAATACCAGTGTCACACTACTATCATTATTCACGTACGCATAGCTTTTAAATGGGCACTGCCAATTAAAACGCACTTTATTCCCATAAAAACCGTACAAGTTTATCACGTTTTCTTTCGCAAAACAAATCTCCATTTGCTTCGGCTAATTCACATGGTGTTCGCGCCCCCGAATTCCCAGCGGCCGCTTCTGGAATCCCAACTCCTCTTTGCGCGTTTTCGCTGCCTCCCTGTCGGCGCGCCACCGACTCCGCTCGGCGCTGTTGTCACGCGTGGGGACATCGCCCGCCGAAGCTCGCTCCCCCGCGCCCGCAACGCGTCCTCACTGTCACCGCCGTCCTCCCGGGCGCCGCGCTGCGGCCGCCACCGCCGCCGCCGCCATCAGGCCGCCGCCACGCCGAATCACCATTGCGCCCCCGCCATCCGCCCCTCGCCCCTCGCCCCTCGCCCCTCAGCTTCAGGGGAGGGGGAGGCACACTGCCACCTCAAGGCGCAAGGTACATTGACCACACTAACGATATTAACGACCATATCCGTTGACGTGCTCGGGAACATTGGTCAAGCGGTGGTCTGCACTGCGCCGCAGAGGCATTCGACCCACTCACCGTTTCCACCTCAAGTGCATTCGCGGCTCACATTTTATTATGATCCTTGACCAATGATTACTGACCTTTTCAGCTGCATCTAATCTTCTGCCGTCACAACCGCCTCTGCCCGCAGGGCCGTGTCTTCCTCTCAACATGATCACAGTCTCGTTTTTACGCCCCGCCGTTCCCACCACACCCCTATCATCAATTCAACGACTCGACCCGTCTTCCTATTAGCCCCTGCCGTCACCCTTAGGCACCTACCATTACCAGCGCCACGGTTCCTAGCCCTCTGTCATCACCACCCTCTCACCCCATAGGCCCCAGCCATCACCATCGCCTTTTCCGGTAGGCCTCTGCCGTCACCACCCCATCCCCCCATAGGCCATTTGCCGTTGCAATCCCCTCTCCTCATAGGCCCCTAACGACACCACTACCTCTGTCCATAGACTTCTGCCATCACCACCCCGTCTCCCCATAGGCCAATTTGCCATTGCCATCCCCTCTCCGCATAGGCCCCTAACGACACCACTGCCTCTGTCCATAGACTTCTGCCGTCACCACCCCGTCTCCCCATAGGCCCTCCAATCAACACCGCCTCTACCCATAGGCCCCTGTCGCTTTCATTCGAATAGCCATAGGCCCAGCGCGTCGCGGGTGCGGCGCGGCGCGGCGGCCGCAGGCGCGTTAGCCACGCTGCCGCGCACCGCGCGGGCGCCCACTGCGGGGGCTTTGGCGGCCCCCGCGGCGGCGGCGGCGGCGGCGCGGCGCGCGGTCGGAATGAAAGCGGCGCGCGGTGGGCGCCGGGCGCGGCCGGCAGAACGCGGGGCGAGCGCTGCGGCGCGGCGGAAAAACCGCATATTTGCATCCGGACGGGCGCTGGCGCGGCGGCGGCGGTCGCGGCGGGGACGGATTGGGGGTGGGGTGGTCATGGGTGGCCACTGTGATGAAACATGTTGGATGACGGTATGCAAGTAGAGGAAAGACGCGCAATACAGATTGTGTGGACCCGTGTGATTCTATGATAGTTCTGCGTTAAGATGACAATAGGAAAGCTTATGTTTGACATGCCGGAGCAACACAAACCATACTGAAAGGATAGTGACGTGTGATGCGCTAAAATAATTAGCGATAGTTCGAGTGTGATGGTTGATTCATGTGATTGCAAAGCATGAGTGGCGAACAGCATTCGTAAATGGTAATCATCATAATGATCCGACGTTAGCGTGTACGTTTGACAGCATGTGAACATGAAGACCACTGGAAAATGGTTCTTTTGTTGAACATAAGCGATACATATTTTGCTTCGTCGTGTTCTCAAATGCCTGACGTAATTATGATATGAAATACCATTACATAACGTGCGACAAGACTAGACAGAGACTCATGACGCACGCGCGAATATGTTGAGATACGTTTTGCACATAGCGTAGCGTTAATACCAAAGATGCTTCTTACGTCGTCTCTATAACCAGACATGTAGTTCTATAAAACGCGCCTTTTCCTATAAACTTCTACTGACTCTTCCTCATTTAACGCATACGTGAGCAAGGATGTGACACCTAACACAGAGAGAAGCGTTGGATAGAGCGGCATTATTCGTGAACAGGGCTGCGACGACGGCAGTTCCGGCCGCACAAAGCACGCGGCCACGCAGCCGCTCAGCGGCCACCGCTGCGGCCACGGTGGGGCAGACGGGGACGGACGCCGCGCCGGCCCCGCTACCCCTGCCGCCCCGGCCCTCGCCGCCCTCGCCGCCCTCGCCGCCCTCGCCGCCCTCGTCGCCCTCGCCGCCCTCGCCGCCCTCGCCGCCCTCGCCGCCCTCGCCGCCCTCGCCGCCCTCGCCGCCCTCGCCGCCCTCGCCGCCCTCGCCGCCCTCACCGCCCTCGCCGCCCTCGCCGCCCTCGCCGCCCTCGCCTCCCTCGCCTCCGTCGCCGCTTTTGCCTCCCTCGCCGCCCTCGCCGCTCTCGCCGCCCTCGCCGCCCTCGCCGCCCACGCCGCCCTCGCCGCCCTCGCCGCCCTCGCCGCCGCCCTCGCCGGTCTCGCCGCCGCCCTCGCCGCCGCCCCCGCCGCCGCCCCCGCCGCCCTCGCCGCCGCCCCCGCCGCCCTCGCCGCCGCCCCCGCCGCCCTCGCCGCCCTCGCAGCCCTCACCCCCCACGCCTCCCTCGCCGACCCCGCCGCCCTGACGGACCGTTCCGCCACCGCCTCCACGGCCACAGCCTTCGCCGCCCCCGCCCCATGTCACCGCATCCACCACTTCCGCTGCCCCTACAGCCCTCGCACCTCCACCACCTCTGCCCCCGCAACCCTCCCCGCCCCCATTGCCGCTCCCTCCGCCCTCACCGCCTCCGCCTCCGCAAAAGCTGCAGCCGCTGGGCGCGACTGCGCTCCGACAACCACCCACGCACCCACCCACCAGCCGACCGCTCGCCCTGCTCAGTGGCGCGCGCCCGGCCGGTCGCTTTGACGCTCCGTTCGGGAGCAGCGCCGCCGCCGTCGCCGCTGCGTGAGGCCGTCGCCGCGCGGAGCAGCGGCGCGCGCCACAGGGGCCCCCGGCGCTCGTCATATGCCGCGCCGCACGCCCTCGACCACTCGGGAGGCACTGCGTCCTCCCGTGTTAATCAACATCAATCAACATACCACCACGCGGTGAAATAACGGAATACTCGTAATATTTTGTTTGTACATCTAATCGAAGTTATATTGCCAGTGAGGAATTGGCTCTGTTTAGTGTCTATAATAAATGTGATGGAAGTGTGGAGGAGTGTGATTCAGAGTACTGTTGCAAATTGCAGTAGTTTGATGGAGCAATCCGAAAGGAATCTTCAGAAAGGAGCATACAAACGCACGCTCAAACGTTCATACATCACAAAGCAACACAATATTCCCACTACAAATATGAATAATTGGAGAATTTATAAGTTCCTTTTTAATTTGGTCCTGTGATTAAAGACGGCTCTCCACTTAATGAGAGGGTACTAATTCTTAGAACTAGCATCAATATTTCAAGCCAGTAGTGTAATATATTATCAACACATCAAACTAAAATTAATACAAATATTTCATAGTGAGAGCAAAAACGAACCGTCAGAAATGACAAAGATTATGTCGAAGTTAAGTAGCATTTTGATTAATTGCAAAACTAATTTAATACAATACAATAAAATATAGGAAATACCGTACGTAGCCGTTTCAAAATCCAAAGATAAACCGCAAACTCTTACAATAACCGGAATATTAACCGGAATAGTTTGAAGCCGAATTAGTATATTTATACTTGTATTATCTTCTGAAATGTCGCATGTAGTCAGCAGTTACAGTAGTGTCTTTACTTTCAGCATGGCAAAAAAATGAACTCTTTTCCTAAATAAATGTACCAACCAGTTCTTTATGGAACGTCCAAATTAGTAGATTATACACCAGACAATAATTTAACTCCATTCATCTACTCACGTGTGCCAACGCGTGCGACGAAATCTTTCCACACTGTGCTGAATCAGGGCTTGTTACGAACAATTGCATTTATGTTCGTAGCAACCATATAACTGAGAAACAAGTAAAAGGGACAACATTTTCAGCATCTCTTGGGATTGTCGGGTGTGCGCAATTTACGTTTCCATTTTTTACAAGCTGCAATTCGTACAATCAACATAATTTCTATTGCTAGCATTCGCACCAGCCACTGGTTCCACTGCGAAGACACTGCACATACACCTGCGACGCGTTTGAACCATTTTACGAGCTGTTAATTCGGCGATGAGCTGCATCGCCTGCAAGAGCCTTGGGAGAGGTGTGGTGTTGGGTGGACCCCAGTGCGAGGGGAGGCGTCTACAAGGCGGAAGGAGCCGTCGTGAGGAAAAGCGGTACGTCGGCATCGCAAAGCTTCCTGCCAACAGACGCTCTTCTGACACGCACAGACGCACTCGCCGACTGATAATTCTCAGCCGTTAACTTTGATGCTTACGACGGTGAGATAGACGGCGAGACGGAAAGTGTTAGAAGTAAACTGTTGTCTGCCACGCACGTGTAAGCACGCAAAAATGCACGGTACGGATAAAATTTTATTCATCACGAAAAAATGCTATTCGTGTAAATATGTGAGCGTAAATATCCTAGAAAAAATCTAAATGGTTATTGGGATACTAAAAATTCCCTCATAATATGGTGTGTTGAAATTTCACAAAGAAAATCACTGCAAGGGAATGAAAAATAGTGTAATTTTACATCGTTTTCCAAATGTTTAATTCTATTACAATTTAATTTTTATATGTAACTCATGTTAATTATCTCAAAAACTCAAGAATCATTTGCAAAGCTAGAGTTGATAAAATGTGAATACAAATAAGACATTGAATTAAATAATCCGAGATCCTCACTATGAAGATTTTGTTCACAATGCACTCATTTTGTCATTTTCTCTGAGAGTATACGAGCCAACACTAGTACCACACACTAATTTCACCACTGGAGTGACAATACATCTCGAGTTATCTGAGAAGTATCATAATAAGTAATTTCCACGGCCAACAATTTCCATCTTAATTATCCAAAGCACTAGAAAGAGCACTTCGCTCTCTCCATTCCCTCGGCGATTCTTCCGCCTTCTGCGGTTGTTCGCGCTCTACAGACCTCCCCAACTACTCCCACCGCTTCCACTTCTGCCTTCGCCCACCATTCCGCCGCAACCGCCCTGCAGCCGTCGTGCCGTTGTAACCCTACCGCTACTGGCTAGCCTACGCCACCCTGCCATCTCCGCTCTCCCTCCATCCGGCTGCTGCCGTCATCCTGACGGCATCGTCACAGCCACTCTGCCGCCATGCCGTTGACACCTCCACAGCCCTAATCGTCTGCCCCTGCCGCCGTGAAGTCTCCGCCGTCCCCTGCCACCACCACCGCCGCAACCCTGCCGTCCCGAAAGTCGCTATCGTCGCTGCCACTCTGACGCCACCTCTTCCGCGCCATAGCCTCCGTCACCGCCGCCACCATCCTTCTCCGCCGCCGCAATTTGTCGGGCTCCTTTGACCACGCGGTGCGAGATAAGTCGCGACGGCGCCTCGGGCCCCATTCCACCGGCAGTCGTTAATTGAGACGCGGCGCGCCCGCGGGGGACATCCTACGCCCCGCCCCCTCCCGCTCGCCGAGCTCTTTCGTCTCTCGGATCCCGAGGGCCCCCGAGGGCCTCTGATAGGAGGCGGTGGGCGCGGTCGACGGAGAAGACGACCATGGAGACTGGTGACGGCGGCTGCAGAGATCGCAGAAGTCGGAGTCAGGGTTGCGAGGTGATTGTATCGAGACGGTGTTTTTGACGACGAAAATATTCCTAGAGCTTTCTTGTTGATTTAGAATTTTAATTCGCCCCTTAATTAACTCAACGTCTCCTGGAAAAAATTTCAATACTTTACACGACTAACCTATCATGATTACAAGCGATTCAGGCCATAACACAAGCAGGTTCGATGGTCTATGTGCAGGAGCTATGCCTGCTCTCCCGTAGAGCAAGCGTGTATAGCAAATTGCATCATACAGGGGTAACGCTTTCAGCCGATCCCGACATGAAATGTTCGGCGCCACCATTGTGCGGTAACATCAGCCACCTCCAGTATCCAACACCTCCATCATAAGTCACAATAGTCCGACACCACCTTCATCCGTCACCTGCATCAAACGTCACTATCATCCGACACATCCACCTGACACCTTCGACCGACACCATTACTTTCATCATTCCAAACCCCCATAGTCCAACACATCCACTACCACAATGAAGAGATTTTCTGTTGAAGCACAAGAGGCCATGTACCCGCCGCCTCTGAGCCTAACCCTTGTGATCCGCGTGGTCGGGGGGGGGGGCTGGAGTAGGGCGGGGTGATGCGGAGGAGGGGCGGTGCGGGGCGGTGGCGTGGTGATGGCGGGGTAGGGACGGGGCGGGGGAGGGAGGGGTGGAGTCGGGGTGGGATGGGGCGGGGGCGGGACGTAGCCGAGGCAGGGATAGGGAGGGGGCGTGGTGCGGTGAGGTGAGGCGAGGCGAGGGTCGTGGTCCGATCCCCGCCGCGGTCGATGGCGGCCGTGCAGTATTCACGCGGTGGCCGCCTATGCTAATGCCGCGCGGCCGGGCCGGGCCGGGCCGGGCAGGACAGGGCAGAGCAGGCTGCGGCTCGGCGCGGCGCCACGCGGCAGCAGCTGCGTAGTTTAAAAGTCAAATTAAAGAATTAATCTTGCATGAGTGCGGGTGACACGGAGGCGACACGATTGAGCCGTAACCTATCACGCGGTGGCGGAGGCGAGGGAGGCGGCTGCGGTGGCGGCGGGTGGCGGGCTGTGACCCGCAGTGTCACCGCTGCCGCCAGTGGGCTCGTCATCGCCACCGCATCAGTCGCTTTGCTTTTGTCATTGTTAACATTATTCTCGTCACACGTATCGCCATCTCGTCCACGTACAGTTGGCATGATGCGTTAACAAAAGCTACACTTAATATTTTAGGTGAACCATTTATTTTCCTAACATCAAAGACACCAAAGCACACATGAGCAGTATTTCCATCTCCGATATGGCCACCACCAAGGTCCGAAAGCGTCATTTTCGTACATCCATATTATCAATAACAAACCGTCGGCTTCACCGCTGATAACGTCATTTTCATTGTTACCAGCGTCATCACCACCGATCATCACATTTAGAACTTCTACCAATTGTCTCCTGCAAATAGAGGATTTGAATACTCATGACATCATTATCTTTATTACCTGCCCCACCATTATCAATTCTATCGCCAACAGTTGCTCATAACGCATCCACACGTCTTTACCTATCATTACTACAACCCTCATCAATTCCTCATTGCGAATTTCAACGGATGTCACCGTTTGCGGCCACCGCCGCCGCCCCCGCCGCCGCCGCCGCCGCCGCCGCCCGCGTTGCTGTGCCGAGTCAACCATGACGCGACTGCGGTTGCGTCTGCGGTCGCGTCGCGGTCGAAAATCGTCGCTCGACCCCCCCCCGCCCCCTCCCCCTCGCGCATTGCACCTGGGGGCGCCGATGCTGCCGCCCGCGCTCTGACAGCTCCCTCGACGCCGCTCAACGCGAGCGCTGGGCCACGGAGCCGCCTCCCCCGCAGATGAATCTTTTGTGCGTCTTTCGCGGTTTGTGGTTAACACTTCCACGCGTATGGTGGGTTTTCTTTTTCCTGCGCAAATTTTCCTGATTTTTCCAGAATATATATGATTTGTTTCTATACAAACATTTCGGGGGGGATACGAAATTCTATGAAAGTTTTACTTTTGTGGCTGAGAAACGTAATATTACGCTGTTCAACATGTGATTTGTTTAAAATTCCCTTGATAAAACTGTTTCTCTCCCGACTCATATTCAATGCATTGATACTTTCTGACATACTGTACTGTAATTCAATGATTGAAACTGCTTTCTCACATATTGTACTTATGTGTAGTTGCATACGAGACTGATCTAGGAAGAAAAGCTTTATATATGATTACAGTAGTGTATTAATGTCTGATAAAAACTTCGAAAACTGTAGGGTTTACTGTGACACCATTTACACTTGCTATTTCATTGTTATCAACCGAAACATATAACTCTGGTATATTTGAAAGCATGCTCGGTATTACCATTAATACTAGTTTAAGTTTTGCAATTATTTAATGTTTCTTAAAATGATACAGCTCGGTTTATGAGATGAAAAGTGGTACTGAGTATCATTGTAAGCAATATATTGATTACTACTTTAATTGAAACAAAATAATTGAATGTTTTCTCACTCTAAAATAACTTCCATATGAAAGAATTAATATGACTACCCAGCGTAACACACTTTAGGTTTAGTGGGTAGAAGAAGTTCTCAATTCAAGGACCGGTTTGAGCAGAAAGAACAGTTTTCAACATAGCGTCCGAACAGTTTTCGTTGGTACGGACACATAATGTATGTACATTTCTAGACAAAGTTTGTATACATTGAAAATGTTAATATTTTAGTACTCGCACGAGGTATTTGGATATCCCAAGATATGATTTTAATATTTTGCTGTTAAATCAAATCAGTTTACGTATTCTTCAATTAAGCTCAATGAAATACATTTTACTTTGTTGCATTTACATAACTGTGGTAGTTTGTTTGCATGATACAGATTTACAATGTTGCTGGGGGACCTGCATACTCTGCGCGAGCATCTGTGTAACTTACCAATATTATCACAATGGACACGTACGGCAACCCCACACTCGACCTACTCACAATGCCGGATTTCCTGTGAACCATGAAGAGTAACGATAACTAATGCGGCCATCGGAATTATGTTTATCACAGAGCTTTCAGAGAAAGCTACCGGAGTAGACGTCATACATAGCCCGCATTGCCGAAATGAACCTCGTTCATTGGGGATTGTTTGCACTGCCCACAAAGCCCTTACTGTTGTATAGTGCGTTCTATTTTTTTATTGAGTTTACTATCCTGGTATGAAATTATCTGATTCACTATACATTGTTTCTTATCCTAGTATTCTTATCTGAGTTGTATTTGATTCTGTACATTTTGTTTCTTAACTAGTATTTTATTTTTTGTTTTATGATGTTGGGGTATTCAAACACTTCACGCGGGTGGACTACTCTTAACAGGCTTGGCGACAAGCAGGGTGGTAAATACAAGCAAAGTTGGAATGACATTAAGACGCAGCTATTGACTAAGCATCTTTGAAATCCTGGACACTTAGAATATCTTGTTGTCTATTTATCATCTCTCGTATTTCATGTAGTTTTATGTCAAAATTAACAATATTTAGAATTAACTTTTACAAAAGTGACAACATTAGACAAAAATTAGAATATTCTGCCCTGTTATTTGAAATAAAATTTGCCATGTTATATGTAGTCATACGATTTTTGTTTCCAAAATTATTCTAACATCTACCAGTTCTCCTAAAATTTCCATAACTTTTCCCAAACTTTACAAGAACAATGAATTTTCCGGACTTTTCTCTGTTCTTAGTTGTATCAGAATTAGCATTTTTATAGTCAAACCCAATAATTCCTCACTTGATTAAAAACTGCACTACCAACAATAGAACTTGATACAAAACGGTGTGGTTGAACATATTTGTATTAATGACAAAGTTTCATTTCCTTTATTAAACTGTTCTAATGTAATTTTATATTGTTTTTATTGTATTTTGATAAAATCTGTAATTTCTCACCAGCCAATACGTTGTTCGATACATTCTTTTCTCCATATTTTACTCTTTCGTTGGTCATCGGACCTACGTCATGTGAACTGTTTTCATCTGCGCCTTAATTATTTTGAAAATTTCAAGCTTAGCCAAAGTCTCAATTTCAGGAATACAAAGCATGTATATTTCATTAGCTTCACAACACAGATATTTTTCCTCTTGATATACAATTATAATTTAACAAACACTACTGAATCATACGCGATCAAATGTGAGCAACTGTTGACACATCATTATATACGTATGTGTATCTCTATATATTTGGTGAATAAACAAATTCATTTATTCAGAATAATTGATTATTTCAGTCGAATAAGGGATACTGATACATTCCATAAACGACAGTATTTAGAATGTGTAAAAATGTTGTTTTTTTGGCATAAAACGTAAGTCCAAGTTATCACAAAATTGTATCACATAATATTTTTTAACGTTTACTTGTGAATACATTAGTCAAAGTCGATAGTAGTTTGGAATTTATGTTTATTTTCATGTAGTTTATTTTTTTTCGTTCATAGAGATTCATTAAATGATATGCGACACGAGTAGTATGTCATTAAAAATACAGTCGTATAAATAATAGTTTTCCACTTTATTGATATTCTTGACTGGTTCTATTACATATGAACCAGCTAACCAAATGGGCATCAGATACAGTAGTTACTCGTTACTATGTCATTGCTGTATGTGTGTTCCCAACATTTACACAATAGGTCGAATGTTAAGTTCAGGCCCGCATCCATCGAGAAGGGTCATCTGGATTAAAGACGCAAAGGGAGCGAGAACCCCAGTTGTGCAATGGTAGGGCTTCGGAGATCATTGCCGTAAGCTTGTAATGTAATTTGCCTGTAAGCCGACTATGCACTTGAAATGCGTTACACAGATTATTTAGTGTTCTCGGACGAACATGCTGATTTAAGCAACATTTGTGCTTTTAATCCACACTATCTAAGATTAATGAAAAGTAAATGGTACACGCCATGAGAAACTTTCTACATAGATTTTATTTCAATTTCAGTTGTAGTTGTTCCATATAAACATTAACAACATTTTCCATCATTTGGAAGGTAATGAAATGTATGTACTCTAAAATTCAGTAATTCAACAACGCATATTTGGTTTACCGTTATGGACAATAATGACGATGTCAAGTCATCAAATTGTCTTTTATTTTACTCCCAAAGTGTAATTCTTGTACTAGATGACTGAAGCTCGTTGCATAATTGCAAGTCATTATGATACCGCTCCAATATAGTACAGTTTAGGATACGAAATGTTTTTTTATCCCCGACCTGCAAACGTGGCTCTCAACAAAGCGTAGAAAAATATAATAAAGTCATACCAAAACTAATATCATTACATATTAAATCAACACAGTTTTCATTAAAATTTTACCTCACCATCTCAGATTCAGATGAAATTTGTCATACAGTATGGAGGAAGAATAAGAAAACTACAAATCTTTTTAAAAAACGAAGCCACTTTCCCCTTATTTGTAATTTTTTTGGGTCACTTTCGTCTTATTTTTAAGTCTCTTTATTGGTCATAATTTTTGGGTCAACAGAATCCGAGCCCTGCTCATAATATATTTTATTTTATTGCCAATCATAAATTTAAAATAACTTCAATAAAAACTTTTTTAAACCTAACCCCCTGTTGAGGTATATCATATAAGAGGTCATAAAAGAAGCTAAAAAATAAAACCTTTTTCAGCTCTCTGTATATTAATTTGGAGAAGTTCTAAATCAATTTAAAACTATTTAGGGAACCCAATTTTGTAATACTTTACGGGGCAGAATTTCACAAACGGGTAGAATTACTTTACTCAAAATTTGTAGTTTTCTTACTCTTCATTCATACCATGTGTCGAATTTCATCTGAACCTGAGATTGTGATGTAAAATGACTTGTAATGATTTAATGTGAAATGACCCAAATAATGATACCCACAGTACTACTGTTACTGTGATCACAAATATACATTTATATTTAAAATAACTAAAATCATACTCAATGTAGTTCGAATTGTTTTTGAACATCATCTATCCCACACAAATATCAACATTTATTATATAAATGAAAGGAAAGGAACAAATTTGTGTCACACATAAACGCAAAAGTACCCGAACAATTTATGTCCAAACCAGAACATATTACAAGCATGTACATGGGTCTACGCCTTTCATCTATTAGAACGTTTGAAGAGCGTAGCGTGAAAACATGATTAACAATCACGTGACCTGTAGTATGTGAAGTGCACTATACAGCAATAGCGAAGAATTGCCGGGTCCATTAATTTATACAATGAAGTGTAACCGGAATAGTGTCCGAAAATCAAGATATAATATCTTTACTTCACGTCAAGTCTCCACAGAATCTTTTTCTTTATGTTTTTTGAAACTAGTACAATTTAACCATTATAAATGTATTTCGTGTCTAATAATATCATTTTTATGGTGCTATCTCTTAATTAACCTGCATTACCTTATTAGCAGTTCAGCAGGAGCCTTTTGAGATACCAGGGAAATGAAACCATAGGGATTGAGGATCAGTCGTTTGCCCGACTCTTCAGTATGACAATGGGATGTGCGAGAAAGGAAGAAAGAAAGGTCTGATGATGAATGTACTATGCTGGCATCTTCTAGCATTCAACGAAAGAAACCACAGTTTGGAACTATCAATGTACATAACTATTATCCACCTGAGTACTCAGTTTTTGCCGGCACTACTCGGCACTACTCGGTCAATGATTTGCGGAGTCAAGACTAACGCATCTAGTCATCTGGGTCTGTCCCGTGAAAGTACCCTTACTCATTTTGGAGCATTGAATGCTGTCACAGTTATTTTGAAAGCAAGTAGTAATAGTAAGTAGTAAAGCGAGTATACTACGGTTGTCGCCGTTTCTCACTGCCTAATCTCCATATCTTTCAATCTTCCCAGGCATCATCTCCTAAATGTAGCTGTGCCATCACTGATCTGACGTCTTCCTCCCACTTCCTTCTCGGCCCTCCTCTATATCTTCTTCCTTCAGGATGGCATTCCCAGATCATCTTTGGCAGTCGCTCACTGTGCAACCTTCTTAAACGCATAAACCATAATAGAGCCTTTGTTTTCATCAGCTCTAAGATTGATTTTCCAGGTTTCATTATTTCTATTATTCTTTGATTTTTTTATTATTTTCTCTCTTGTAATCTGACAACACCGTCTCCAATATTCCATTTCCGTTCCTTGGGTCCTACTTGTATCCCTGGCATTAATAGTCCATAACTCAGCTCCATATGTGAATAGACTTTCATGAATGCCAGTGCATTCCATGAAAGCCATCGTAGGCAAACGCATCCGGTCATCTCGTACGCTCAGTCCCGGGTACGCCTGTCCTACGCCACACGAGAGCAACGTGTGACCGCGCGAGGTGCGGCGTAAAGAGGCGGTCGCGAGGTGCGGAGGCCCCTTTAAGACGGCGAGGGCGGCACGTGCGCGGCCTTTGGCCTTCGGTGACCGGTGAGGGCCGCGCTCAATTGGAGGCGTCGAACCGCGACCGCGTATCCTGCCCCGGCCCGCCCCACACGCTCCTCTCCCCCCGCCCCTCCCTTTGATTTTTATGTAAATATATGATGAACGAATGATATGATAGATATGAATGATATGATAGACGAATGCAGCACTAAGTGTTCAGAAAGGTTCTAATAATAGAAGTTCTAATAGATGAAACCAATTTCTTACCTCGAGTAACTCTTAGAATCTGTTTGGGTTCTTTTTTGATCCCAAGGACAAATAAATATTTGCAACATTCCGAAAATTATTCACATAAACTTCTTTTAAATATGCTATTTACGCCCAGTTTTACAATTTTATGTTTTAATCTTTCCAGGTTTCTAAGTTTGTTTCTTTGTGGCTGCCGCGTGAGTTCCCAAGCAGACTCATAATGTTACAAAAGACAACGTTGATGACCGCGCTTCCTCCACAGGTTTTTTATATGTATAGATTATAACTAATTGAACATTCAGAAGACACCTTTTGTATTTCTCACAAATTAGCCAATTTGTTTACGGGAAAGTTGGTGAGCCTAACCTGCAGCTGTACCCGGCGTCACCAGCGCCTCCTATCGTAGCACCTTCCAGCTTTCCTCCATCCAGGTTTCGAAGGAGAGACGCAAGGCTCTGGAGTTAGCGTTCCGCGAGCGCAGTGCACGAGGGCGTGTCCACTGCGAGGGCGCTGGGGCCGCCGCTCGGACGAGCGGTAACCTCGTTGCTGGGGCGCCACGACGTCCGTGCCGACGCCGCGCCGGCGCGCGAGGCTCAAACAGCGTTACGCGGGGACCATTGGATTTGTGCCGCCCGCGCCCCGCCTCCGCCTCCGCCGCCCCAGCCACTCGCCACCTTTGCCGCCCCGACCCGCCCACGGCCCCGTCGCCCTCGGGGGGCTGCCATCGTCCACGGCTACTCACGCCAAGGACAGGCCTCGCCGTCACACTACGCGCCACTAGCCCGCCGTTCATTAACCACTAATACACCGTTAATGCACACGTCGACTCCAAGAGACATTACTATCTCCAACGCCAACGCTACAGCCATTACTGGTCTTGCTACCTCACGACACCGCCACCGTCACAGGCACCGTCACTGTCACAACCGTTACTTCTGTCCACTACTCCCCGTCCAAACGCCGTTGATATTTCATGCACCTGTGTATGTTTATTTTTATTTATTTATTTATTTATTTATTTATTTATTTATTTATTTATTTATTTATTTATTTATTTATTTATTTATTTATTTATTTATTTATTTATTTATTTATTTATTTATTTATTTATTTATTTATTTATTTATTTATTTATTTATTTATTTATTTATTTATTTATTTATTTATTTATTTATTTATTTATTTATTTATTTATTTATTTACTTTAAAAAAGTTAAAAACTGTGTGTGACGTGCTATGGGGAGAAGCTAAATTGAAGTTACAATTATATCTCAGCATTTGCCCAAAGATCAGGGAAACTGAAGGAAAACGTGATTGAGATGGGGCCATTGACCCACACCATGCGAAGCCCATGAATCTCCCAATCACGGAAAATATCGCAAAAATCTCTCAAACGGTCATTCATTCCGTCTACCATCAGGCCACCATCGAAGACACCACAACTTTCAATGCCGACGTTGTTGTTCAACTCGTACTTCCAACGCGACTGATCTCGGGACCTCCTCCTCCGCCACCATGAGCTCTTCTTCCATCGCTGCCTCTCCTCCATCGCCAGTTGCCGCAGCGCTACCTTGATCCGATCGCCCACGGGGGGGGGGGGCGTGACCGCAAGATACGTGCGTGGGGGCTGGGGGCGGAGGTGAGGAGTTGGACGCCAAAGGCGCACGCGTGGCGCGGTCATCCGTAAATGGGTGTGTCGTCGGCGGAACGCGCAGTAGAACATACGAAAGCGTAGGAGGGCGTCAGGTGACGCATCAAGATATTATTCTTTTTGGGACGACCAGCGGTTCACTATACGTTTCCTGATTGGATGAAACGAAAACTTGTTTCTGAAAGTGAATCGAGTTTCAAATGCCATAATCTAGACAGACGTCTTAATTATGAGCAGATTTAGAAATATACATTAAAGGGGATGTACTGCCGTTTAACTGCTACATTATTTGGCTGTCTCTGAGAGTTTAATTTAATCCAGTCTCACAAGGTATTTTCACTATCAATAATTAACAAGTGTATTTTGAACTGTATGTAATACATATACACTCTTAATTTACCATTAGTGAGCTGTAAACCACATAAACCTCTCTTCGTAATGTTTACATACGTTTATATTATGTAGGATCACATTTATTTCGTCACTCTGCACGCCCCAATTCAGGTACAATGAGATTCAGACACGATGTTCAGAAATGAGCAAATGTAGCAATGCAAATAATGCAATAATGAGTCTATATTAATTGATGTCGTGCTTACATATGGTTTAAGTTAAAATTATAATTTCATTATAAATTTGTAGTATTTCAAGAACAAAATAATTAGAAACTTATTATAACATGTGGAATTTGAATTTTTGGGGGTTAATTGAAGGAAAAAATGACTTCTTTCTTTTACTAAACGTATCTATCTTCAAGTAATTAAGTTTCAACTATGTGTTTCATAAATTTAATACTCACATTTATCAGAACGCCGCTATTCTTATTTATGCAAACATCAGACACGATTCTGTAAGATAGGAAATTCAACCACAAAATTTAAATATATTAACCTTCGACAGTTCTCATATCAAATAATGCAGTTAGCATGAACTTTTCTCTTTAATCCATGTCTTGAAATAAAGTGATAAGTATTATGTGCATTCTGGAAGAACAGAAAAACTTTAAGCGAGAATCAATACTGCACACGGGTTATCGAACAACGGACAACATCCGATGGAAAACGCTTGTTCACAAACCACAGAACGAACCATAAAACTTTTCTGCCGCGCGGGGACTGTGACCACGAAACACCGGCGCACAGCGTTGTCATACAGACGGGTTAAACGCCTGACCTGGGGGGGGCGCAGATGATCGGTGGAATGCCGAGCGCGGGGCGATAGCAATGCGACGTCGCGCAGCCTCCTCCCTCTCCCCCCCTCATCCTCCGCCCATCTACCTCACGTGCCACTGCGCACGTGGGGGCCACAAGTCGGCCGCACTTTTAACTTTTTAATTACGTGGCTGCCACGCCGCTAAACAGCGACTCCGCCCCCCGCCGGCCCACGCCGCCCCCCGCCGCCCCCGCTGCAGCCTGCGACGCTGCCGACGCCTCGCCCCGTCGCCGCCGCTCCGCTTTCAATATAAAAGTAATTAAAAGTCCACTCCCTAGGGACGGCCTCTCATTATCCGACTGCTCGCGCCCCGCCCCCCGAACGCCCCTCTGCCCCTCCACTGCCGCGCCTCCCCCACTTCAGCCCGCCCGCCCCTCCTCGCCCCGCCGCAAACCAGCCTCGACGCCCGGACGGCCGGCCGGCGCCGCCGCGCTGTCCAGGAGGTCGCCAGCCCTTCCGGTCACACGACGACTGCGGCGCAGCAGTCGGGCCCGGCGGTGTTACGAAGAGTTCTGTCCTTTCGTCCCGACCCTTTACACCAGTTGCACAATGGCCTCCGTGTTATGAGTCTTCGTAAAAGCCAAGTGCTTCCGGAGACATCTCCGTCATGGCCCTACAAAATTCGGGAAAACGATCAGAGGTGTCTAGTTATTGAAGAACAGAGAAGAAACCGGGAACGGGAACAGGAGGATTAATATCTGCTCACTTCTTTGTCTCTGAACGTCTACTGGTATGACCCGGTGCACCCGTTGGCAACGAAAGGCTATTAAAGAATAGTGTAGCTATCACATCAGTAATCAACTGTGACTATGGGATCTTGAGCCAAGACACTATTTTCATGAACCCGTAAATGGCCCCCTCATAACAAACTCATAAAATACTTAGGTCTATTCTTAGATACTCTACTCAGAAAAATAATAACTGACAATAAAGTATTAGAAGCAAAAATTAAATTACACCAAGTAAAACCAATAATAAATATATGGAATACATTAACGTACAATGCCGCCTTACTGATTTACAAAACTATCGTTCGACCACTACTTTTTTATGCATACCCAGTATGGATTAGTGCAGCCAAATCGAAAACCAAAATACTCCAAATAGTCCAAAATCAGTCTTCCACACCATCACGAATGCACCATGGTTCATCTCCAATTCATAACTTCATAAAGAATTCGAGTTATAACCGATAACAAACCACATTATTTTTTATCCACCCACTTCTTCCTCAACATTCCGATTATACCCACCAAGTTTTTAGATCTCGACCCAATGTAGTGTTATCATATAAATATACCTCTACCACCCTTGTAGTGATGTAAGTTATATTTTAAGATTAGTAGTAATTGTAATGGAAATTAATTGTAAGTAGAATTAAGAAACTATAACAAATGTTGTGTTTTAACACTAATCAGATTCAATTGGAAAGAAAAGAAAAAAATGATATAATCTGCATCAGCGCGACCAGAAAAAAATACTTTTAGAAATTAATGTTTTTGGTCTTCGAAATACCACGAAAGGGAACTCAAACTTCACAGATATAATAATACGCATATTTGATAAAAAGTATATTTTGAACATAAATACATTCGACTCCACTACGACTGTCGCAAGGAACAAGCACAAACAAATTGTCGGCAGCGGTCTTCCAATAATGTATGCGACAAAGAGCTTTACAATGACATGGTTATTACAACTGGCCATACGCTAACAAACGCATATCAGTTGATTGAAAAAAATCAAAAACTGCAGCAGGAAAACGGCTCCGAAGTTCTTTTCCTCTGTACATAAGTTGAACTATGCGAGCCGCCTCGCTCTGTTTCAAGCAGATGCATCAAACAATTTCCTTCTGCTTTGTACCAACTGCGCGATTCTTCGTACGCGACGAGTTTAGCTAACAATAACATCAAAGCACACGCACAGAGCGCATCAGAACGCTTACCCTTGACACATTATTACACATATGCTCTTGCAGTACGTGCTGGGCAAATAACAAACAAGCGCTCCGAACTGCTTTCCGCAGCGTCATACAAACGCGTCGATATGATCACGACGATGGTTGCATAGCTCTGAGCTTTCAATTGCTAGGCGCATTCACAAACAACCCGGGGCAGCGTTTTATTTCGCCGCAGAGGCTCGAGCACAGAGGATGAATATCCTTCTCAGAAGGGTTAAGCTGCTGATATCTCAGCTGGAAATCAATTTCATTGGCGGTGACAAAAACTTGTGATGTAAATTTCGAAAAAATCAAATTCCAAAAGAGTTATTGATTTGTCCAACTTAACCATGCGAAATTCAGCGTACGATAATATACGATTTCCTAAGTCTCTGCTAGCTATGTATGGTATAAAAATATATAGATAATACCCTATAAAGTAATGAAAATAAAGAAATGAGAAAGTTTACAATTATTACTTCAACTGCGATTAACCATACATACATTCATTAAATTATTGAAAGAGGCAGTAATAAAGTAATAAAATTGCAGAATGTGAGACTAACTAATTTTATGGCACGAAATACGCGTTTTGAGGTCCCTATTTCAGAAAAGTGTTTGTTTTTTAAGTCCTCCTGCCCAACTATCCGCCTGTCCATCCGTCCGCTTGTCAAAACTGTCTCAAAAATCGTTCCACATTTAAAAAAACTTCTTGTAAGAATAAAGTGACTAACACTTATAAAGATGGTGTAGGTCTCGTTTCCGCTGTTAACTCCGGATTTTCGAAATTGCAAACGTTGGGCTTCTTTTGGACCTCGCCCCCCATGCAACTACATTATTGAAGACATATTTTTTCTTCAAATGAAATGTGTTCTATATAATTTGTTTCTTTAAATTATTGTACTTGTTTCGAAAATATTGGGCGATTTCTCAAAATTTTCAGTGAAATTTCAGCATTATTAAAAAATATTAAAAAACAAGTTTTCTGAAAAACTGTTTCAGTTTTTTTAAACTGTTCCTACAAATGAAGCTAACTGCTTTGCGTAACACGACAAACGTTATTTTGATATATTCCTTTTTATTTTTTAAATAAATACCCCAATATAGTTTTCTGAAATATCCCTCACGTCGTTAATACTTACTACATTGCTAGCTAAGTTTATACATTATTTCATTTGTGAATACAAGTGATTGAAACAATTTCTTATGAAGTTTATTGAACACACAAAGTGTTCTATGAAAATGAGCTCCAAATTGCGTATTTCCAGAAATTCGAATGTTATTTTTTCAAAAACTGCTCCATTTTTTTCTTTCGTTTAGTATGAATGGTGCTAAGTGCACGAAATAACATTCCATAAACGCAACTTTCGTGCATTTTTTATTTTTTTAAATTACATAACATTATTTTTTAAATATCTCATACGTTGTTAATATTTACATTGTATGATTTCGTAATCGATTAATACATTTGCGAGTACAAGGGATCTAAATGATTTTATATGCAGTTTCTTAAAAAGTCAAACGTTGCAAAGAAAACTTGCAGAAAATGTCTCAAAGAAACCTTGCGCATGTAACCAGGTTTTACGCTTCTATCATATTATTGCAGTCGTATTTCAATTCTACTGTTAGTGACTGTAAAGAAATGTGGAAAAAAGTATTCCACGCACCAAGAGATGGGAGGACAAGGTAATGTGCAAATGAGTAATTAATTTAAAAATATCAGACCTATTAATGCTTATGAAAATAAATATTTTAATTAATATATAATGGTAATAATACTTTTGTATTAATTACCCAGGTTACAGAAGGGGTTAGGTTAAGAATTGTTACAAAATTCTGTCGTACGTAAATTAGTTTACTCATTCCCGAGCTCAAAATCTAATGTAACGAAGAGGTAAACTAAGGAAATACTAGTCCTACATAGACATTTCGACTTTGAAAATAATAGCTTGGGCACAAAACTTCGTTTTGTCATCGCTTCGTCGGTCAACATTAAACCCTCCCATAATTTCTTGCGATCCGTTTTACTTTGCAAATCTATGGAAGTTAAAGCGTCACTACCAATCGAAGTGCGTTTTTTAATAAAGCTAGATACAGTAAGTTTTTGAGCATGATAACAAATTTGAAGGACGTAAGTTCTCTTTTTCTGTGAAGAATAGAAGCAGCAAGTTTGATTAAATACCACAGAAAATGAAGAGAAGAATAAATTTAAGTCACTTCATTAAATTCAGAGTTCTCCCTCTGAAGATAGTTTCAGATTTATCAATGTTGCAACTCTGAAAGAAGCTATCACAGTGTGATTTGCGAGGGTTTCATCTTTCAAGAATGTAATACAGTATTACCTATTTCATAAAGACCCAGTCAGTCTACTACAAAATGTGCTACTACTAGATGTGACCAATCATAGAGGAACCAAGAGACTTAAGAGCCATTCTTTGTATTATATTGAGAAATCGGAGATCGTGACCTCGACGACGTACCGAGGAAAGGTGCACCAACGCAACTTCAAACGCGATAAGTAAAATATTCGATTATTCCAGATTTTTCCTTCCCCTTTAATTTCAATATATCAACATTTCCTGAAAAATATATCTTAATTTCATCTACTTAGATGCTTGTAAATGAAGATATTGTGTAGAATTATTTCTGGGTGGGAGAGGCTTTACTGACTTCCGTCTGTTATATGACGTAAGTTTGTCGTTCACGTTTGAATTACACTTTTTGTAATGAAATTTCCTCTTATTTTCTGTGTTTCTACAAGAATATTGTACACAGTTAACAAACACATGAAAGTTCAAAATAGAATCTATTTTTAAAAAATGTTGAAGGATTTCATAAAGCAAGTGGAACTCGAGATTCTTGAGGTCTCAACCTGAACCTTCATCGTCGTTATAAAAGTTTACACTTTGGAATTTGAACCAAGAATCTTAAGGTCTCTGTAGCGCTGATGAATGGTCTGTTGTAATCTACTTTTGTGGAACATTTTTGCAGTAATTTTGTAATTTATTCATGTTTCACTTCAGTCACTGCGGAATGTTAAGGTAGAACTACTTTCAGGCAATAGAAGAACTCTGCACCGGCTTTGGACGACCGCTGCAGAGTCGCCGGCGGGCAGAACGAGGGCGGGGGCCCTAGAGGGGGAAGGATGATGGGATCGTAAAGGGATGGGGAAGAGAGGATGGGAAGAGGGGAGGAGAAGGGAGAAAAAAAAGAGAGTGAGAAGGGAGAAGAGAAGAGAGAGTGAAAAGATGGTGGAAGAGGGGGAAGGGGTAGAGGGGGGAAGGAGGGAGAGGGGATGGAGAGAGGGGTGAAGAAGAGAAAGGTGGAGAAGTGATGTGGGAGAAGGCAGAAGAAGTGAAAGAAGAGGGAGAGGAGAGAAGGGAAGGGGGAGATTGCGACGAGCAGAAGAAAGGGGTGAGGGAGAGAGCAGAGGGAGGGAAGAGGAGAAGGAAATATTGCGAGTGGGTGTGGAGAAGGGAGAGGAGTAGCGGGGACGAAATGGGGGGAGGGGAGGAGGAGGACAAAGTAGCAGGGTGGGGAGGGGAGGGGCAGGGACGGGGAGGCTTCGCGTGCGCTGGCAGGGCGGCTGCGGGCGCTATCTGCCGGGCGAGACGCGCCGTCGCTCCGGCGGGCGACCGCGGGCGATAGGCGCCCAGTGGCATGCGCACGCCCCGCCCCTCTGCCCCTCCCGCTCGCAGTGACCGCTGCGCCTCGGCAACATCGGAACTCCCCACGTCACTCACCTGTCCAGACCAGAGACCGTTTCATAGCTCTAAGGGCGCGACATGCGTTAGGCTGGTAACATGGAGATATTTCATAAAAGAAGACTGGTAATATTTTCTACATTACCAAAAAAGTATTTCGCTTCAATCGTTTACGAATGGCCTAAAGGATATTTTCAGAATAAACACCCAACCCTGTTTTCTCTGTAGCAGCAATGAAATAGAAGACAAACCTACTCCATTAAACTGAACGGAATATTTTATATTGCTGAAATATTGGAAGCCACAACTACTAATACTTTTAAACGTGATCACAGCAATGTCATTGCATTCCTTATCTCCGAGTCCTGTCGGTCTCGTGGGCCTGTTTTAAGCACTATCTCAATATTCACATGCAATTGTTAAAGCACGAAAAACGTCGATCAGAACACTTTGTCTGTAAAAATGTCATCCACACAGTGGCCGGCCTGAACGCTACTAGTTATCTGGTAAATAAAATGCGCAATCAAATCGCGAACCATTAACTTCTCGGTCTACAAAGCATCAGTTCACGACTCGCAACGTCATTTTCATTGCATCAGGTGAAACAATAGATCACACGGTTTTACGTCATTTCTTTCACTTCCCATCCGAAATTAGAGAGAACGACTGAGCTGATCAGTACTTGGTAAAGTCTCTTTTGATCAATTCAAAATGGATGTACGAGTGGTACCTACAACAAAGGGTCATAAACCACACGCCACAATGGGTCATGCACGTTTCCTTCCTCACCACGTTTTCCACTGCCACCCTTAGGACCGGTCGTGTACTGTTGCCTAATCGTAAAATAACCTATCTCTCTCAGTCTAGTAAATATCCCCCAGGCGATTAATATACAGCAAGCGGAAATTGCTCACCCAAAATAAATAAATAAATAAATAAATAAATAAATAAATAAATAAATAAATAAATAAATAAATAAATAAATAAATAAATAAATAAATAAATAAATAAATAAATAAATAAATAAATAAATAAATAAATAAATAAATAAATAAATAAATAAATAAATAAATAAATAAATAAATAAATAAATAAATAAATAAATAAATAAATAAATAAATAAATAAATAAATAAATAAATAAATAAAAACACCCAGGCTAAGTGCACTTGTGGCCGGAAAATACGCCCTGAAGTGAGGAACCGGGCAGCGTGTAGTTCGTGACCTGGCGCGCCGGGCGTTCGTGCCCCACCGCTCCCGCGGCGCAGACCGAGCGCTGGAGATCCGCATCAGGCGCCGCCACTCCATCTTTCGGCGCGCGCTGCCCGTTTAGAAAGACTCGCGGGCTCTCGTCGCGTTTCACATGCGAATTCCTAATTAAACGGAAAACACTGTCAGAGCGGAAGCCAGGGCCAAATTTTAAAGCGCGAGACTTCGCCGAAAGAAACTCTTGCACGGTCAGTTTTCATAACGAACGGACGTACTTTTGAGTTACTAAGAAAAGGTAGCAGACCAGAAAATTAGGTTGAAGTTTGTAGGTGTACCGAATACTACTTTTCTGAATGGCGGATTTATACGATATATTGAAAGAAATGGTTGTGTTTCATCGATAAAAATATACTGAAGTAAATTAACAATTGTTAGAATAATATTGTAAAGAATAAATATGTTCAAAACTAATAAAAATAGTCATCTATGTATATTCAATATGATTCACTGGTCCACCAGGACACAATCACCAAAAAATAGCATGCTTCTTTTTGTGGAACGAAATATGGAAAATAAGCAATGACTTGTGAAAAAATTGTTAACGTGAATTTCCATTACATCGTTTTTACTTATAGCAACGACTTACTTTCAAATAAAAAAATCACTCTTTGGGAACGAAACGACTTTCTGGAAACATATCTTTTATCAGCAGGGTACACGTAACATATATAGTATAGGCAATTTTTCCTGAATTAAAAAGAAATTCTCTGAACTTAATCTCTGTGCACGCACAATGCAACGTGAATCACGCAACCCGCAGTTAGAAAGAGGTCAGTGATGCAATAAGGCGTATCAAATAAACGATGGAGTGTATTGCACCCACTCAGCACGCAGAAAGCTATTCGGCGTAACTACGAAAATTAACAAAGAAGTAAGCGAACTATAATAAATATACGTGTTTTAAGAAAAATGAAAGAAACGAAATTAAACTGAACCTTTATATTATTACCAATGTATATAATTTAGTTGTTTATCAGTTGTTATTTGGAGGTTGCAGGAATGTTACATTACACTCCTTTATTTTGTGCGATGACTGTGATTTATGTATGTTCATCGATTAGTAATGATTGACGAATTACGATTTATCTGGTACTTATTGTGTATTCATTTCTAGTGATGTAAATGATTAACCTGACATTATTTTAAGATACTATGTAAGAAATGAACTGATTGATTCCGGTATAAAATGTATATGGTGACACTAGTAATGCGTAGCGTCCGTTACTCATGATGAGGCAACATGCTGAATAAACAGCAAGTCAACGTAATCATTTCTCTATTTAAAGATCTAATTTTGAAGAATATAATTCAAAATTGTTGTTGTAGGAAGAGGCCGAAAAATTACACTTTCGCAAATTTTTGAAAATGTAGAAAATTCAAGTGAAATCGTACCCGCGCAGATTTTATGAGTGTACTTTCCTCTATCTGAGAAAATAATTTAGAACCGTTTTGAGAAAATTTCGAAAATTTCGGTGTTGCTTCACGAAAAGTATCTCGAAATTAATATCCGTTTCAAATTAGAGAGGTCGTAACGTCAGCCAGACAGATCTAAGGCTACCGGTGTTGCCGACAATCAGGCCTACCAGTTAACCACTAGCGATATTCACAGAGACAGACTGACAGACGAGCGGAAACAGATGAATTTAAATGGAATGTGCGACTTTGCCGCTGTGAACCATACAAAGAAGTAATCATTTTAAAATGGAAATAAAATCGTATATTTTGTTCATATGTTATTCCATTGTGGATAGGAAAATAAAATAATTTTCGATTTTTATTAAAAACCGTGTTAGTAAACAATATCAAACCGTTTCCCATTCCCTCTGTCTGAATAATATTTCCGATTATTAAAATGATTGTATTATCATATTTTCTTTTACTATATCAATAATTATTGTTTTAGTACAAGCACTTTGAAAAGTGTTAAATAGTTTGTGTGGGAGAAATATATCGATCTCACTCTTTTCGAGAATTTACTACGTTTACAGATGGGTGCACTCTTTCTTCAGCAAAAACAAATAAATGAAGGTGATGCGAGTTTTTTCTAAGTTTATCCTTCCTGTCTGCAGGCAACACAGAGTCGAGAGGAAGTCGTAATGAGAGCGGTAAGGAGAGTGGGGAGGTGGATGGTAGAAGGCGGGTAGGGGTGGGATTGTGCTAGAAGAAGGAAGGAGGACAAGGAGGGTAAAGGAAGACGAGAAGAGAGTGGGGGACAGTGGGGAACAGAGTAAGGAAGCTGGCATGGAGTAAGGTGGGAGGAAGATCAAAAAGTGAGGGAAAAAGAAGGATGGGAAGACGGCGAGAACCTGGGTGGGGGATAAAGTTCCGAGCAAGGGTGGGATGGAGGGTAGAGGTGACGGTGGAGAGAAAAAAGGGAATTAAATTGTGGAGTATGAGAGAGAGAGGGTGGGAGGGGTGAACAGTAGGCAGAAGAGATGGAGGTGAAGATGCGATAATCGGCGTTAAAGTCGCGTAGAAGAGCGGAAACTAGTGAAGGAAGGAGGTAAGAAAGTATGTTGATAGTTATGGCTATGAGAGAATAGACGAGAATGGAGAGTAATGGCAGAAAGGAAGGAGAGGAGGATGTCGAGGAGGGCGGAGACGTGGGTGGAGAAGAGACCGAAAAAGGTGAAGACGAGATCGGGGGAACGGCAAGAAGGGAACCAAAGAGGAATGAAAAAGATGAAATGCGAATAAGGTGAAGAGGATGATGGAGAAGGGGAGAAAGATGTGTTGGAAAGAAGAGGATGGGGAGCGGGGGGTTAGAAATCTGCTATTTGGGTCGCGCCACCGCGGAGGCGGCGAGCGACGCCAAGGCCGCGCCGATTAAAGCGCTTCTTGCGGCCGCGGAGCGAACTTCGCGCGAGTTACCGGTGGCGCTTCTTGCCGCTGTCAGTTAATTATTTTGGATAGCGAGAAGCCAGCGGCGCGTTCGAGAGCGGTTCGTCGGTAAAAAACACGAAGATACCGACTCGAAGAGCACCGTTTGTATGTTTGGAAGAATTTTTATTCTTCTACGAGGCGATCTTCACGTGAGTTTTAGAAACTTTTTAATTGAAAATTAAAATAATAATATATTGGACGCATTTATTGTTCGAATTTTGCCAATAAGGACTATAAGTTTCATTTCTTTAATTGGGATGGTTTGATTGTTTACAAAACCACCGTATAGTGCGTTGTTATAATATGTAATCAGAAGTTAAGAGTATAGCTATTAGATTGCAGTTACATTAGAAACACAGAGTACTAATAGACGAAGGCAGTAAAGTAAGGCGTCAACACAGAGGCTGTTCACAAACACATTCATGGAGTAGAAACTAGGAGAGTAGTGCAGAAACATGAGGTAAAGAGATTTGTGAGAAATAAGATGTCGGTGATAGAGAAGAACACACAGTAGCAACATGTTAATACAATGACGAGAAATGAACGCATCTAGAATTGATAAGACGAACACATTCAAGGACGGTAGGCGAACACTTACAGAGACGACAGTCAAATACATACAGGGGCGGAAGAGGAACACATCCAGAGACAGTAGGCAAACACATTAAGGATCAGCAGGCAAACACATACAGAGATGGTAGACGAATATGTCTCAAAACGGTAGACGAACATAATGGCTAGAGACAAAAACACAGAGACAAGAAACCAATACGTAGTGGAAAGGGATCAACATACTGTGAAAAGAAAAGGACGTCCAGAGATCAATACGTACAATGATGGAAGACGAACACAATGGTGATAGACGAACACAATGGTGATAGACGAACACATAGTGATAGACGAACACATAGTGATAGACGAACACATAGTGATAGACGAACACATAGTGATAGACGAACACATAGTGATAGACGAACACATAGTGATAGACGAACACATAGTGATAGACGAACACATAGTGATAGACGAACACATAGTGATAGACGAACACATAGTGATAGACGAACACATAGTGATAGACGAACACATAGTGATAGACGAACACATAGTGATAGACGAACACATAGTGATAGACGAACACATAGTGATAGACGAACACATAGTGATAGACGAACACATAGTGATAGACGAACACATAGTGATAGACGAACACATAGTGATAGACGAACACATAGTGATAGACGAACACATAGTGATAGACGAACACATAGTGATAGACGAACACATAGTGATAGACGAACACATAGTGATAGACGAACACATACTGATAGACGAACACATAGTGATAGATGTACACAATGGTGATAGACGAACACATAGTGATAGACGAACACAATGGTGATAGACGAACACAATGGAGATAGACGAACACATAGTGATAGACGAACACATAGTGATAGATGTACACAATGGTGATAGACGAACACAATGGTGATAGACGAACACAATGGTGATAGACGATCACAATGGTGATAGACGATCACAATGGTGATAGACAAACACAATTGTAATATACGAACACATAGTGATAGACGAACACATAGTGATAGACGAACACATAGTGATAGACGAACACATAGTGATAGACGAACACATAGTGATAGATGAACACATAGTGATAGACGAACACATAGTGATAGAGGAACACATAGTGATAGACGAACACAATGGTGATAGACGAACACATAGTGATAGACGAACACATAGTGATAGACGAACACATAGTGATAGACGTACACAATGGTGATAGACGAACACAATGGTGATAGACGAACACAATGGTGATAGACGAACACAATGGTGATAGACGAACACAATGGTGATAGACGATCACAATGGTGATAGACAAACACAATGGTGATAGACAAACACAATGGTAATATACGAACACATAGTGATAGACGAACACATAGTGATAGACGAACACAGTGATAGACGAACACATAGTGATAGACGAACACATAGTGATAGACGAACACATAGTGATAGACGAACACATAGTGATAGACGAACACATAGTGATAGACGAACACATAGTGATAGACGAACACATAGTGATAGACGAACACATAGTGATAGACGAACACATAGTGATAGACGAACACAATGGTGATAAACGAACACATAGTGATAGACGAACACATAGTGATAGATGTACACAATGGTGATAGACGAACACAATGGTGATAGACGAACGCAATGGTGATAGACGATCACAATGGTAATAGACGAACACATAGTGATAGACGAACACATAGTGATAGACGAACACATAGTGATAGACGAACACATAGTGATAGACGTACACAATGGTGATAGACGAACAGAATGGTGATAGACGAACATTGAGGATAGGTTCACAATGTTACAGAAACTCACACAAGCTAAACAAAAATACACGCACATGGGTAGTACATGTAGTGGTAAGAGTCGATGTCAGTAGTGAGAGAAATGCGTACGTTTGTGATTAACATATGTACACATGTAACAGAGTAATGATTGGTGAAAAACCATAGTAAACGATAAAAGATGTGCGTACTGAAGCAATAGACGAACATATGGAATGAAAATGGAGTGAAAAGGAATGTAGGTAGTAAAAGGTTATAAAGGTAGACAAACCTACGTTGTTATAACTGCGTTGGCATACTGAGACGGGTTCAGATACATCGGTTGATAGGCACACAATGGCGACAGAGAATATTGAACGCACATAGACGATAAAAAAAATGCAATGATCGATATCATATACCTGAAATGGTGACAGACATTCAGTTGGAGTGCACATACATAGAGCGACGATAAACATGCAAGGTGCAGACAGGGAATCACAATACGATTATTCAACAGATAGAAGGTAGTGCATTGTTAAAATATTTCTGCACACTACATAGAAGTTTTCCAGAATTATTTATAAAAATAATTGTACAAAAATTAACGATCCTTTTTTATAATGAACATAAAGTTTTGGATTTTCTCTTTTGGTCAGTTTGTGTATATGAAAATCGAAGGATTGAGTTGCGCCGAAGTGTTAGAATATATTACAATTCCAACTTAAAGAGCCATATTATCTGCAGAGCTTAAAATATTTTTGCATTTGTGTTTTTAAGTATTCACATTAACAAATAGATAGAATGTTATTTTGTTTCAACAAGTGTACATGTTGACCGTCTTGTGCACGATTTTAACGTAATAAAATGCGGGTTTAATTATACTCAACAACTGAAGATCGCTTTCGAACGTGATTCCTCAGTCGGTTTCCTGCAGCCGCGCGCCGCACAACAAGGGTGTTGCGTTGCCAGCGAGTCGGAGTCGCGGTGAAGTTCAGAGAAGTCCGTGGCTCCTCAGCGCGCCTCCGAGTTAAATCAGCGAGAAAGCCAATGCTGCCGCCCGCAGCCCCCCACTCCGCGCCGCCTCGCCTTCAGAACCCTCCCCGCTCGGGCTTTTCTCGACCCTCCCAGCACCGCTTTGCCTACTGCCCCCCACCTCCCCGCCAGCGCGCCTCGAAACACATACTTCGCCACCGCGTTTTGCCTTCGCCCGTGCGTTTCCGGTCTTTTCATCTCTCGCACTCCTTTCCAGACAGCGTTCCTAATTCCACCACACCACTAAGGCAATATCATCTTCGCATCCTAATTTCGCTCCGTAGCATGGCCACATCTCACTATTGAGCTCCTTGAAACCATTGGCCCTTTTCACGTTCGCACCCTCACTATCGCCACCCCACTCGCCCATTTCGACGACTCTACCACTGACCCCTCCCCACCACCGACCCCTCTCCAACATTCCATTCCTGTCTCATCATCCATAATCACCAATCACTACGTCTCTCCCAAAAATCATCTCTTACCGCCTTATCGTCCTAGCTGCTATTTACCGGCTCCTGTCTGTTTATCTTGACCCTTCACCGCTAATAACTTTCCTCGCCGACAATATTCTCTCGTTCTCTTTATAGACCAAGAGACCGGCTGGGTTTATCTCAGGGCCAGAATTGCAACTGACTGACCTGGAAGTCCTCGGGTTCGAGTCCCGACGTCGCCTTCGTTCTGTTTTCCTAGCGGGGTACACACGACGAAACGAAGTTGGGCCTATGGAAGTTCTGAAGCAGAATTCAGGCGACCAGCTACTTTGATCGGTAGTTTTTCGTGGCTTGTCTAATCAAGAAGAGACTAACGCCGGTCAGTACCGTAACAAACAGCCAGGGACAGCGCGTGATCTTTCCTTCCTCTTTCTTGTCCGATCTTCATCACTTACATTTAAATCCAGTACACTACTACGCCTGCCGGGAGACCAGCCAAGTGTTTAGAACTACTCTCGGCTGGTGCGTTGATCCGATGGGGGGAGACACCTCGATACGGAAAACTCAGCAAGCCGACGTGTAGGTTGTCTCCGAATCTTACGTTCCAGTGGTGGATTACCACCACTTCTACTCATAAGGAACATTCACTGTGCTATCGGAACTTAGCAATAGTGCTAGGAAACGCCAATCAATCATCTTCCGCTCCCCCTTCTACTGTTTGACGCCACCCCGTTGCCGCCGCTGCTCCGCCCGCACCAGAGCCCAATCTGCTCATCGATCAGTTTCGCGGAGTGTCCGCGGAAGGACTTCTGAATTCGCAAGCCGCGAAGTCACTCTTTATCTTGCATAGTAGACAGACTTTCTACTAATAAAGGAACCTGTTAAAAATGACACTTCCTTTGTTGCATTTTTGCTGATAATGGAGTTTGTATCTTATGTTTCTGCGAATTTTTCGCGAACAAAGCATTTTATTAAAATATGGTTATCACCACTGTATTCGCCATGAAATTTCGTGCGAGGGCACTGGTTTCCAGGAAAATCATTATCATGTCGAAAATTGGAAAATTTAACAGGTCTAACCTATGAAACATATAACACTTTTAAAAGCACCAACGGCTTCAAAATTTGATGTAAATTCAGAAAATACCATCATTTATGTCATTCTGACGATTATTGCTCCTTCTAAAGACGTTTATCTGAAAGTCGTGTTTTTGAGGAATTTCGAAATTATCAAAAAATGGCCAACTTCAATATGCTATATCTTCTGCACTATCGGAGCTAGATTGCTGATATTTGCACCGGACATTCGCACTCGACCCGGACTGGCACTTCCGCTTCCGGTCGCGACACCAGCAGGCCGGGAGTACGGGTTCGCTGTCCAGAGAATCGTGGGCGACGCCCGATTGCTTTTACATTTTCGTCTTTTTTCTTTGTTTTGCGGAAATTACGTATGATTACAAGAGCCTAACACAAGAATTTCAGTGGTGAAATGTTTTAGTAGATGTCACACGGATGATAAAAAATGATGTGATTTAATGTTATTTTCGAAATTACTGTTAGTAGAAAATGTATAAATAACAAGAGTTCAAAATATTACCAATTTAGAGTAGATAGGACTTGCCAATTTCGCAGAGGAAAGAGTGGCGTGAGGGTGCTGTAATGTAGCAACGACATTCTACATTGTGAAGACAGGTATCGTCCAAATCTGGTTTTGATCATTGTAAGTTTTAAAAGTGAATAATTAGCATTCATTCTGTTGATATCCTGGGTTTGATTTCACATTAGAATTAATTCATTGTGAAAGAGTTTCGTGACTTGAACTGAGACAATTCTACACTTGACTAGAATTGAAGGTGTATCTAAAATTTCCGCAAAAAAATTCGATTATAAAATGCCATTGTAATTTAATACTCCTTCCGTTAGGCACTTCTTCGGTAGGAAATTCTAAAGAATGAGTTTGTTAAAGAAGGAATATGAGTTATTTACCAATTTAGAGAGGTAAGATAAAACAATTATTAATGTTAAGAAGAAATTGTTCCATTAATGGAGAACGTCATGTAAATGTGTGGTGGTGCTTTCCTCAGTCACGAGAGCAGTTGATATTTGCAAGCCAATTGCATTTTATTGCCAACAACCATTTATTTAAAAAGGACATTAACACTACTGATTTGCTCAAAGCAAAATATGCAGACATTCTGTTTATTTTTGACCTTATTATGTAAAACCATAAAAGGGGGAAACTGCTTAAGTGTCAAAACATAACTTGTTCACAAGCCTCATTTACATTAGTGTTTTTCAGTTACGTCACAAGGAACGAAAAATTTAACTACATAAACTTAGTAAAACATAGGTCAACTCTCCCCTCTCCCTCGTTCTATCACTCTTTACCATTCCGATGCCGATACCACGGTTTTTCGAGATCATGGATAGCGGACTGTTATGGATGAGTTATCAGTACATCAACAAGCCCCAAGGTGGAAGAGGGAAGAGAGGAATAGAATGGGAAAGTTGTTTAAGAGAATAAAACACCTATGTATCTAGGAATACAAATATTCCTGTGCTAATAGTACCGGCATAGTTTACTTTTACTATGAAACTAACAAAACCTGTTTGGTTTTCAACGTATCCTAATAAGAAACATGGACGCGAGAGTTTAAACTATAATAGGCTATCAAAAAAAACTGCATTATGAAATCCATTTACCCGACACTCATAGGGATATGTCGAGGCCTTGAACTTCAGGAAGGAACGAACGCACGAGAGGTGGCCGAAGAGTTTAGGACGTAAAGGGAGGGATGATGCAAGAGGAAAAAGCAAGTAAAAACTAGAAGGGTATAACGTAATATAGTAGAAGAAGAGTACAAAAGATAAGAAGTGACTAAAGAAAGGCTGAACAAATTACACATTTGAAAGGAAAGCGGCAAAGAGAGAGTGAAATAGAATGAGTCAGGAGATTGTAAAATTTTTATTGGAGTAAGAAAACAAGCATACGAAGGATAATATAATAAGTGGATTGGAGAATGTGGAATGCTGAAACGGAACAGGTGGGTTAAAAGATAAGAGGTTGGAGAGGTGGGGATAGGAAAGAAAGATAATAGGAATAAAGTTGTGGGTGAAAAGCGGAGGGAGAGGAGAGATGAATGTTCAAGAACGGTGGATGTGAAGACAAGGGGAGTGAAAAAAGGTAACTAAACATGCGGCGGACACAACATAATGGAAGTGACTGAAGGGGTGACAGAAAGCAGCTGGGCAAGAAGATAAGGCGGGGTAAAAAAAAACGGGGAGAGACATCGGAGGGCGGAGGGACAGGGCGGGGAGAGGGCGACAGCTGAGGGCGCGGCCGGGCATCGATCGGCGACCCAAGGCATCCACAGCAGGCGCGGCGCGAGATGGAGCGGGGCGGGGCGGGGCGGGGCGGAGAGGGGCGGGGAGAGGTGGTGCGGGGCGCAGCGCAGCGCGGCGCGGCGCGAGGTTGGTGGGGTGAACGGGGCGGGGCGTGGAGCGGGAAATGACGTAATCCCGGCAGCGACTTCCGGCGCGCTTGCCCGCTTCCGGGCGGCCGCGCCGCTGGCGCCCCACGCGGCTGCGTTATTAGAGGGTGCGGGAAAAAATTTGACCATAAAAGCGGCGCCGGCGTATAAACCCGCTCGTGCACGCGCCGCAGCCGGCTTCGCCGCCGCCCTCGCCGGCGCCCCGCCGACGCCTACGACGACACGAGGAAGTGCAGACACCGCCAACTCCCAGGCGGAGAACGGGAGGGACCTCAGCGCACGTTCACGGCGAACAGCCTAAATGGGTGCGTTTCTGAGCGTCGTCGCAGAAAGATCGCGAAGGTGGAAGTAATTGGGAATATCAAAAGCAAACGTGTGTGTTCTGAGATGACAGTGATATTTTGATGTGTGTTGGCAGAGTTATCATGACGTGCATTTTTTGACGTGCACATTGCAATGAATAATTACTCACTTTACGAAAACATCTTATCTACGCGAGGAACTGTGGACACCAGTGTTTTGAAGGGGGAGGGGGAAGAGATCGAGCTATATTTCAGCAGATGTTAAACACGATTGTGGAGCAAAGTGCGATGATAAACCTATTTTTGCGGATAATGAAACAAAAATAGTGTATAAAAAACTATCGTTGATAATGGTATTCGACATGGATTTTTCAACATGTATTTGAAACTTGTCGAGACGCATTATATTACTAATCGTGCCACGCGGCAAAAATAGGGAGAGAATCGTCGGAAGTTTCACTACAATGCGTTACTTGTTACGTCATGATTAAGGTCTTTTATACGTTCCATACTTCTCCTTTACAGACAGCGTCTAAGTTCAAGATTTATTTCTGGAAACTTACATCGTCACTTTTTACTTACAACTCACAACTTACAACTATCACGTCTCCGATTTCTCTGCACTTATCCCGTACTCCCAACCAGAAAGAAACGCATCGCGTCGTAACCCGACAAAGTTCCAGGCGTCGGAGCGACGCCATTAGAGCAGCGCCTTGAGAAGGACGTGCCAGGCACCACCTGCCCGAGCGTGCGAGTGGCCAAATCGCCCACACTCCTCGCCGACAGCGCCTCACGTCTGCCCCATTGGCAAGTCGCACAACGAGGCACGTGACTCCGAAAACACCGCTTCGACTCACTCGGGGAGCGACCGTTCGGCTCGGACTTTATTGTAGCTACAATGTGTAATTTCCCTCATTTTTGTTTCCAAAGTTTTCCGTGGCTATAAAATTAAAATTTGGCCGTGCTGTTTTACTGCTTCCTGAGTAACGCCGTTTAATGAGAGGTAAGTTTTTTGAAATGCAGAGAAATGCACGGCTGTACATTATTTTACCAAACTTATATGACGTTTTGCGATGAGGATAATATTTTCTCGAATTTAAAAAGTAAAACAGACGTATATTAACATTGTAGAAGTGATCGTTACTTTCAGCTATCTGCTTTTGAATAAAAGCATTTCCACCAATTTCAAGTTTACATATCGATCCACTCGGATCTCAAACTATTCTCATTTTGTAATTACAGCGACATTTATGAGCTAATTAATGCACACGACGGATTTCTAAATTGAAGATTCATAGATCACTTCTCGAATTTATCCAGAAGTTCCTATATTCGTTTTCACTTGCATTGAAATTAGTCATATTATCTTTATTTTACTTCTCAAATCATTCAGTTAAAATATTTTATTTATTAATTTCCATCTATGAACTTATAAATGCAAAATTTCATCCAAAATCGCCAAGGCCTCTTATATTTTTTTGAGCTTATTCCTGGATTCAACTCATTTTATAAACATAATTGTCAGTTCGACTTTCCACATACTATTTTATTGTTTATAATTTATATTTTTTACAAAACTATTTACATCTACTACGTACAAAATTGGACATCTTTAGTACAAAGAAATCATATATTGCAAATCATATATTACAAAGTGCATCGTTATGCATAATAGCGTACGGTTTGCAGATCATTTTGTTTAAACAGAAATAATCAATGTATAGTTTAGCTGTTATAATCTCGCAGCCAGTACTCCTATGTATCAGCGCATTCAGAAGCTAATTTACTGTGATAAATAAATCCCCCTTCAAAGCTGGGTAACTAGATAGTTTTAAGATGAAGATAAATTCAGATATTTTTCTACACTTTTCATCATCCACACGTGTCAAGTTCCTAATTTACATTACAAACCTATTTTCTGAACCCTGGAGTAACTTTCCTATTACAAAATATCATACATCAAACTTCATGCAAAACATCTAACTGCAATACCAAATCTAAATTCTGTGAGGCAGTAATTACACTTTTAAAACATTTGTGAGAAATTTATGTAATTTAAAAAAATGTCGATGATTCCGGTGGAAATTTTGAGAAACTTTGAAGGTTTTCAATAAGAAATAATCATCAATAATTATTTCAATGTAACATCATGCAATGTTTTAAGACAATAAAACCATGAAGAAAACCAGTAACTGAACGAGTGTTTATTGAAAAGTAACAACATAGATAACATTATGACTTTCCGTAAGCAGTCTTTCATGGTTTCTTTCGTTCTTTGAATGTCTCAAAAAACATTGGATATTGTTTTCAATGATTTAAAATTAGACAATTTAGGTTTAAAACCGAAACTGGAATAATTAACGAGTATTAATAATCATATTAATTTCAAATATTAGCCAAAAATGACATTTCTCAAAAGATTTTCCAGCCTTCAATGTTTTATTAGAATAGACGTTAAATATGACATATAGAGCGTTACAAAATTACATGAATATTTTTAAAAATAGTAAACATGAAATATTCAAATTAGAAATTATGGAAATTATAAAATAATTTATCATTTCAATATTATTTTTTAAATATATTAATATTAAAAACCTGGTTTTAATACATGCACCATTGTACTATTTCTCATTGAGTAATAAGCAACGATTGTATCAACACCACATTTTTATTTTCTTACAAAATATTATGACTTCCCACAATAATAGCGCATTTTAACTTACCCCCACCAACCTCGAAGCGTCACGGGCACTTAAACTCTCCTAAATGCACTTCCAATATTTAAACGGGCAACTTAACGAACAAGAAAACGCAACAGCGTTGGCGGCGCGATGCTCTTCTTGAAGGAAGGTCCGACGCGAAATTAGGGCGTGGTAGAGGGTGGAGGCGAAGGACTCTCCAGAACACCGCGCTCGGGCGCCGGCGCACGGGGCCTAAATTTAACTCGGCGCCAAACTTCCAGAGGCCCAACTTCGTTTCGTCGTGTGTACCCCGCTAGGAAAACAGAACGAAGGCGACGTCGGGCCCGCAAAACTCCATGGCCAACTCTTAGCGGTCCCTCGGTGCAGCGCGGCGGCGGCAATCACTTGTTAAAGGGCCCGAAGGCGGCGAGGGCGGCGGGGGCGTCTTTGTGGGAGCTTAGATTACGTGACCCAATTTGGCCACTTCAGCCCGGAGCCTCTGCACGACCTCGGATCCCCGCCTCATCACCGGGAGCGAACCGCTTCATTCGAGAGCCGGCCTGGAGCCGGCCTGGAGGCGGTGAGGAGGCGGTTTGCCCGCGGGACGCACGCCCGGCTCGGGCGCGGCCCGGCAGAGGTGGTGGCCACAGCGCCGGTGAAGGATGTCGGAGTGGACGGCCGCGGGCGGTGATATTTTTCATTGATTGATTAGTGATTCCAGGCGCGGCAACGGCTACAGTCATTATTCCCGTAAGCGTAGTGCATGTTTCTCCTCTGGATGTAGCTGCGATCTTCCCCCGCTAGATGGTGCGATCCGGCGCCGACCTACCGTCAGCTAGCGGGTTTTCCCCAACCCAGGATCTCCCACCCAAGGGGCACCGCTCCAGCAGGGAAAAACTCTTAAGTTCTCGACCGATCTCCCGTCATGACTGGTAGTGTAATGCATGTTAGTGTAAGGGTGTGTAAGTAAGGGGTGAGGATAGAACAAGGAAGAGGAAGGTAATATCGCGAGCGGCCCGTGGTTCCTTTGTTAAGAGTACAGCTCCGGCATTCGGCTGGTGTTCATTGGAGGAACTATGGAAAACTACTGATCGGAGAAGCCGGCCGCTCCAGACAGCAACTGAATTCGACCTATCTATCTAGCTAATGTCGAAGGTCCTACCACCATCGGGATTTGAACATAGAACCTCTCATTCAGAAGCACTGCAGAGACATCAGTTGATACCCTGACCATCTTTCCCGGTTCAAGGGCGAGTAGGAGACGTCGGCTAAGGGGTGGCGTGGGGCAGCGGCTCTTAGGGATGACCGAGAGGACGGTGGACGGGGTACGAGAGGATGGGGACAATTGGTAGTTTCGGTGACGGCGAACCAAACTAAGGTAAACTTCCGGAAGAACGTGCGGAACAAGCGGGGCGCTCGCTGAGGGGCCAGTGGAAAGCGTCAGAAGGACAGGTGCCGCAAATGTGACCATTCAGAGGTGGCCTTGGCAGTAAGAAACAATGGGTGCGCGAAAACCGGTCAAGGAAGTACGATTTGATAAGATGGGTGGAAGGAAAAGGCAAGTGTCAGAGGAAAAAAGCGCGTTTGAGAAATGCGAAGTAGTTTCAAAACTGGTAACTGCCAAAAATTTCCACTTAGATTATTACTCAAAAATTAGTAAATTTCCTGGCAGTGAAAAGAATCTCCATTGGTGACATGTTTCCTTCAAGATAGTTTTACTGATCAACCGTTTGGTCTCTGTAATAATACATGGAACAAGAATTGTTTTTTCTATGTGAATTTAAATAGTGAGATACTCCCTTATCCTCATTCACGTACATTAAATTTCAATCGAATTTCTTATCAAATATGGTGAGCACACTATCTTATCTTTTCTAAATTTCAAAAATGTAACACAATATATTATCTAGGAAACGTAGCATTACCCTGACGTCTGTTTGATTATGTCCTACGAAATGGAGGTGAGTGTAGTGTACAATACGGCTATGTATGCTGTAATTTGCTATTAATAAAATTAGATCTTAATTTAAATACACTGTAATTTTTCTTTGAGCTGGCATTCTAATTTTGTAAATTTTAATAATAATAATAATAATAATAATAATAATAATAATAATAACAACAAATCAATTAAAATGAAGACAATTATATATCAGACTTGGTATCTTCCTTGGTGGAGATTTTTAGTAAAACTGATAATGTAAAATTTTGTATTTCATTTGGAGATACGTTGTAGACATATTTAGGTTATGTCCTTACCTACTATACGAATTATTGTGTTGTAATTAGAGAAATTTTATATTTATTTACAATTAAAAAGGGGATCAGCTTTGATTTGCATAAATGTGACTACAATAACAATCAGAAAATTGTGAATACATAATAATAATAATAATAATAATAATAATAACAAAAACTTGCCTAGTGACCTAGCTATTTTCACCGGACGGGCAAAGATCCTTTAGAAATGAGCTGTAAACAAAAAAAATACTACTTTTACGCAAGGTAATAGACGGAATATTCACACGTACGTCAGACCAATATGACGCACTTGGACCACAATAGCGATAACTCATTGTAAACTGTGACAGTTATTGTAACGATCCAAAGAAACACCTGGGTCACTAATTACTGAAGTCATTGTTAAATTAACGAAATAATTTAATGAACTTTATCAGAAGTACTGGCGCGCATTAATTTATTCTCTTTGTAAACAAATACTGTAAACCAGTAATAGTAAAGATGTAAATCTATGCTCCAATGGAATGTACGTAAAAAACAGGATGATGGTCCATGCATTTTATCTTCATCAAGGGAAATTAAAGTGTCCATTAAATTTAATGAGACTATTATTCAGTTGAAAGGCCGATTACAGATTAATAGGAAAAAGATTTGATATGACCGATTCTCAGTAATCTGCTTGCTAACTGATGCATCACTAGTACGAATGAATGCCATTAAATTTTTTGAGAAGATTCGTTTTCATGTTTAATTTACAGGCTGATGCGGATGTGTTGTTAAATGCTATATCTGGGTTTGACAATCGTGTAAATGTGCGTGATTGAACTGATGCTTGTTCAGGGACGGCATCATTTTCTGAAATAAAAATCTTGTGTAGAAGCATGAAAATTTGCATAGCGGCACTCTGTTACACACATTTTGCAAAATGATTCTAGGCGAGGTTTTAAATGAACGGCTATAAACCATAAACCGCGCAAAAATTACCCAAACTGCACTCCGCCATGCATCACGCATCGAATTTCAATCATCACAAAATGTTCATTACTAGTCTTCGCATATTAGAAAACGCTATCTTTTAATAATATACAAAATTATTGACAATTTATTCTAAAATACGTAGTAGCGAACTCGCTGGTTGATTTTATTTTTTCCTTACCTGCAGAAAACTATCTCAATGGAAAGAGTTTTGCCCAGCATTATCGTAAGCATTTCAGAAATGCTTGATAAACATATCTAGCCACTGACACCTATGCAATTCAAAATTTCACAATTCTATGCTCATTTATTAGAACACGTTATTCAATTGATTAAGCATTCACATTGATTAAGCATGGATGACGACTCATAATATAATTTTTTAGTCATTAAGATTTTGCGGTAAGTATTGTGATTATGTCCAAAAGTAGAATGACTGCCTTGGAGAATTACTTTTTACAAGTAGTTTTTCCCACAACGTTCCTTTCCCTCTGAAATTTAAATGCTGTGTAAGAAGGTATCTCACTAACATCTTTTTATTTTACAGTTAACGTAAACTTACGAAATGCATGAGCTTACACCAAAAGGAACTCCTGTGCACACAAATTCTTTAAAACTTAGATTCATTCTCTGCACTTGTATATCACAGCTTATTCACGTTATTATTTTAGGTAATAATCCTTATCTATTTTAGAATAAAAAGGTTTTATTCTCTTCTGTACTATCATCTTAAATATTTATAACAAATTTCTTTTGTCCCAGCGATTGAATTGTTAACTTTGAGTAACTGAAGCAAAACTTGTTTTGTGTATACTAATAACTGTGGTTGTTTGGATAGGATTTCTCAAAATTAAAATTTAAAATCCGATCAAGACGCTATAAAATAACAGCCATATATGCTGCTTTTGGACCGATATCTAGCGGTTCAATTTGCTAATTTTCACAGCGTGCAATTTAGTAGATGGAAAGAAACTGAGGGAGATTAGGGGAGGGGTAGTTTGAGTGAAAATGCTGTTTCGAGAATTGCGAAATACTTTAACACAGGTAGACTTCCCTAAATTAAATTATTCAATTCAGTGGCCGTATTAAATTTAATAGTAAAGACATTGGTATTATGCTCTACAATTCATTGTAATTAATTATAACTCACTAATAATTATTATCTGGAGAGATTGATTTCGTCCCGACGTTTTTGACGAGTTATCTTTGATTTCACACATAATTCTGATGTTTCTTTCATTATCAATTACAAAAACATGTTTTCCATTCGAGAAAGAACATTTTTTTTAATAGCTCAATACCGCATATGTACAATCATCATATCATCAAAATCTTCACAAAATGTTCCGTTGAATGTCTTACAAATTATATTTTTGAGAGCAGCACGACTTCAAGAATATATATTCATTACAGAAACTTGCTATGGGACAGTAACCTTCTCCGCCACCAACTTACGTGCCCACCATTGCATTTCCATACTCAACGAGCTTAACCAATCAGGGCCGCAGCTGGCGAGACACCTTGAGATTGCGTGAGGCAGCAGCTGCCGCGCCCTAGGTCGCCCGCGCCCTCTAATGGGCCGCGTGTGTGGCGGGAAGGAGCGGGGAGGGGATGGGTGTGGAGGGGAAGGGTGGGGAGGGGTGGGGTGGGGTGGTGCGCCGCGTCTTCGCGCCCCGGCCGCCCAGGCGTCGCGACGCCACGAGGCTCGAGGGCACACGGTCGCCAGCGGCGCATGTTCATTATAAGTTGGACTTGTTGGGAAACTCACGGCTACAGACCGGCCACCACGACCCCCCCCCCTCTTCTGCTCGCGACAGCCTCTGGTCCGCCCATCCCCGCCTTTCTACGCGTGCGCACACGACAACACCGCCCCCGCGTCAGCCACGGCTGCCACCATTGCTTTTATCACTGCAATCACCACCGCGGCGGTAACTGACATGACGAGACGGCCATGTCACAACTACAGCCACCGCCGTCATCCCCACCACAGCCACGGGCATCGAAATAGTAATCGCCTTAACCCACGGCCACCGTCATGGCCATCGTCACCGTCAACGCTATCGCCTTGATCACGTCACCATGTCACACGGCGTCACAACTACAGCCACCACCAACGACTTCAACAATTCCACCGCCAAGGCCATCGTAACAGCGACCACCTCCGCCGTCGTTACTTTCCCCACCCCTCCGATCATTGTCACATCTACAGCCATCATCGCCTTCATCGCCGTCACGGCCATCTAACAGTCACCGCCACCGCCAAGATCACCGCCATCTTCATCGCCGCCACTATCTCTACCGGCAGAACCTTCATCAATGCCATCACAACTTCCATCAGCTCTCCCACCGCCATCTTAATCACCTCCGCCTTCATCATCGCCACCAAGAATTGCCATTGTCTTCTCCATCACTGCCTCAAGTTATGCTCGAAACACCGCCACAATTACAATTCCCAATTCCCATTACAATCCCCTCTGCCTTCAATATAATTACTACCGCGTAAACCGCCACCGCCATTGTCACCGCCACCATCATCGCATCCATCATCGCACCATCATCGCATCATCGCCACCATCATCGCATCATCGTCTCCGCCACCGTCTCCGCCACCGTCTCCGCCACCGTCTCCGCCACCGTCTCCGCCACCGCCACCGTCACCGCCACCGCTATCGCCACCGCCACCGACTCCGCCGCCGCCGCCGCCGCCGCCGCCGCCACCGCCACCACTACGACCATTGCCACCGCCACCGCTATGCTATCGTCATCACCACCACCATTCCGTCAGCGCTACTTCCGCTGCCACCACTACCGTAAAAGTTGCTGCCACTGCCTCAGTTACCGCCAACGCCACCGTTTGCGTCAGAACCAGCGTTACTACCAGCACTACTGGCGTCACCTTCATCGACATCTTTCCTGTCAGTGCAATCGCCACCGCATTCACTACCGTCAATTATTCACTACCTATCACTATCTATTCAAACGCAAACGCAACCACCACCGCCACCGCCACCGCCACCGCCACCGCCACCGCCACCGCCACCGCCACCGCCACCGCCACCGCCGCCGCCGCCGCCACCGCCGCCGCCGCCGCCACCGCCGCCGCCGCCGCCACCGCCACCGCCACCGCCACCGCCACCGCCACCGCCGCCACCACAGCTACTGACAGCGACACCGCCATAGTCACCGTCACCTCAGAGACAGAGCTAGCGCTACCTCCACCGCCACCGCCAATGCCAACGTCATCGCCATCGCCATCACTACCGACAGCAGTACCGCCACAGCTTTCGTCAGTCCCACAGCGAGAGACACTATCTGCGTCAGAGTCAGGGTTCCGACACCGCCACATTGATTCAACCTCTGTCCCTTCACGTTCCGTTCGACGTGTTCATACACAATGAAGTGATTTTTCCATGTAAACCACACACTAAATATAGAATTACTGAATAATAAGTTCAACTCATATCAAGAATAAGATTTGCTCAATCTTTCAACACATGTAATTCCAGGGACATTATTGAATGGCCTTATTTTCTATCTTCATCATGTCAACTTCCACAAGATGCTTGGACGGGCTCTATGGCTGCGTCGTTAGAAAAACAAACAGGAATTGTTCTACGTAGTTGCTTCTGCCACACACTCATACACCGCCACAGCATTTCTGCCCTCGACCCCATATTCCGAAAGTCAGGATCCATCTGATAACCGCCGCCCCAACCCCACCGCGTCGTCGCCGTCGCTGGTTGCAACTCCGTCGCACACTGCACAGCCATCCACGGCTTACTCTGCCAAACGCCACTGCACTGCAGTCTCTCAATAGAACTATTCCAATTCAGCCGCACCAGACTCCCTTACTTGCAGTGTGCCTGGAATATCGTGAACATCGCCGCTGGGTCAAAGTAGCGACACCGACACTACTAGCACCACCACCGTCGTCGCCACTTCCCCTCCCACTGCCTCCGTTTCTGTCTCACCACCGCCGCTCCAGCCGCTGCCTCCGCAACACCGACTCTTCCCTCCACCTTTCCACCGCGTCGGCCATCTCCATCCCTTCCTGCAGCTGTTTGCTCCCGCCCCTTTTCCTCAGCCGGCCTGTCGACGTCTTACATCGTCCCAGCCGCCTTGGGCTTCGTGGCCGTGTCGACACGTATCGGCGGCGGTGGCCTTCGAACGCACAATAGGGCCTCGGGCCTCGCCCCCCCCTTCCCAGCTCGGCTCCTCTCCGCCCCCCCCCCCCCGCCGTCCACGGACGTGATGCCGCCCGCGCGCTTGCCGTTGAGGGCTGACCCACGTCCCCGCCCCCGCCCCCGCCCCTCAACCGCCGACGGCGCTGCACAAAGCCCTGGGTCGAGCCCCGCCCCCACCCCGCCCCGCCGCCGGCGTCTCGGCGCGCCGTCCTTTATTTCCCCTTGCTCCGGATTCTTTGACAAGTATTGGCGGCGGCTTGTTAGGAGACGTTCGGCGCTGCGGTGGCCAGGCCGAGGCGAGGCGGCGGTGGCGGCGCTGGCAGGCGCATTCACGTCGACCACCACGCTGCTGGGCGGCAGGCAGAGGAGCTAAGTGAAGATATCGATATGAGAGTCACGATCGCATGCGAATGCCGCGTGCAATGCAGGTAATGACTCAGGAAGAAGGGAACAGTGGACGACAGCGCGTGGTCGACACTGCAGATTTTGAATGGTGGTGTGTAATGGTTTCTCAATTTATAATATCGAATAAAACACTTATAAAAATCAATAAGTAACACAATGGTTGCTGCAGTAGCATAGCTTTCAGAGACATAAGCTGCTTTAGAGGAATGACCACGCGTTTGATCTGCGGGATGTTGAGAAAAGCCATCAGCTGAGATTTGAAGGGGTGGAAGCGGGAGGGATGAAGGATGAAGAGAGGAGGTGGAGTATTGTCGGGGGCGCCCTAAGAAGGCGCGAAGGAGACGCGGCCCGCGCGGCGATTGGCTTGTCAGCTGAGGCAGCGCTTTGCACCTTGTTGGCCGCCGGTCGCCGGCCGGGGACATTTTGTCAGCGGCAAGCCCTCGCTGGCGCTTCATCGTTTCGTCATTTCGCTTCCTACAAACTGCGGGGAAGAGCTCCCTTCCACTCGGCCTAACTAAGCGGATGGCAGTGCGCGCTGGTGGCAAATAAACTGGCAGGCAATAAATATAAATATTATATATTCTTCATTCCTCACCATCATTTTTCGTAGTGAAGAATCGTTATTATACGATTTTTAGTTGAAAAATAATCGAGGTGACAAAAGGATTGTGAGTAACAGAGACGATTTGGAGTAACATTGAAAACAACCAACAACAATGATGTCATAAACTGAAGCTCAATCCACTGGTTTTCAAAGTTCACGATGATGCACTTACGAAGTATACTTGAAAGTCTTCCTCTAGCTCCTCGTGCCAACTACCAGTTATAGATTTTCTTTTATTCAGATGGTAATTCCCAAAATGCCCTTTATACACAAGTTCTTTTGTTGGATATTAATATTATTGTTTGCAGACTCCACAAACATAGTACACTGAAACTTTGGAATTCATTTGAATATTCTTCTAAAATATTATGTTGTGTACATCTTTGGCAATTAGTAAGAAATATAGACTTTCGAGAGAACACAGTTTACGACCAAAACAAAATTAAATATTATAAGACAAGTACGTGTGAGTATCAGACCTTTTTGTGATCCAAGGCGTTCCCATTTATAACGTCACTTCTCTATGACTTCTATAATAATTTACAAACAATTCAGTCTAGAGACTCGAAGTCATGTAGGTAATTCGTGGTGTGATGAACATCACTCCCCGCCAGGAAATCAAACAATAACGGCCGCCATTATTTCCCCAGGCGTCGCCCAGCCAGCGCCCCACTAGGACCAGCCCACCGGGGCCGAGGCGAGGCAGAGCGAGGTAGGGCGACGTGACGTGACGCGACGCGACGCGCGTTCTCAACCACTTAGCGAGAAATCGAGCGGAGGCCCGCGCTTAGCCATTCGGCGGAGTGCATCCACGGCGAGGGCACCGCAACGGCTGCAGCGCTCGAGGTCGCGATCCGGCACACCGCAGCACAGGCCGTCCATCCAGCGCGCTAACCCGGGCGCGTCCGCCCTCAAATATTCAGCAGTGGCGGCGGTGGCGGTGCCGGAGACGGTGGCGGTACGGACGGTGGTGGCGGTGGCGGCAGCGGCGGCGGCGGCGGCGGCGGCGGCGGCGGCGACGGTGGTGGCGGTGGCGGTGGCGGCAGCGGCGGCGGCGGCGGCGGCGGCGGCGACGACGGTGGTGGCGGTGGCGGCAGCGGCGGCGGCGGCGGCGGCGGCGGCGGCGACGGTGGTGGCGGTGGCGGCAGCGGCGGAGGCGGCGGCGGCGGCGGCGGCGGTGGCGGCGGTGGCGGTGCTGCTGGCGGTGGCGGTGTTGCTGGCGGTGGCGGTGCTGCTGGCGGTGGCGGTGGCGGTGGCGGTGGCGGTGGCGGTGGCGGTGGCGGTGGCGGTGGCGGCGGCGGTGGCGGTGGCGGTGGCGGCGGCGGTGGCGGCGGTGGCGGCGGCGGTGGCGGCGGCGGTGGCGGCGGCGGCGGTGGCGGCGGCGGTGGCGGCGGCGGTGGCGGCGGCGGTGGCGGCGGCGGTGGCGGCGGCGGTGACGGCGGTGGTGGCGGTGCTGCTGGCGGTGGCGGTGGCGGTGGTGGGGGCATTGGCGGCGGCAGCGGGGGCGGGGGCGGGGGAGACGAGGGGTGCGATGGTGGCCGTGGTAGTCGGCCGGCGTGCTCAGCCGGGCCTCGAACCGTGCTCCGTGCCGTCAGCGCAGGCGACAGAGCCTCCGTAATCCCATCCGGCGAGGACGGCTCGGGGGCGGCGGTAGGCGTGCCCTGGCGTCGGTGGGGGTGGAGGTAACGGTAATTTCCGGCCGGTGAGTATTTCATGAGGCAGTGCGGAGCCGCCGCCGCCGGCCGCGCAGTTGCCACGCATCCCCTCCACCCTCGCAGTCGGCGAAGCGGCGGCGCGGCGAGGCGATGGGAGTGACTATGACGGAACCGGCGAGGCCTATATTAGTCCCGACAGAGGATGTGGATGATAGTGAGTGAAGGAGAGATCGGGACGTAGGATAAAGTTGGGTATAAAGGAAGGACTGTAGAAATAGGGCATAATTTAAGATATTGGTTAGTGATGGGACGCGAAAGGGATTATCAGAGGAGACAGCACATATGGTATTGCATGATGAAGCCTAATTGTGGTGACTAAGTCCAATACATAAATCAGGGAATGTATAGCGTAACAAAGATAAGTTACAGAAAGCTCCGAGAGGTGACAGATGTGTGAGGCACCAACAACCATCGAGAGGTGACGGGGAAGAAGTGAAGACGGGGGGAGCAAGAGGAGGTGAGACCATCCTAGAACAGAGTAAGAGAGGAAGGAGCGGATAATGTGGGAAAGGGGAACAAGCCAGGGCCACGAGACGCGTGGAACGGGCCGAGGGCGACAGGCCTGGCCCGGCAGTGGGATGCGGTGGCGGCGAGAGCGCGCTGGTGGGGGCGGCCTAACCCGCGGGTCATGCGGGGCGCGCCTCTCACTTCCGGCCAGGCCGGGCGACTCACGGAGCCTCGAGGCCCGCTCCCCTCCATGCGCCCTCCACTCCCCGCCCGGCCGCAATCGCTCCCGGGCCTCCGGAGGCAGAACTCAGGACCGCTGGAGGGGGAGGGGCGCGGTGGCGGTGGCGGTGGCGGTGGTGGTGGTGGCGGTGGTGGCGGTGGTGGTGGTGGTGGTGGTGGGGGGGTGGCGGTGGTGGTGGTGGCGGTGGTGGTGGTGGCGGTGGTGGGGGGTGGCGGTGGCGGTGGCGGTGGCGGTTTCGGTGGCGGTTTCGGTGGCGGTGGCGGTGGCGGTGGCGGTGGCGGTGGCGGTGGCGGCGGCGGCGGCGGTGGCGGCGGCGGCGGCGGTGGCGGCGGCGGCGGCGGTGGCGGTGGCGGTGGCGGTGGCGGTGGCGGTGGCGGTGGCGGTGGCGGTGGCGGTGGCATCCAAAGAATATGCATGATTTCACACACATCCACATCTAATAATGGCAACTGCGGTATCCAGACTACCACTTCATACTTGATACTACCGACAATATTGTAAACGCAAAGGTGCACTATTAGTTCCCACTACAACTTCTGCAATTCACACTTCGAATCTTACTATCTATTTTTGACGGAGCACTTTACCTTTTGCCTGGTGATATAAATTCTTTCATTTTCTGTGCAGCGTCTGCTACCGTCGTAGTTTCACTCTTTACTGCAAGAACATTTCGTTTCTTCATCAATTTTACGCCTTGCATCCATTTTCTTTATCTCATCTGCAATTCATTAACACTGTCTTTCTTTAGCCTTACACCTGTGTATCATCTATAAGAGATTTATAGTTTTCTGTTCCATTCTCTCATAAATATCTAACAAAATTTTAATTTATCCGCACTTCTCTCTCAGGGTACAACCTCTACTTCAATACTCTAAAGTCAGAGATTCTACTCTAAATTAATCTCCAATTTTTTTTAAGGCTGCGTTCGTTTTCGATAGTATTTATCTATGAAGCCCAACCGTCAAAGACAATGCATCTCAAGCATAGCCGCAATAGTGGCAATGACCGCCAACAATTTCATCTCATTCTCCAACTCCATCTCTTTTTCTCCTCCACCACTTTCACAGCCGATACCCTCTCCTTCCTCCCCTTGCCTCGCTCAGCGCCTCGTCTGTCGCCGCCTCACAGTTCGTCCCGCCCCCGGCGCTTTACGACCGGCCGCTCCATCAAACGGACCCTCCGCCATGGAAAGCGACTCGGCCGGCCGCGCGCGCGGGCCGGTTACTGCTGATTGAAAGGCCGGCTTTACGCCGATAGCCATCCTGCCCGATCCGCCAAGCCGCCCTCCCCCTTGCAACGCTCCCTCCCTTTCCATGCCGCACTCGTCCCCCGGCCACGCCTCCTCCCTCTCCACGTCCTCACCCTCGTCACGCCCCACTCCTTCGCCACGCCCCGTCCACCTCGCCGCGTCCCCTCCAAGTCACCGTAAACTCCTCCCACTCGCCACAGTCCCTCCCTCTCCACGTCCCCACCTCTCCGTGCCCCCTTTCCCTCGTCACACTCGCTCCCTCTCGCCACCCCGTTCCCTCACCATGCTCCCCCTCCATTAGGCGTACCCACATACCCTACTTCCTCTCGCCTTCGCCTTGCCCCCTCCCACTCACCACGTCCCTCCCTCTCGCCACGCTCCCTCCCACTTGAAACGTCCCCCATCGCCACGTCTCCTTTCCCACGCCATGCCCCCTTTCTTTCCGCGTCCCCAACCCACGCCTCGATACTGTTCTGTCCCCTCCTTCGTACGCTCTACTCAGCCCTCTCGCAAAACCTACTACGGCGTTCTCCGCTTCGGCGCCATGCAAGGGATCGGATTTTCCCTCCCACCCCACTCTCGCGCCCCATCCCCGCCCCGTCACCTCATCCGACCTTCCTCCTCCGGCTATCTTTATCTCTCTCGCCACCCCTCAGTCACTTCTCAACTGAGCTCTCTCCGGACTGAGAAATTGCTTCGATAATTATACGACCTAAAACTTGGCTTATCTCCGAAAGAACGCAGTACAGACAATGTCAATATCATTTTCGATTCTGAAGATGATGAATTGTGCACCGGGCGATGGAATCGGAAGAGGGTGATTGCGACTGGATCGGAGGAACCTCTCGCATAAAACTTTCAGTCCATTTACGAAAAATTTGCATGCACGGGCCCGGAGTCGGAATGAGAGGGCGGGAGTCTGTCGTTTTTCTTTGTTTTTTTTTCCTGTGAGGGCGAGAGGGGGTAGGGAAAGGGACCGTGACTCGGGTGGAGGGCTGCAGCCGCCGCAAAGAGCGAGGAGCACATAAGGGCCTTTGTTCCAGAGGCGTCCATTGTGTGTGCAGCCCCGCCCGGGAAGGGCGTGTCTGCAGGACCGGCGGGCGGGCGGGCGGTCAGTGGGCGGCGGGCGAAGCTAAGCCGCGAAACGCCGGATAGCCGCCTCAGCGAGGGTGAGACTTTTCAGGAGGAAGTCATTAGCGATGTGCGACCAGCGGTAAGTGATAACGGAATGACAATGGGTTTGTTCTTCTACCGAAGCTGTTTAGGTTCATTGTTTCATGTTACTCTACAGCTTCGCGAGCGCCTCTGACTAACATCTGCGATTTCTCTAGGGTTAGAACATCCGAGACCACTATAACTGTTCCAATATAACTGTTTCATTATAACTGTTCCACATTACAGTTATAATGAAATAATAATAAATGAATACAGTTATAATGAACTACACACAAACATTTGTTGCTTCCATTGGAAGTTGTTATCAGGATGGATCGATCAACAATAAGTAACAACTATGAGTTTCAGACCGAAAAATTCAACTGTCTAGTGCAATTGTCAAAATTCCTTGCTATTTGCACATTAGTATCACCGGTGTTTTAAAATATAATAGAGAAATTATGTATTTCAGAAATATTCTCATAAACACATCATGTAACAAAAGTAAAAACATAATTATCCTGTCCTATGGTTCGACAACCCACAGATCTTGGCCAACCAGCGGTGACCCAGCCTCTCGGCCATGAGATAAGGGAAACCTAGTGATCAGTACTAGCAATAATGAATAAATATCTCCTAAATCATATATCATATCATCACACAAAGAGCGCAAGAAAAATTATTAAATTATTACTGAGGAAATTGTGGTTACTGAAAAACAAGACATCTAAAAAATTAACGAGATAGAAACACAATGATTAAAACAAGTATAAATTATCCACAAAGTATTAAAAATATCGAAATAACGAATTGGAAGTATACTGTCTCTTCCGGGTAACGAGTATGAACTGCTTGATTCGGCAAGTACTATGTGTTACACTGATTTTAATATTCTCACTAATGTGTTAAACTGATTTTAATATTCTCACTAGGCAGGCTTCGTAGAGGCCAGCCTATCTAACAAAACCGTGATACATAAACACATAAATATATTCCATGTTTAAGAATCGACATACAAAATTAATCATTATGTAATTTCTCCGGGAGCTAAATGGAAACGTTCCCTCTAGTTCAAACCCTGCTGACCTTTTGACCAAAACGTGTGTCATTTAAGAATTTACCCAACCCCACATTTTGGTGGATGGATATAGATTTTCTTGTTCTAGAACGCCATCAGTGAACAGCTAGTCATAAAACTATAATTCGACAAAATACTGCAGTACTAACTTGCAGTGTATCATCACTAACCGATCTCCAAAGCCACATCCTCGTTGACTCATTATTGTCATAGTACGTAGTCGCCAGTTCGTCTAGCAGCGTCCTATATTATACAAGTATCACTTCCACCCTGAATAATTTTATTGTATATGCCTCATTGTGTCTTCGCGAGTTGTGCTTAGAAAATTCATCTGCAGTGCCAATGTGCCATGCGTGTACACAAACACAGGAAAAGAACACAATGCGAACACAGGAGAACGAACACGAAAATATAAACACGGAACAGCACGGAAAAATTACGAACGAAGCAAGGCGAACGATGCAAGGCAAACGAGGCAAGACAAATACAGGAAGACCAATGCAGGACAATAAGCATTGGTCAACCAACACATAATAAAAGGACAGGAAGACAAACACAGCAATTCGAAAACACAAAGTCGAACAGAAGAAATGGAATCTGGAAAAGGAACAGGGAGCAGACGAACACAAACACAAGCACATGAAGACCAACACACCAAAGCGAAAACAGATTAATGACAACAGCAAGACTAAGAGAGTAACGTGGTCGTAGCAAAAATAAAAGAAGAAATACAGCAGGACTAACAAGAAATACGAAATCGAAAAGATAATAGAATGACTAAAACAGAACGACGAAAACAGGACGCAAAGATGAAATTAACAAGACAAACACAGGAAGACAAAGACAGAAAGACGAACACAGAAATACGGACAATGACAGAAGGACGAAGACACAAAGACGAACACACAAAGACGAACACACAAAGATGAACACACATAGACGAACACACAAAGACGAACACACAAAGATGAACACACATAGACGAACACACAAAGACGAACACACAAAGACGAACACACAAAGACGAACACACAAAGAAGAACACACAAAGACGAACACACAAAGAAACACAGAAAACAAATACGGAAAGACGAGCACGGGAAGACGAGCACGGGAAGACGAGCACGGGAAGACGAGCACGGGAAGACGAACACGGGAAGCCGAACACGGGAAGCCGAACACGGGAAGACGAACACGGGAAGACGAACACGGGAAGACGAACACGGGAAGACGAACACGGGAAGACGAACACGGGAAGCCGAACACGGGAAGACGAACACGGGAACACGAACACGGGAAGACGAACACGGGAAGACGAACACGGGAAGACGAACACGGAAAGACGAACACGGAAAGACGAACACGGGAAGACGAACACGGGAAGACGAACACGGGAAGACGAACACGGGAAGACGAACACGGGAAGACGAACACGGGAAGACGAACACGGGAAGACGAACACGGGAAGACGAACACAGGAAGACGAACACGGGAAGACGAACACGGGAAGACGAACACGGGAAGACGAACACGGGAAGACGAACACGGGAAGACGAACACGGGAAGCCGAACACGGGAAGACGAACACGGGAACACGAACACGGGAAGACGAACACGGGAACACGAACACGGGAAGACGAACACGGGAAGACGAACACGGGAAGACGAACACGGGAAGACGAAAACGGGGAGACGAACAAGGGAAGACGAACAAGGGAAGACGAACATGGAAAGACGAACACGGGAAGACAAACACGGGAAGACAAACACGGGAAGACAAACACGGGAAGACAAACACAGGAAAAAACGTACACAGGGAAAGACGTTCGCAGGGAAAGACGTACACAGGGAAAGACGTACACAGGGAAAGACGTACACAGGGAAAGACGTACACAGGGAAAGACGTACACAGGGAAAGACGTACACAGGGAAAGACGTACACAGGGAAAGACGTATACAGGGAAAGACGTACACAGGAAAAGACGTACACAGGAAAAGACGTACACAGGGAAAGACGTACACAGGGAAAGACGTACACAGGGAAAGACGTACACAGGGAAAGACGTACACAGGGAAAGACGTACACAGGGAAAGACGTACACAGGGAAAGACGTACACAGGGAAAGACGTACACAGGGAAAGACGTACACAGGGAAAGACGTACACAGGGAAAGACGTACACAGGGAAAGACGTACACAGGGAAAGACGTACACAGGGAAAGACGTACACAGGGAAAGACGTACACAGAGAAAGACGTACACAGGGAAAACGTTCACAGGAAAAGACGTACACAGGGAAAACGTACACAGGGAAAGACGTACACAGGGAAAGACGTACACAGGGAAAGACGTACACAGGGAAAGACATACACAGGGAAAGACGTACACAGGAATAGACGTTCACAGGGAAAGACGTACACAGGGAAAGACGTACAGAGGGAAACACGTACACAGGTAAAGACGTACACAGGGAAAGACGTTCACAGGGAAAACTTACACAGGGAAAGACGTTCACAAGAAAAGACGTACACAGGGAAACACGTTCACAGGAAAAGACATACACAGGGAAAACGTTCACAGGGAAAGACGTGCACAGGGAAAGACGTACACAGGGAAAGACGTTGACAAGAAAAGACGTACACAGGGAAAGACGTACACAGGGAAAGCCGAACACAGAAAAAGACGTATATAAAATGGAGGATAAAAATAAAATAAAATGATATTAAATATAATAAAATAATAAAATAATGGAAATACATACACAGGATAGACGTATATAGTGAAGGGCGTACATAGTTAAAGACGTACACAGGTAAGTGTGTACACAGTGTTCTGGGTACCCAGTGGTTACCGAAAATAGGGAATAACGTACATATTGAAACGTGTAAACATTGAAACACACATTGAAATACCTACATATTTTTAAACGTACTCAGAGAAAGACGTAACCAAGGAAATACGGTCAAAGGCTAATATCAAATGCAAAAGGTTGGAAGATGGGGGAGTGAAGGAAGGAGAACGGGAGGAAGAGATACAGAGGGCACGCCGTAGACATTGAAAACGTCCATGGAAACTGACATACACCGCGATAGACGTACTTAGAGAGGAATGTACATGTGGAAAATCGAAGAAAGGAAAAGATTACAAAGAGAAGTGTACATACCCAAACGAGTCAACAATGAAAGACGAACACAGAACCGACTTGTATAGGAAAAAACACACAGGGAATAACATACGTATAGAAACAAGCAATTAAAAAAAAATAAACAGGAATAGACATTGCAGGCAAGTGAAAGGCGTGCACAGGGAAACACAAATACAGAAAAAGGGAACAGAGCTTATTATGACAAAGGAGATGACAATCTCGGAAAGACGTACCGATATATACAGATATAAACTGAAAATGACGACCACAGTATGTTTTGCACAGAGAAAGGCATACAGGGGAAAAGTTGTACACAGCTAAAGCTGACTCAAGGAAAGGAGTAAACAGGGGGAAACGAACACCAGAAGTCGACGCTCAAAAAAAGTATGTATGAAAATACATACAAGGACATTACGTACACGGATAAAAACTTACGTAGGGAAAATGCAGACGCACACAGAAAATGTTGAACAGAAATAATCCGTGCACTGTAAATTATTTTCAAAGAGAAAGGCGTTCAAAGGGAATGGCGAACACAGATAAAGACGAAATCTTAAAGACAAAAACAATGAATGACGTACTCCAAGAACTACGAAAGGAAAGGCGTAAATCGGGAAAGAAGTACACGTAAAATCACATTCACACAGGAGAACACAAGGGAACGATATACGAACATACAGAGAAAGGCGGACTCTGGGAATGACATACACATGGAATGACAAACATGGAATGCAAGGTAAGGCGGACACAACACAAAGACGAACACAGGAATTAAAATCAGAAGGAAAGCCAAACATAAGGAATGTTAGAGAGGAATGGCAGAGATCGTTAGGTCAGTAGTGCCGTAGTGATTTCGTACCGAAGGATTTCGCTTTCGAGCCTTTCGGGACCTTAGAAAAGCCACTTCGGGCATGGCTGTACGAACACAAGGATTGATGGTCACAAGGTACGGCGAACACAAGGATTGACGAACAAAGGAATGACGAACACAATGATTGTCTAACACGATGATTGACGAATACAAGTATTGACGAACACAAGAATTGACGAACACAAGAATTGATGAACACAAGGATTGACGTACACAAGGATTGACGTACACAAGGATTGACGAACACAAGGATTGACGAACACAAGGATTGACGAACACAAGGATTGACGAACACAAGGATTGACGAACACAAGGATTGGCGAACACAAGGGTTGACGAACACAAGGATTGACGAACACAAGGATTGACGAACACAAGGATTGACGAACACAAAGGTTGACGAACACAAGGATTGACGAACACAAGGAATGACGAATACTAGGATTGACGAACACTAGGATTGACGAACACAAGGAATGACGAACACAAGGAATGACGAACACAAGGAATGACGAACACAAGGATTGGCGAACACAAGGAATGACGAACACAAGGAATAACGAACACAAGGAAAGACGAACACAAGGAACGACGAACACAAGGAACGACGAACACAAGGATTGACGAACACGAGGAATGACGAACACAAAGATTGACGAACACAAGGAATGACGGACACAACGAAAGACGAAAACAACGAATGATGAACACAAGGAACGACGAACACAACGAAAGACGAACACAAGAATGAAAATCAGAAGAATTGCGAAATATATCCAATGCCAGGATGGCAGAAATCGTTATGGCAGTAAGGTTGTAGCGATCTCGGACCGAAAGATCCCGATTTCCAGTTTTTCTTCAGGCATGCATGTATTTGTGTTCGTCTTGTATCCCCTATCATTCAACTTTTCCGTATAAAAAGCCGATAATACGAGTTATTCTGTCGAGAACACCAAGGAAAGGCAAACGCAAGGAAAGGTGAACACAAGGGAAAAAGACACGAGGAAAGAAGAACACAAGGAAAGACGAACACAAGAATAACGAACCCAAAGAAAAACGAAGACCACTTATATAGAGCACAATGGAAGAAAAACACAAGGAGTGACACACACAACAAAATATGAATACAAGGAATGGCAAACACAACCAAAAATAAACACTAGGAATGACAAACAAGAAATGGCAAACACAAGGAATGACAAACACAAGGAACGAAAAACAATTGGAAATTAAAAACACATGGAATGAAATACATGGAATTATAACAGCAAATAACTGTCAGTAAATGCCTAAGACATGGTACCACAAACACCATATAACACTCTTAAGAAGCCCAAGACACTCGAGACCTCAAAACTCGTCTTTTCACTTTCTCGAATTTTAACTATCGACGTGGGTAACACCTAGGCAATCTGTCAGGGAAGTTTACATTTTTCGTCTGGACGTTTATGTGTGAGTTTGAGATCGGCCGCCCTGGTGTACAGGGAATTCTGGTAAAAAAACTGCACGCCAAAAAACGCTAGAAGTTCATCCCTCACGGCAACCTCCCCATTGAATGTCTGAGATGGGTCAACCTGCTAGCTCAAAGCTGCTAGCTCAGAGCCTCTAGTTCTCCTGGCTGGTAAAGGAGTGAAAACAATACGCTATTTATAAGCGCCGGGAATAAGTATATACTCTTTGCCCGGAGTATCGCGCCACTACCACATCAAGCCCAACAGAAAATCAGGGGGCCACCCGAACAGCGCGTCTCATCTCCTTCCGTTACCTCCCTGCCACCACCTTGAAGCTATAGACGTGAGTACCACCAGACCCCAGACAACTGATCGGGGAAGGAGGGACAGAGTATACTTATCCAAGGAAATACGTGAATAAGGAAAGTCTTGCTCAGTCGGAAGGACGTACATGACAGAAACACATTCCCCGCAAAGGATATACATTGCGGAAAACGTTCACGAGAAATGCGATGCAGATCGAAAAGTGTTCATGGGGAAACAGAGAAACAAGTACACAGTGAAACGCGAAAACGAAGTGGATAAATCGAAGAAAGAGGAACACGATGAAACAGGAACAAAAGAAAAGACAGACACACGAAGGAAAAAGAAGAACACACGAAAAAAACACACGAAGAAAGACGAACACACAGAGAAAAACAAACACAAAAGAACACAAAGAAAGACGAATACGCCCAGAGAGATAACCACAGGGGGAAATCGAACACAGGGTAAGATGATCACAGGTGAAGACGAGCACAGGGAAAGACGAACAGAGGGTAAGACGATCACAGGGGAAAACGAACAGACGGGAAGACGGACGCAGGGGAGGAATAACACCGGAGTAGACGAACACATGAGTACACGTACACAAGTGTAGTACACAGGTGTAGTACATAGATGTAGACGTACACAGGCGTAGACGAACACAGGTGTAGACAAACATAAGGAAAGACGAAAACAGAAGAGGCTGAAAACAGAGGAAGACAAACACAGAAGAAGACGAAAATGAGGAAAAATGGACACTGGAAATATGAACAATGGGAAACCAAACAAAGGAGAAGACTAAAATACAGAGAGGCGATTATGTGGAAACAAAACATGGGGAAAGACGAACACAGGGAAAAACGAACACACCGGCAGACACACATAGGAAAAGACGAACATATTGGAAGACAAACATATTGGAAGACAAACATATTGGAAGACAAACATAAGGGAAGACTAACATAAGGGAAGACTAACATAAGGGAAGACTAACATAAGGGAAGACTAACATAAGGGAAGACTAACATAAGGGAAGACTAACATAAGGGAAGACTAACATAAGGGAAGACTAACATAAGGGAAGACTAACATAAGGGAAGACTAACATAAGGGAAGACTAACATAAGGGAAGACTAACATAAGGGAATACTAACATAATGGAAGACTACCACAGGAAATTATGATTATAGGGAAAGGCAAACACAGGGGAAAACGTACAGAGAGAAAGACGAACAGAGGGGACGACGTTCAGAGGGGAAGACAAACAGAGGGAAAGACGAACACAGGAGAGGAAGCACACAGGGAAGGAAGAACACAGGAGTAGACGAACAAAGGGGTAGACTTACACAGGTGTAGACGAACACAAGGAAAGCCGACAACAGAAGAGGCCGAACACAGAGAAAGACGAACACAGAGGAAGATGAAAGTGAGTATGAACATGGGAAAGATGAACACTGGGAAAACAAACGCAGGAGAAGACGAAAATGAAGGAAGACGATTATGGAGAAAGTGAATATGAGGGAAGACGAACATAGGGAAAGACAAACACACAGGAATACAAACATAGGGGAAGACAAGCACAGGGAAATATGAATATAGGAGAAGGCAAAAAGAGTGGAAGACGAACAGAGGTGAAGACGAACAGAGGGGAAGACGAACAGAAGGGAAGACGAACAGAAGGGAAGACGAACAGAAGGGAAGACAATCATAGGGTAAGACGAACAGACGGGAAGACGAACACAGGGGACGACGAACACAGGGGAGGACGAACACAGGGGACGACGAACACAGGGGACGACGAACACAGGGGACGACAAACTGAGGGGACGACAAACAGGGGACGACAAAAAGAGGGGAAGATGAACAGAGAGGACGATTAACTGAGGGGAAGACGAACAGAGGGGAAGACGAACAGAGGGGAAGATGAAAAAAGGAGAAGACGAACAGAGGAGAAGACGAACAGAGAAGAAGACGAACAGAGGGGAAGACGAAAAGAGGAGAAGACGAACAGGGGAAGACGAACAGCAGGGAAGACGAACACAGGGGTAGGCGAACAGAGGGGAATACGAACAGAGCGGAAGACGAACAGAGGGGAAGATGAACAGAGGGGACGATGATCAGAGGGGCACACACATAGGAAAAGACAAACATATTGGAAAACAAACATATTGGAAGACAAACATATTGGAAGACAAACATATTGGAAGACAAACATATTGGAAGACAAACATATTGGAAGACAAACATATTGGAAGACAAACATGTTGAAAGACAAACATATTGCAAGACATACATGTTGGAAGACAAACATAAGAGAAGACTAGCATAAGGCAAAACTACAACAGGAAATTATGATTATAGCGGAAGGCAAACAGAGAGAAGGACGAACAGAGAGAAAGACGAACAGAGGGGACGATGATCAGAGGGGCAGACGTGTAGAGGCGAAAACGAACAGAAGGGAAGACAAACAGAAGGGAAGACAAACAGAGGGGTAGACAAACAGAGGGGAAGACAAACAGAGGGGAAGACAAACAGAGGGGAAGACAAACAGAGGGGAAGACGAACAGAAAGCAAGACGAAAAGAGGGGAAGACGGAAAGAGGGGAGGACGAACAAAGGGTAAGACGAACAGGGGGAAGATAACAGAGCGGAAGACGAACAGTGGAGAAGACGAACAGAAGGGAAGATGAGCAGAGCGGAAGACAAACAGAGTGGAAGACGAACACATAGGATGACGAAAATGAGAGATTATGAACACGGGAATAATGAACACTGGGTAAAGAAACACAGACGAAGACGAAAAGGAAGACGATTATGGGGAAACTGAACATCAGGGAAAACAAACGCAGGGAAAGACGACCACACTGGAAGACAAACATAAGGGAAGGCAAGCACAGGGAAATATGATTATAGGGGAAGGCCAACGGGGTAAGACGAACAGAGTGGAAGACGAACTGAGGGGACAACGAACAGAGGGGAAGACGAACATAGCGAAATACGGAAAGAGGGGAAGACGAAAAAAAGAAGACGAACAGATGTTAAGTTGAACAGATGGGAAGACGAATAGAGGGGAAGACGAAAAGAAGGGAAGACGAACACAGGGGTGGAAGAACACAGGAGTAGACAAACACAGTGGAAGACGAAAACGAGGCAGTATGAAAACGGGAAAGATGAACACTGGGAAATAAACACAAGAGTAGACGAAAATGGAGGAAGGCGGTTATGGGGAAACAGAACATTAGGAAAGACGAACACAGGGAAAGACGAATACGCTGAGAAACAAATATAGTGGAAGACGAACATAAGGAAAGACAAATATAGGGAAATGATTATAGGAGAAGGCAAACAGAGGGGACGACGCACACAGGAAAAGACGCACAGAGGGGAAGAAACGCACAGGGGAACACGAACAGAGAGAAACTCGAACACAGGGGCACACGAACACAAGGGCACACGAACACAGGGGACAAGAACACGGGGGACAAGAACACAGGGGACACGAACACAGGGGACACGAACACAGGGGACACGAACACAGGGGACACGAACACGGGGGACACGAACACGGGGGACAAGAACACGGGGGACAAGAACACGGGGGACACGAACACAGGGGACACGAACACAGGGGACACGAACACAGGGGACACGAACACGGGGGACACGAACACGGGGGACACGAACACAGGGGACACGAACACAGGGGACACGAACACTGGGTTAATGAACACAGGGGAACAGGAACACAGGAGTACACACACACACACGGGGGAAGACGAACATGAGAAAAGATAAACACGGGATGACGAACTTGAGAGAAAAAGGAACATGGTGGATGACGAAAAGGCGGAATGACTAACACGGGGAGAGGCGATCACAGGCGAGGAGAAACACAGGCGAAGGGAAAAACGAATACGGGGAGATAAAAACATAACGAAACGAACATAAGGAAAGCGAACACAGGAGGATACTAAGAACACGGGTATATACGATCATAAGGGAAGGTGAACACTTGGGACAGCGAGCACTGTGAAAAGTAATACAGGGAAAGAGAAATACAAAGAAAATCACGGGGTAAGTCGATCATGGGGAAAAACAAACACGGTGTACATGAACACGGCTAAACACGGAGAAAGATGAAAACGTGGGATGATGAACGCAGGGGAAGAACATTAGGCATGACGAACAAAGCAAAAAATCAACATGGGTAATGACACAGCGGAGACCAACACGAGACAAGACGAAAATGGGGTTAGAGATACCCGGAGACGGCGAACACAGAGTAAGATCAACACGGGATCTGGCGAACACAGAGGGAAGAAAATTGGTTGGACGAACACAACTGTATACGAAAACAGGGAAAGACAAACACTGGGAAAGGCGAACGCATGGTAGTCGAACACAGAGGAAGACGGACATGGTAAAAGAAAGACAGAGAAAGACGGAAATAGGAGACGAAGAACACGGCGGAAGACTTACACCCGGAAAGATAAACCAAAGAAAAGACAATCACTGGAATGATCACAGAGGGAGAATAACACAGGAGAAGACGGATGGAGCTTGAGTTAAAAACAGGGGAAGCGAGACCCAGGAAAAAACGAACCCACGGGAAAACAAATACAGGAGTAGAGAAACACAGGAGTAGAGGAACACAGGAGTAGACGAACACACGGGTAGAAGAACATTGGAGTAGACGAACACGGGCGTAGACGAACGCAGGAGTAGACGAACACAGAAGTAGACGAACACAGGAGAGGACAAACACAAGAGTAGACGAAATCAAGGGTAGATGAACAAAGGGGAATGCGAACAAAGAGGGACACGAAGAGGGAGACGACCATGGGGAAGTATGAAAACGGGGAAAAACACGCGGAGAAACAAAGACAGGGTAAGACGAACACGTGGGAAGACGAACTCAGGGAAAGACGAACATGGAGAAAACAAATAGGGGAAAAGACGAAGAGAGGGCAGAGGTACAAGGAGAGGATTAACACAGGATAAGATTAATACGGGATATGGCGAACACAGAGGGAAGAAAATATGGTAGAAAAACACAAATGTATACGAAAACAGGGAAAGACAAACTCAGGTGAAGAACACAGGGAAAGACGGACACAAGAAAAGAAGGGTACAGAGTAAGACGGAAATAGACGACGAAAACAGGGGAAGACGTACACATGGAAAGATGAACACAGAAGAGGAAGCAAAGAAAAGATGATTATAGGGAAGACGATCACAGAGGGGGAAAAGCTCAGGAGAACACAAGAGAAGAATGATAGAGCTATCGACAAACACAGGTGAGCGAATCCCAGGAAAAGATCCCAGGAAAAGATCAAATACAGGGGAAAACGAAAATAGAGGAAGACGAACACAGTGGGAAAAAATCAGGGGAAAACGAACACAAGGGAAAACGAATACAGCGAAAAACGAACACGGGAAAACGAAACAGGGGAGGAAGAACACCAAGAGTAGACGAACACAGAGGAAGACGAACACAGAGGAAGACGAACACAGAGGAAGACGAACACAGAGGAAGACGAACACAGAGGAAGACGAACACAGAGGAAGACGAACATAGAGGAAGACGAACACAGAGGAAGACGAACACAGAGGAAGACGAACACAGAGGAAGACGAACACAGAGGAAGACGAACACAGAGGAAGACGAACACAGAGGAAGACGAACACGGCGGATGACGAACACGGCGGAAGACGAACATGAGAGAAGACAAACATGGAGGAAAACGAACATGGAAGAATCAACTCAGGTTGTAACGAACACAGAGGGTAGAGACGAGCACAACTGTATACGAAAACGGGGACGAAGAACACGGGGAAGACGCAGAACAAAGTGGAAGACAATTAACACAGGGTAAGCTGAACATAAGGGAAGACGATTATAGGGGAAGACGAACACGGGGAAAGGAGAACACAGGAATAGACGAACATACGTAAAGACGAACACATGGATAGACGAACATAGGGATACGCGAAAAGGAAAGACGAACACACGGGATTACAAACAGAATAAGACGAACCACAGATGACGATCACTAGAAAGATTAACACAGGGAAGATCAACACAGGGAAAATGAACACATGGGAGGACAAACTCTGTGCAAACGAATGCAGACGAGACGACGAATACATGAGGACGACGACGAATACACAGGGGAAGACGGACAGAAGTGAAGCGAACACAAGGAAAGACAAACTCAGGGGTAGACGAACACAGCGAAAACGTAGTCAGAGGAAAACCAACAGTGTGGAAGACGAACAGAGGAAGACGAATACAGGAAAGGATGAACACAGTATGAGACGAACACAAGGAAAGGCGAACACAGAGGAAGGCAAAACCAAGAGAAGACATGGGGAGAATGAACACAGGGAAAGGAGAAGAGGGAGAAAGACAAACACCGGGGAAGACGAACATGGGGAAAGACAAACATGAGATAAGATGAACATGGGGAAGACGAACATGGGTGAGACGAATACAGGGGAAGCCGAACATAGGGAGACGGCACATAGGGGAAGACGAACACAGCGGAAGACGAACACAGGGTAAGACGAACACAGGGTAAGACGAACACAAGGGAAGACGAACACAGGGGAAGACGAACGCAGGGGAAGACGAACACAGGGGAAGACGAACACAGGGGAAGACGAACACAAGGGAAGACGAACACAAGGGAAGACGAACACAAGGGAAGACGAACACAGGGGAAGACGAACACAGGGGAAGACGAACACAAGGGAAGACGAACACACGGAAGACGAACACAGGGGAAGAAGAACACGGGATAACCAACAGACGGGAAGACGATCACATGGGAAGACGAACACAGGGAAAGACGAGCACAGGGAAAGACGAGCACAGGGAAAGACGAGCACAGGGAAAGACGAGCACAGGGAAAGACGAGCACAGGGAAAGACGAGCACAGGGAAAGACGAGCACAGGGAAAGACGAGCACAGGGAAAGACGAGCACAGGGAAAGACGAGCACAGGGAAAGACGAGCACAGGGAAAGACGAGCACAGGGAAAGACGAGCACAGGGAAAGACGAGCACAGGGAAAGACGAGCACAGGGAAAGACGAACACAGGGAAAGACGAACACAGGGAAAGACGAACACAGGGGAAGACGAACACAGGAGAAGACGAACACAGGGAAGACGAACACAGGGGAAGACGAACACAGGGGAAGACGAACACAGGGGAAGACGAACACAGGGGAAGACGAACACAGGGGAAGACGAACACAGGGGAAGACGAACACAGGGGAAGACGAACACAGGGGAAGACGAACACAGGGGAAGACGAACTCAGGGGAAGACGAACACAGGGGAAGACGAACACAGGGGAAGACGAACACAGGGGAAGACGAACACAGGGGAAGACGAACACAGGGGAAGACGAACACAAGGGAAGACGAACACAGGGGAAGACGAACACAGGGGAAGACGAACACAGGGGAAGACGAACACAGGGGAAGACGAACACAGGGGAAGACGAACACAGGGGAAGACGAACACAGGGGAAGACGAACACAGGGGAAGACGAACACAGGGGAAGACGAACACAGGGGAAGACGAACACAGGGGAAGACGAACACAGGGGAAGACGAACACAGGGGAAGACGAACACAGGGGAAGACGAACACAGGGGAAGACGAAAACAGGGGAAGACGAACACAGGGGAAGACGAACACAGAAAAAGGAACACTGGAAGGCGAATTCGAGGGAAGTTATACACGAAGATGACGATCACAAGAGAAGACTATCACGAGAGTTGTTGATCACGGCGTTAGACGAACACGGGGGAGATCATATTAGTGAATGACGAACGCAGGCTAGTCGAACGCAGGGGATGACGAACGCTGACGAAGACGGAGGCATGTTCAAATGAAGACAGGTTAAGACGAAGACAGATTTACACAACATATGTTAAGACGAACATATATTAAGACGAACAGAGGTTAAGAGGAAAACTGTTAAGGAGGGATACAGATACAGGGGTACACGTGAAAAGAGAAAAACGCTTAAATCCAAATATTGGTAAATGGCTCAGGCGAAGAAAAATAGTTAATTGTGATCACAGGTAATTAGAAACACAAAAACGAAATGAGAAAAAGAACACAAGAAATTGCAAACATGTGTATATATGGTAACTAGAAAACATAGGGACATAAGCGAACACGTAAATGACGAAGGAAAGATAATCTCAGAAAACGACGGACAACGGTATAAACGAAAACGCGAAAAGTCAAACACAGGAAAGACGATAGGAAGAAAAGGGGGGGGGAATACAAAGAGTAACAAGATATATAACATACACGGGTATTGATAGCCACAAGACGAGCACTCAAAAAGGCGAGGACAGAAAGAGAAGAATATGAGAAACCAGCAAGGAAATTCTAAAACAATATCATTAAATAATACAAGAAACAGATGATAGGACGCAGAACGAACGGTTGGAAAGACGACCCCGGAGCAAGAAAACAGGAGACGACCAACGAATGAAATGACACAGATAAAGAGAATATCGTAAAGAGGAACACAGGTAAAGACTTCCACAGGCAAGACAAACACACAGCTAAGACAAATACAAAGCTAACTTACGTAAAGACAGGGGAAATACAAACACAGAGAACACATGGGAAAGACGAACACAGAAGAACACAGGAATTAGACGAACGCTGATGACTAACATGGGAAAGAATCACGGCAGACACAAACATAGGGAAAAGACGAACAGGGGGGAAAGTCGAACACGGAGGTAAGAATACGTGGAATGGCTTACTGTGGGAGAAGACGAACACGAGGAAAGACTAACACGATAAAACACGAACCCGGAGAAAGACGGGCCCGGGAAAAGACGAACACGGAGAAAAGACGCACACGGGGAAAGACGAAACGGTTGAAAGACGAACACGGATTACAGACCAACACGGTGGAAAAATGAAGACGGGGAAAGATGAACACGGGGGATAGACCAGCATTGAGAAAGACGAGCGCGGGGATTGACGAACATGGAGAAAGACGTACATGGGGAAAGACCAACATAGGGAAAGACACATTTGGGAGAAAGACAAACGCTAGGGAATGACAAACATGAGGGAATAGCGAACCCAAGTGAAAGATGAAACTGGTGAAAGACGAACATTAGGGCAAAACGAAAACTGTGGAAATACGTACACAGAGGAAAAACGTACACAGGCATAACAGAATAACAGGGAAAATACATTCAAAGGGGAAATACGTACACGAGGGCAATACGAATACACACTAAAAACGAACACAGATGAACGTCAAACACGGGGAATAGAATTACAGTCCAAAATTCGAAAACATGGCAAAACGTTCACTGGGAAATAACGTTGCATAACTGGGAAAGACGTATGCATGAGAGAGGCCAACAATCGAGAATAACGTAAGGAGAATTCCAAAAGAAAAATATCTACACTGAAAAAGACGAACAGAAAGGAAGCGGACGTTCACTGGAAAGGAGGAACGAAAGGAAAAAAAACAGTGTAGAATGACGAACACCGGGAAACCATGAAACATTGTGCACAGAATCAGCAGTGAAAGATGAACATACGGGAAAGCGAAAACGGGATAACAAATAAAGACGATAGAAGATCGTAGGCAATAGCCAAAACAATGGAAAGATGAACATCACGGAAAGACAAACACAACGGAAACACGTAGAGAGCGGAAAGACAGAAGGGAAACATGATCACATGAGAAATACGAAAACACAGGAGAGACAAACGCGAGGAAAACGATCGTAAGGCAAAGACGAACAAAAGGGAAACACGAACACAGGTAAAGCCAGAAACAGGGAAAGACGTACACAGGGAATTGAGGACACAGACAAGGATCGTAAAAATACGGACATTGGGGAAGTACCTACACAGAGGAAACAGGATTATTGCGGAATAACGAACACAGGGGAAGAACGAACACAGGCAAAACACTAAAACAGAAGAAAGATTAACACATGGGATACACGAACGCATGAATAAAGCGACCACATGGAAAAGTAAACTCGGGGAGAAATGAACATAGGGAAAATCGAACACAGGGGGATATGTACACACGGAAATGACGTATACAGGTCAAGACGACAGGGGGAAGATGTTTACAGGGGAAAGGAATACGAACCCAAGAGATACGTAGTGGATAGACAAACATATAAGAAAGATCAGCATACGGGAATGAAAACTATTGGTATTGATATTCACTTGAAAGGACGATGGAAAGAAATAATAGCGCCGAATGACGAAGACCACAGAATGATTATTCTGGGGAAAGAGAAATAGTGGAAAGACAAACTAACAGGAAAGACGAACACAGGAAAAAAGGCGAACCCGGGGGAAAGCGAACATAGAGGAAAGGCGAACATAGGGGAAAGACGAAACCGTAGAAACACTATCGAAAGCGAAACACGACCATAGAGAAACACAATCCCAGGTAATAGATGAAAGAGGGAAGACACGAATACAGAGGAAAGACGAACACAGGGGAAAGCTGAACACGAGGAAAACGAGCGTAAGTGAAAAACGAACACAGGGGAAAGATTAGCACACTGGAAAGACGAACACAAGGTAAGACGAGCTTAGGTAAGGCTGGCACTGGGTAAGACTAGCATAGGGTAGACTAGCATAAGACTAGCACAAAAAGAAATGGAAAGACTAACATAAGCGAAAAACGAACATGCGGGAAAGGCTAACAGACCAACATACGTCAATTACAAACATAAGGCATTACTTTCACTAGAATCAACTAACTAAACGAAATAGAGTGTAGATTGATGAACCACAAATGATAGCAGGAGAAAGTGAAACAGTGAAAAAGCAATGGTGAGTGAAAGATAAACATAGGAAAAGACGAACACTGGGTAATGAACACGGTGGAAAGACGTAAACAGTGGAAAGATGTACACAGTGGAAAGATGTACACGGTGGAAAGATGTACACGGTGGAAAGACGTACACACTGGAAAGACGTACACAGTGGAAAAACGTACACAGTGGAAAGACGTACACAGTGGAAAGACGTACACAGTCGAAAGACGTACACAGTGGAAAGACGTACACAGTGGAAAGACGTACACAGTCGAAAGACGTACACAGTCGAAAGGCGTACACAGTGGAAAAGACGTACACAGTGGAAAGACGTACACAGTGGAAAGACGTACACAGTGGAAAGACGTACACAGTGGAAAGACGTACACAGTGGAAAGACGTACACAGTGGAAAGACGTACACAGTGGAAAGACGTACACAGTGGAAAGACGTACACAGTGGAAAGACGTACACAGTGGAAAGACGTACACAGTGGAAAGACGTACACAGTGGAAAGACGTACACAGTGGAAAGACGTACACAGTGGAAAGACGTACACAGTGGACAGACGTACACAGTGGAAAGACGTACACAGTGGAAAGACGTACACAGTGGACAGACGTACACAGTGGACAGACGTACACAGTGGAAAGACGTACACAGTGGAAGGACGTACACAGAGGAAAGACGTTCAAAGATGAAAAACATACACGGGTGAATGTACAGAGAGAAAATACGTACACAGGGAAAACGTACACGGGGGAAAAACGATACAGGGCAAATATGTTCACAGAACTAAGACGTACACAGCAAAAAGACGTACACAGGAAAAAGGTAAACATATGAAAGAGGCGGAAACAGTAAAAAGACGTACACAAACCACAGGCGTACACAGGACATAGGGTCGCACAAGAGAATGACCTACACAGGAGAAAGACCAAGAGACGATAATAAACACAGGGGAAAGACGAACACTGATGAAAGGCGAACATTCATGAATATTTGTCTTATCAGTGTTCATCCATTCGAACGGGAAATGACGAATACACGAGAAAGATGAACACTGGAGAAAGACAAACACAGGTCAAAGAGGAACACTCGGGAATGAACAACACTGGAGGGAGACAAAAAGACGAGAAAGTCCAACACAGGAGAAAGACGAACACAGAGGAAAACGAAAACAGGAGAAGGACGAATACTGGTGACATAAGAACACAGGAGAAAGACGAACACGGAAAGAAATACGAACACGGGAGAAAGAAGAACATAGTAGAAAGAAGAACACAGGAGAATAAACTCTGGAGATAAACGACCACAGGAGAAAGACGAACACTGGAGAAGGATCAACGCAGGAAAAAGGTCAGGCAAGCATAGGAGGATAACGAACACCGAGAAAAGACGAACACAGTTAAAATACTAACACAGGATAAACTCTAACACATGAGTAGGTCCAACAGAAGGAGGATATTTCAGACGAATTCAACCACAGTAGAAATATTAAGAAGAAACAATATATACAGATAGGAATGCCAACCCCACAAGAATCCGTGAACCCAAATGTAATAATCTAGAAAACACAAGACGTTTAAGTGAATATATAAACAGGGGAAAGACGTAACTAGATTACGCTCAATAACGATTTCGGGGTAATTATGTACAATAGAGACAGACTGTGAATTACGTACACTGGGGAACACGAATACCGAGAAAAGACGTACACAGGAAGAGAACTTATGCGGGAAAATGCGTAACTGAAATTGTATATATGAGAATATCGTACACAATGGAAACTTACGGTATGTAAAGACAAGTGAATAAGGGCAAAGATGCACATATTGGGAAAGACATATTCAAGGGGAAAGACATGCAAGGCGACAAACGTTTGCGAGGGCAAATACTTACACATGGAAAAGACTTACAGATAGGAAAGACACTTGCGAAAGAGACAGGTAAAAAACATACACAGGAGAAAGACTTACACAGGAAAAAGACTTGCACAGGCGAAAGACTTGCACAGGAGAAATACTTACATAGGAGAGAGACTTACACAGGCGAGAGAGTAATGAAGGGGAAAGACTAGTACACGGGAAGAATATCACGGGCGAAAGACTAACACAGGAGAAAGACTAACATACGTTAAAGGTTAACACTGGGGAAAGACTAAGTGTGGAGAAAAACGCACATATAGGAAAGAGAAATATAAAGGAATGGCGAACAGAAGATAGTTGAACAGAGGCGAAAAAAAAGGAAGACCATTGGCGAGCATAGAGGAAACATGAACAAAGATAAAATGATCACAAGAGAAAGTCGAAAATATAGGGATGACGAATGTTGGGATTAGATTGGGACAGATACAATGTCGAGACAAACATGTAGGAAAGTCGTGGAAATTGTAAAACGAAAGAAAAAGGTGTACACACGGGAAAGTGACACGTACACTAGTATTACTTAATAAAGAAAGTATAAGACAGGTCACAATAAAATTGACTATAACAGAGGTGTATTTTGGAATAAAAGCGAATTGATAGACGAAGACGAACGCAGACGAATGGCGACACAATAATGAGACCAACGACTTCGTTAAAGACGAAAAGATGTAGACGATTAATGGATGAAAACTACAGCATGACAGGCAAAGTAATAGAGTATAGATCAGATGAAGAAAAGGAAATAAGGGAGAAATAGACTACAGATATACATCTGAGATCGCAAATCACAAATAGAAAATAACATGAGCCCCGAGTCAGAGGGACAGACAATCGCAGCGGTAGATAATCACAGGGAGAACACTATTACGGAGCAAGACAATAACAAGTGACCCAGAACAGGGGGATGATAGGAGCAGAAAGATGATAATAAGGAAAAGAATAAGAATGGAAAGATAAGAGCAAGAAAAAAGGAATACGATAATAGAAATGCGATTACAACAAGAGAGAAAAATGACTGACGAAAAGGGGGGAAACAAAGTTGTTTTTGTTTACTAAATAGAACAACGAACTACTGATCGAATTCAAAAGACGATCTAAGGTAGAAAACAAATTCAGAAAGGAAACTATCAAACGAAAAAAACATTCATGGCGACGATGAAAATGGAAAATATCAAAATGGAAAATACTAGCACAAGGGAATATCAAAGAGAAGAAAGAAATGATGAAACGCGGGAGAACACTAATACAGGATGTATTCAAGTACAAAAAGACAAAGAAAAGAAAATATGGACATAGAGAAAAAGAAAAAGGAAAAACCAACACAAAGAACTACACACAGGATGGAGGAACAATTAGTAGGTGAACACGGGAATATATGATTAAACAAAAGGAAAACGACATAAGAATTACGAAAATTTAACAATTATTAAGACATAATAATTACGACCACAAAGGATTCATGTACTTACAGGAGTTACAAACACATAGGAGTTATGAACCCACAAGAATTACTAACATGCGGGGAAAAAGAACACATGTAAATGAAAAACACAGGTGAAAGAGGAACCAGTGAAACACGATCACGCGGGAAAGACGACCACAAGGGAAAGACGACCACAAGGGAAAGACGACCACAAGGGAAAGACGACCACAAGGGAAAGACGACCACAAGGGAAAGACGACCACAAGGGAAAGACGACCACAAGGGCAAGACGAACAAAAGGGCAAGACGAACAAAAGGGCAAGACGAACACAAAGGAAAGAAAAACACAATGCAAAGACGAACACAAGCGAAAAACAAACACAAGCGAAAGACAAACACTAGGGATAGAAGAACACAAGGGAAAGACGAACACAGGGGAAAGTGGAAAACAGGGGAAAGACGAACACAGGGGAAAGACGAACACAGGGGAAAGACGAACACAGGGGAAAGACGAACACAGGGGAAAGACGAACACAGGGGAAAGACGAACACAGGGGAAAGACGAACACAGGGAAAGACAAACACAGGGGAAAGACAAACACAGGGGAAAGACAAACACAGGGGAAAGACAAACACAGGGGAAAGACAAACACAGGGGAAAGACGAACACAAGGGAAACACGAACACAGGGGAAACACGAACACACGGGAAACACGAACACACGGGAAACACGAACACAGGGGAAAGACGAACACAGGGGAAAGACGAACACAAAAGACAGACGAACCAAAGGGATAGAAAAACACAAGGGATAGACGAACCAAAGGGATAGAAGAACACAAGGGATAGAAGAACACAAGGGATACAAGAACACAAGGGATACAAGAACACAAGGGATAGACGAACACAAGGGATAGACGAACACAAGGGATAGACGAACACAAAGGATAGACGAACACAAGGGATAGACGAACACAAGGGATAGACGAACACAAGGGATAGACGAACACAAGGGATAGACGAACACAAGGGATAGACGAACACAAGGGATAGACGAACACAAGGGATAGACGAACACAAGGGATAGACGAACACAAGGGATAGACGAACACAAGGGATAGACGAACACAAGAGATAGACGAACACAAGGGCAAGACGAACACAAAGGCTAGTCAAACACGAAGGAAAGACGAACAGACGGAATAGACCAAAACAAGGAAAAATCGAACACAAAGGAAAAAAGAACACAAGGGAAAGACGAACACAAAAGATAGACGAACACAAGGGAAGACGAACGCTCGGGAAAGACAAACACATGGGAAAGACGAACACAAAAGATAGACGAACCAAAGGGATAGAAGAACACAAGGGATAGACGAACACAAGGGATAGACGAACACAAGGGATAGACGAACACAAGGGATAGACGAACACAAGGGATAGACGAACACAAGGGATAGACGAACACAAGGGATAGACGAACACAAGGGATAGACGAACACAAGGGATAGACGAACACAAGGGATAGACGAACACAAGGGAAAGACGAACACAAGGGAAAGACGAACACAAGGGAAAGACGAACGCTCGGGAAAGACGAACACATGGGAAAGACGAACACATGGGAAAGACGAACACAAAAGATAGACGAACACAAGGGAAGACGAACGCTCGGTAAAGACAAACACATGGGAAAGACGAACACAAAAGATAGACGAAACAAAGGGATAGACGAACACAAGGGCAAGACGAACACAAAGGCTAGTCAAACACAAAGGAAAAACGAACAGACGGAATATACCAAAACAAGGAAAAATCGAACACAAAGGAAAAAAGAACACATGGGAAAGACGAACACAAAAGATAGACGAACGCTCGGAAAAGACGAACACATGGGAAAGACGAACACAAAAGATAGACGAACCAAAGGGATAGAGGAACAGAAGGGATAGACGAACACAAGGGATAAACGAACACAAGAGATAGACGAACACAAGGGAAAGACGACCACAAGGTAAACACGAACATGAGAGAAAGACGAACACAAGGGAAAGACGAACACAAGGGAAAGACGAACACAAGGGAAAGACGAACACAAGGGAAAGACGAACACAAGGGAAAGACGAACACAAGGGAAAGACGAACACAAGGGAAAGACGAGCACAAGGGAAAGACGAACACAAGGGATACACGAACACAAGGGATGCACGAACACAAGGGATATACAAACACAAGGGATACACGAACATAAGGGACACACGAACACACGGGAAAGACAAACACAAGGGATACACGAACACAAGGGATACACGAACACAAGGGAAAGACAAACACAAGGGAAAGACGAACACAGGACAAAGACGAACAAAGGGGAAAGACGAACACAGGGGAAAGACGAACACAGGGGAAAGACGAACACAGGGGAAAGACGAACACAGGGGAAAGACGAACACAGGGGAAAGACGAACACGGGGGAAAGACGAACACAAGGTAAAGACGAACACAGGGGAAAGACGAACATAAGAGCAACACGAACATAAGATAAAGACGAACATTAGGGACAGATGAACACATGGGCAAGACGAACACCAGGGAAAGACGAACACAAGGAATAGACGAACTAAAGGGATAGAAGAACACAAGGGATAGAAGAACACAAGGGATAGACAACACAAGGGATAGACGAACAAAAGGGATAGACGAACAAAAGGGATAGACGAACAAAAGGGATAGACGAACAAAAGGGATAGACGAACAAAAGGGATAGACGAACACAAGGGAAAGAACAACACAAGAGAAAGAACAAAACAAGGGAAAGAAGAAAACAAGGGAAAGAACAAAACAAGGGAAAGACCCATTCAAGAGAGAGACCAACACAAAGGATAGAGACCAACAGAAGGGAAATATGAAAACAAGAGAAAAACGAAAACAAGGGAAAAACCAACACAAAGGAACACCAACGCAAGGGAAAGACGAACACCAGGGAAAGACGAACACCAGGGAAAGACGAACACCAGGGAAAGACGAACACCAGGGAAAGACGAACACAAGGTAAAGACGAACACAAGGGAAAGACGAACGCTCGGGAAGGACGAACACATGGGAAAGACGAACACAAGGGATAGACGAACACAACGGATAGACGAACGCAAGGGATAGACGAACACAAGAGTAAGAACTACACAAGGAAAGAACAACACAAGGGAAAGACTAACACATGGGGAAAACGAACACAAGGGAATGACTAACACAAGCGAAAGACCAACAAACGGATAAGACCAACACAAGGGATAGACGAAAACAAGGAAAAGACCAACACAAGGGATAGACGAACACAACTGAAAGACCAACATAAGAGATAGACGAACACAAGAGATAGACAAATACAAGAGAAAGACGAACACAAGGGAAACACGAACACAAGGGAAAGGCGAATACAAGGGATACACGAACACAAGGGATACACGAACACAAGGGATACACGAACACAAGGGATACACGAACACAAGGGATACACGAACACAAGGGATACACGAACACAAGGGATACACGAACACACGGGATACACGAACACACGGGAAATACGAACATAGGACAAAGACGAACATAAAAGAACGACGAACATAAGGGTAAGATGAACACATGGGCAAGATGAACACAAGGGAAAGACGAACACAAGGAAGAGACGAACAACAGGGATAGACAAACACAAGGGAAAGAACAACACAAGGGAAAGAAGAACACAAGGGAAAGAACAACATAAGGGAAAGAACAACACAAGGGAAAGAACAACTCAAGAGAGACCAACACAAGGGAGAGACCAACACAAGGGAAAGATGAAAACAAGAGAAAAACGAAAACAAGGGAAAAAACAACATAAAGGAACACCAACGCAAGGGAAAGACGAACACCAGGGAAAGACGAACACACGGGAACGACGAACACCAGGGAAAGACGAATACAAGGGAAAAACGAACACGAGGGAAGTACGTACACAAGGGAAAGACGAACATAAGGGAAAGACGAACATAAGGGAAAGACGAACAAATGCGAAAGACGAACACAAGGGAATGTCCAACACAAGGGAAAGAACAACACAAGGGAAAGACCAACAAAAAGGATAGACGAACACATGGGAAAGACGAACGCAAGAGAAAGACGACAACAAAGGTAAGTCGAAAACAAGGGAATAACGGAAACAAGGGAAAGACGAACACAAAAGAAAAATGAACACAAGGGAAAGACGAACACAAGGGAATGACGAACACAGGGCAAAGACGAACAAAGGGGAAAGGCGAACATAAGGGAAAGATGAATATATGGGTAAGACGCACACAAGTGAAAGACGAACACAAGGAATAGACGTTCCAAAGGGATTGAAGAACTCAAGGGATAGACGAACACAAGGGAAAGAACAACACAAAGGAAAGAACAACACAAGGGAGAGACCAATTAAAGGGAGAGACCAACACAAGGGAAAGACCAACACACGGGAAAGAACAACACAAGAGAAAGACGGACAGAAAGAAAACACGAACACATGGGAAAGACGAACACAAGGGAATGACCAACACACGGGAAAGAACAACACAAGGGAAAGACCAACACTAGGGATAGACCAGCACAAGGGAAAGACCAACACATGGGAAAGACGAAAACAAGGGAAAGACAAATGGAACGCAAAGACGAATGCAAGTGAAATCGCGGAAAAAAACGAGAAGATAAATGAACGCACACAAAAGACGTTGAGGGAAACACAAACACACCCAATAGACAGACACGTTAAAAGATGAATTCCTAAAAAGGATGAACACAACCAGAAACCACAACTGAAGATGTGCACACACATATGATTAACACATAAGAGATTAACACATAACAGACGAACACAAGACGATATCAGAGAAAAGGCGAAAACACACAAAAGATGGTCATACACAGAAGAATAACGGAGACAAAAGACGATCACCGACAATAGACGATCACAATCAAAAGACAAACACAAACAAAAGTCGAACACAGACAAAACGAACACAAACAAAAGAGGAACACAAACAATCCAGAACACAGACAATACATATATAGTGAAATGAAGAAACTGACAAAAGACGAACTAATTAAAAGGGCGAATACAGAAAAATACGAACACAGAAAATAAACCCACACAGACCAAAGGGGAATTCCGAAAAAAAACGAACTAAGACTACAGATAAAAACAGGCAAAAGAACCCAGACAAATGACAAACACATATGAAACCCGAACGTACATAAAAGACGATGGACGAAAACATAAAAATGACACACAGAGAAAACCCGCACTCAGAAAACACGCACCCATAAAAGCCGCACACATAAAAGACGAACACAGAAAAGACGAAAACAGAAAAGACGAACACAGAAAAGACGAACACAGAAAAGACGAACACAGAAAAGACGAACACAGAAAATACGAACACAGACAAAACACAGATAAAAGAAAAACACAGGACGAAACAAAACCAGGTGAGACGATAAAAGGAGGTAGACAAAGACCGGACGCGAACGAAAACGGGGGGTGACGGCCATAGGATGGAGACAAACCTGGCAGAAGAACACGAAAGGGAAATGAAAACTGGGAAGAACGCACGAGCGTGACGAATACAAACAAGGAATACACACGGAATGAAGACCAACACAGAAGGGAGACTCAAACAGTTGAGAGAAACACACGGGAGAAAGACGAACAGGAGTAAACGAACATCCTTGAAAGAAAATAACAGTAGACGATCACAAGATAGAGACGGACCTTTGAAAAAGACAAACACAGAGGGAGATGCACATAGAAGGAAGATGAAAATGGAAAGCAGACGAACACAGAAAAGAGACGAACACATAAGAGAGACGAACACAGAAAAGATACGAACTCAGAAGAGAGACAAACACAGAAGGTAGACGAACAGAAGGGGGACGAACACAGAAGAGATATGAACACAGAAGGGAGATGAACACAGAAAGGAGAAGAACAGAAGGGGGACGAACAGAAGGGGGACGAACACAGAAGGGAGACGACTACAGAAGGGAGATAAACACAGAATGAAGATGAATACAGGAGGGAGACAGACACAGAAGGGAGACAGACACAGAAGGGAGACAGACACAGAAGGGAGACGAATACAGAAGGTTGACGAACATAGAAGGGAAACCAACACAGACGGGAGCTGACGAATAGACGAAGACAGATCAACACAGGAGAATGGTGAACGAAGCAGAAAGAAAAACAAATGGGGATCGAATAAGGATCGAATAATTTACACCATTAATGAACAATCACCTAAAGAGACAAGCAAAATAAAAAGACGAACACAGCAGCCAAATACTGAAGAAAAACAAAGAAAAGGACACGCAAGAGACGAACATGAAAAGCGGACGAATATAGGAGGCAGACAAACATGGCTCGGAGAGAAACACGGGAGAATGGCAAATCCAGGGAAGAGAAAGAAAACATTAAAGAGATGAACACAGAATGGAAACACAGATACGGAAACAAGAGCGAGACGAACTCAAGAGGACGACCAAAAGGGAAAGGATCAAAGGAGAGGAACACAGCAGGGACAGATCAGAGGAGGAATACAGAAAGGAGACAAATACAGGAGAGAGGCGAAAACAGAAGAGAAAAACACTGAAGAAAGACAAAGACAAACAAGGAGAATGAAAACACACGAGAAAGACTATCACAGGAGAAAGACTAACACAGGAGAAAGTTTAACACAGGAGAAAGATTAACAAAGGAGAAAGATTAACACAGGGAAAAGACTCTAACTCAAAAAAGATGAACGCACAAAATATACGATATCTGGAGGTGGATGAACATAAACGAAGGACGAACACAGAACCAAGACAACCACAGAACAAATACAAACATGATATAGACGAATACAAAAGGCGAATACAGCACGAAGAGCACTAGGACGGAGATCGATACACAGGCGAAAAGAGAAGTGAATCGAACAGAGAAGGGTGACGGAAAAAGAAGGAACACTATCATAGTAAGGTGACAAATAGCTCAGACAAGAACACAAATTAGAAGACGAACACACAAAATAAACAAAACAGGACAGAGACAAACACTGGGGAAAGACAAGCACTGGTGAAAGACAAACACATGACAAAGACAAAGAAGAATAACGAAACGAGGAGAATCACGAACGCAGAAGACACAGGAAGGATACGAACACAGGGCCGATACAACCGCAGGAAGGAGTCGAACACAAAGAAGACAAAGAAGACGTACACAGGGTATTGAACACAGCATAATGACGAACACAGTATAATGATGAACTCTGGGGTTATGTACACTGGGTAATGACGAACACTGAGTAACGAATACCGGATACCGACTAACACCAGATAATGACGAACACCAGATAATGACGAACACCAGATAATGACGAACACCAGATAATAACGAACACCAGATAATGACGAACACCAGATAATGACGAACACCAGATAATGACGAACACCAGATAATGACGAACACCAGATAATGACGAACACAAGATAATGACGAACACCAGATAATGACGAACACCAGATAATGACGAACACCAGGTAATGACGAACACCAGATAATGACGAACACCAGATAATGACGAACACCAGATAATGACGAACACCAGAAAATGACGAACACCAGATAATGACGAACACCAGATAATGACGAACACAGGATAATGATAAACACAGGATAATGATGAACACACGATAATGACGAACTCAGGATAATGACGAACACAGGATAATGACGAACACAGGATAATGACGAACACAGGATAATGACGAACACAGGATAATGACGAACACAGGATATAGACGAACACAGGATATAGACGAACACAGGATAATGACGAACACAGGATAATGACGAACACAGGATAATGACGAACACAGGATAATGACGAACACAGGATATTGACGAACACGGGATAATGACGAACACAGGATAATGACGAATACAGGATACTGACCAACACAGGATAATGACCAACACAGAATAATGAAAAACACAGGATATTGACGAACACGGGATAATGACGAACACAGGATAATGATGAACGGAAGATAATGACGAACACAGGATATTGACGAACACAGGATAATGACCAACACAGAATAATGACGAACACAGGATATTGACGAACACGAGATAATGACGAACATAGGATAATGACGAACATAGGATAATGACGAACACAGGATAATGACGAACGCAAGGTAATGACAAATATAGAATATTGACGAACACAGGATAATGACGAACACAAGGTAATGACGAACATAGGATAATAACGAACACAGGACAATGGCGAACACAGGATAATGAAGAACACAGGATATTGACGAACACAGGATAATGACCAACACAGAATAATAGCAAACACGGGATATTGACGAACACGGGATAATAACGAACACAGGATAATGACGAACGCAAGATAATGACGAACACAGGATAATGACCAAAACAGAATAATGACAAACACAGAATAATGACAAACACAGGATATTGACGAACATAAGGTATTGACGAACGCAGAATAATGACGAACACAAGGTAATGAAGAACACAGGATAATGACGAACACAGGATAATGACGGATGACAAATACAGGATAATGACGAATACAGGATAATTACGAACACAGAATATTGGCGAACACAGGATAATGACGTACACAGGATAATGACGAACACAGGATAATGCCGAACACAGCATAATGCCGAACACAGGATAATGCCGAACACAGGATAATGAAGAACACAGGATAATGACGAACAAAGGATAATGACGAACACAGGATAATGACGAAAACAGGATAATGCCGAACACAGGATAATGAAGAGCGCAAGATAATGACAAACACAGGATATTGATGAACACAGGATAATGACCAACACACAATAATGACAAACTCAGGAAATTAACGAACACGGGATAATGACGAACAAAGGATAATTACGAACACAAGATATTGACGAACGCAGGGTACTGACGTACCTAGGGTATTGACGATCACAGGGTATTGACGAACACAGGATGATGACGAACGCAGGATAACGACGAACACAGGACGACGAATGCAAGATAATGACGAACACACAATAATGACAAACACAGGATATTGACGAACACGGGATGACGAACACAGGATAATGACGAACACAAGATATTGACGAACACAGGGTACTGACGTACCTAGAGTATTGACGATCACAGGGTATTGACGAACACAGGATAATGACGAACGCAGGATAATGACGAACACAGGATAATGACGAACACAGGATAATGACGAACGCAAGATAATGACGAACACAGGATATTGACGAACACAGGATAATGGCCAACACAGAATAATGACCAACACAGAATAATGACAAACACAAGACATTGCTGAACATAGGGTATTGACGAACGTAGGGTAATGACGAACACAGGGTAATGACGAACACAGGATAATGACGAACACAGGATAATGACGAACACAGGATAATGACGAACACAGGATAATGAAGAACGCAAGATAATGACAAACAGGATATTGAACACAGGATAATGACTAACACACAATGATGACAAACATGGGATATTGACGAACACGGGATAATGACGAACACAGGATAATGACGAACACAAGATATTGACGAACACAGGGTACTGACGTACCTAGGGTATTGACGATCACAGGGTATTGATGAACACAGGATAATGACGAACGCAGGATAATGACGAACACAGGATAATGACGAACACAGGATATTCAATACAGGATAATGACGAACACAGGATATTCAATACAGGATAATGACGAACACAGGATAATGAACACAGGATTAAGACGATTACAGGATAATAAAGAACACAAGATAATGACAAACAAGATATTGAACACAGGATAATGACCAACACACAATAATGACAAACACGGGATATTGACGAACACGGGATAATGACGAACACAGGATAATGACGAACACAAGATATTGACGAACACAGGGTACTGACGTACCTAGGGTATTGACGATCACAGGGTATTGATGAACACAGGATAATGACGAACGCAGGATAATGACGAACACAGGATAATGACGAACACAGAATAATGACGAACGCAAGCTAATGACGAACACAGGATATTGACGAACACAGGATAATGACCAACACAGAATAATGACCAACACAGAATAATGACAAACACGGGACATTGACGAACATAGGTTATTGACGAACGTAGGATAATGACGAACACAGGGTAATGACGAACACAGGATAATGACGAACATATGATTATGACGAACACAGGATAATGACGAACACAGGATAATGACGAACACAGGATAATGACGAACACATGATAACGACGAACACAGGATAATGACGGATAATGACAAATACAGGATAATGACGAGTACAGGATAATTACGAACACAGAATAGTGATGAACACAGGATAATTACAAACACAGGATAGCGACGAACACAGGATAATCACGAACACAGGATAATGACGAACACATGATAATGACGAACACAGGATAATGAAGAACGCAAGATAATGACAAACAGGATATTGAACACAGGATATTGACCAACACACAATAATGATAAACACGGGATATTGACGAACACGGGATAATGACGAACACAGGATAATGACGAACACAGGATATTGACGAACACAGGGTACTGACGTACCTAGGGTATTGACAAACACAGGGTATTGACGAACGCAGGATAACGACGAACGCAGGATAATTACGAACACCGGATAATGACGAACACAGGATAATGACGAACACAGGATAATGACGAACACAGGATAATGACGAACACAGGATAATGACGAACACAGGTTATTGACGAACACAGGATAATGACCAACACAGAATAATGGCAAACACAGGACATTGACGGACATTGGATATTGACGAACGTAGGATAATGACGAACACAGGGTAATGACGAACATATGATAATGACGAACACGGGATAATGACGAACAGAGGATAATGAGGAACACCAGATAATGACGAACACAGGATAATGACGAACACAGGATAATGACGAACACAGAATAAAGAACGCAAGATAATGACAAACAGGATATTGAACACAGGATAATGACCAACACACAATAAAACAAACACGGGATATTGACGAACTCGGGATAATGACGAACACAGGATAATGACGAACACAAGATATTGACGAACACAGGGTACTGACGTACCTAGGGTATTGACTATCACAGGGTATTGACGAACACAGGATAATGACGAACGCAGGATAATGACGAACACAGGATAATGACGAACGCAAGATAATGACGAACACAGGATATTGACGAACACAGGATAATGACCATCACAGAATAATGACAAAAACAGGACATTGACGAACATAGAGTATTGACGAACGTAGGATAATGACGAACATATGATAATGACGAACACAGGATAATGACGAACACATGATAATGACGAACACAGGATAATGAAGAACGCAAGATAATGACAAACAGGATATTGAACACAGGATAATGACCAACACACAATAATGATAAACACGGGATATTGACGAACACGGGATAATGACGAACACAGGATAATGACGAACACAGGATATTGACGAACACAGGGTACTGACGTACCTAGGGTATTGACAAACACAGGGTATTGACGAACGCAGGATAACGACGAACGCAGGATAATTACGAACACCGGATAATGACGAACACAGGATAATGACGAACACAGGATAATGACGAACACAGGTTATTGACGAACACAGGATAATGACCAACACAGAATAATGGCAAACACAGGATATTGACGAACATTCGGTATTGACGAACGTAGGATAATGACGAACACAGGGTAATGACGAACATATGATAATGACGAACACGGGATAATGACGAACACAGGATAATGAGGAACACCATATAATGACGAACACAGGATAATGACGAACACAGGATAATGACGAACACAGGATAATGACGTACCTAGGGTATTGACAAACACAGGGTATTGACGAACGCAGGATAATGACGTACACAGGATAATGACGAACATAGGATAATAAAGAACGCAAGGTAATGACAATCAGGATGTTGAACACAGGATAATGACCAACACACAATAATGACAAACACGGGATATTGACGAACACGGGGTAATGAAGAACACAGGATAATGACAAACACAAGATATTGACGAACACAGGGTACTGACGTACCTAGGGTATTGACTATCACAGGGTATTGACGAACACAGGATAATGACGAACGCAGGATAATGACGAACACAGGATAATGACGAACCAAAGATAATGACGAACACAGGATATTGACGAACACAGGATAATGACCAACACAGAATAATGACAAACACAGGACATTGACGAACATAGGGTATTGACGAACGTAGGATAATGACGAACACAGGGTAATGACGAACACAGGATAATGACGAACATATGATAATGACGAACACAGGATAATGGCGAACACAGGATAATGACGAACACAGGATAATGACGAACACAGGATAATGACGAACACAGGATAATGACGAACACACGATAATGACGAACACAGGATAACGACGAACACAGGATAATGACGGATAATGACAAATACAGGATAATGACGAGTACAGGATAATCACTAAGACAGGATAGTGATGAACACAGGATAATTACAAACACAGGATAGTGACGAACATAGGATTGTGACGAACACCGGATAGTGACGAACACAGGATAGTGACGAACACCGGATAGTGACTAACACAGGATAGTGACGAACACAGGATAGTGACGAACACAGGATAATCACGAACAGGATAATGACGAACACAGGATAATGAAGAACGCAAGATGACAAACGGGATATTGAACACAGGATAATGACCAACACACAATAATGACAAACACGGGATATTGACGAACACGGGATAATGACGAACACAGGATAATGACGAACACATGATAATAACGAACACAGGATAATGACGAACACAGGATAATGACGAACATAGGATAATGACGAACACAGGATAATGACGAACACAGGATAATGAAGAACGCAAGATAATGACAAACAGGATATTGAATACAGGATAATGACCAACACACAATAATGATAAACACGGGATATTGACGAACACGGGATAATGACGAACACAGGATAGTGACGAACACAAGATATTGTCGAACACAGGGTACTGACGTACCTAGGGTATAGACGATCACAGGGTATTGACGAACACAGGATAATGACGAACACAGGATAATGACGAACACAGGATAATGACGAACACAGGATAATGACGAACGCAAGATAATGACGAACACAGGATATTGACGAACACAGGATAATGGCCAACACAGAATAATGACCAACACAGAATAATGACAAACACAGGACATTGACGAACATAGGGTATTGACGAACGTAGGATAATGACGAACACAGGGTAATGACGTACACAGGATAATGACGAACATATGATTATGACGAACACAGGATAATGACGAACACAGGATAACGACGAACACAGGATAATGACGGATAATGACAAATACAGGATAATGACGAGTACAGGATAATTACGAACACAGAATAGTGATGAACACAGGACAATTACAAACACAGGATAGTGACGAACACAGGATAATCACGAACACAGGATAATGACGAACACATGATAATGACGAACACAGGATAATGAAGAACGCAAGATAATGACAAACAGGATATTGAATACAGGATAATGACCAACACACAATAATGATAAACACGGGATATTGACGAACACGGGATAATGACGAACACAGGATAATGACGAACACAGGATATTGACGAACACAGGGTACTGACGTACCTAGGGTATTGACAAACACAGGGTATTGACGAACGCAGGATAACGACGAACGCAGGATAATTACGAACACCGGATAATGACGAACACAGGTTATTGACGAACACAGGGTAATGACCAACACAGAATAATGGCAAACACAGGACATTGACGGACATTGGGTATTGACGAACGTAGGATAATGACGAACACAGGGTAATGACGAACATATGATAATGACGAACACGGGATAATGACGAACACAGGATAATGAGGAACACCAGATAATGACGAACACAGGATAATGACGAACACAGGATAATGACGAACACAGGATAATGACGAACACAGGTTATTGACGAACACAGGATAATGACCAACACAGAATAATGGCAAACACAGGATATTGACGAACATTGAGTATTGACGAACGTAGGATAATGACGAACACAGGGTAATGACGAACATATGATAATGACGAACACGGGATAATGACGAACAGAGGATAATGAGGAACACCATATAATGACGAACACAGGATAATGACGAACACAGGATAATGACGTACCTAGGGTATTGACAAACACAGGGTATTGACGAACGCAGGATAATGACGTACACAGGATAATGACGAACATAGGATAATAAAGAACGCAAGGTAATGACAATCAGGATGTTGAACACAGGATAATGACCAACACACAATAATGACAAACACGGGATATTGACGAACACGGGGTAATGAAGAACACAGGATAATGACAAACACAAGATATTGACGAACACAGGGTACTGACGTACCTAGGGTATTGACTATCACAGGGTATTGACGAACACAGGATAATGACGAACGCAGGATAATGACGAACACAGGATAATGACGAACGCAAGATAATGACGAACACAGGATATTGACGAACACAGGATAATGACGAACGCAGGATAATGACGAACACAGGATAATGAACGCAAGATAATGACGAACACAGGATATTGACGAACACAGGATAATGACCAACACAGAATAATGACAAACACAGGACATTGACGAACATAGGGTATTGACGAACGTAGGATAATGACGAACACAGGGAAATGACGAACACAGGATAATGACGAACATATGATAATGACGAACACAGGATAATGGCGAACACAGGATAATGACGAACACAGGATAATGACGAACACAGGATAATGACGAACACAGGATAATGACGAACACACGATAATGACGAACACAGGATAACGACGAACACAGGATAATGACGGATAATGACAAATACAGGATAATGACGAGTACAGGATAATCACTAAGACAGGATAGTGATGAACACAGGATAATTACAAACACAGGATAGTGACGAACATAGGATTGTGACGAACACCGGATAGTGACGAACACAGGATAGTGACGAACACAGGATAGTGACGAACACAGGATAGTGACGAACACAGGATAATGACGAACACAGGATAGTGACGAACACAGGATAATCACGAACAGGATAATGACGAACACAGGATAATGAAGAACGCAAGATGACAAACGGGATATTGAACACAGGATAATGACCAACACACAATAATGACAAACACGGGATATTGACGAACACGGGATAATGACGAACACAGGATAATGACGAACACAGGATAATCAATACAGGATAATGACGAACACATGATAATAACGAACACAGGATAATGACGAACACAGGATAATGACGAACATATGATAATGACGAACACAGGATAATGGCGAACACAGGATAATGACGAACACAGGATAATGACGAACACAGGATAATGACGAACACAGGATAATGACGAACACACGATAATGACGAACACAGGATAACGACGAACACAGGATAATGACGGATAATGACAAATACAGGATAATGACGAGTACAGGATAATCACTAAGACAGGATAGTGATGAACACAGGATAATTACAAACACAGGATAGTGACGAACATAGGATTGTGACGAACACCGGATAGTGACGAACACAGGATAGTGACGAACACCGGATAGTGACTAACACAGGATAGTGACGAACACAGGATAGTGACGAACACAGGATAATCACGAACAGGATAATGACGAACACAGGATAATGAAGAACGCAAGATGACAAACGGGATATTGAACACAGGATAATGACCAACACACAATAATGACAAACACGGGATATTGACGAACACGGGATAATGACGAACACAGGATAATGACGAACACATGATAATAACGAACACAGGATAATGACGAACACAGGATAATGACGAACATAGGATAATGACGAACACAGGATAATGACGAACACAGGATAATGAAGAACGCAAGATAATGACAAACAGGATATTGAATACAGGATAATGACCAACACACAATAATGATAAACACGGGATATTGACGAACACGGGATAATGACGAACACAGGATAGTGACGAACACAAGATATTGTCGAACACAGGGTACTGACGTACCTAGGGTATAGACGATCACAGGGTATTGACGAACACAGGATAATGACGAACGCAGGATAATGACGAACACAGGATAATGACGAACACAGGATAATGACGAACGCAAGATAATGACGAACACAGGATATTGACGAACACAGGATAATGGCCAACACAGAATAATGACCAACACAGAATAATGACAAACACAGGACATTGACGAACATAGGGTATTGACGAACGTAGGATAATGACGAACACAGGGTAATGACGTACACAGGATAATGACGAACATATGATTATGACGAACACAGGATAATGACGAACACAGGATAACGACGAACACAGGATAATGACGGATAATGACAAATACAGGATAATGACGAGTACAGGATAATTACGAACACAGAATAGTGATGAACACAGGACAATTACAAACACAGGATAGTGACGAACACAGGATAATCACGAACACAGGATAATGACGAACACATGATAATGACGAACACAGGATAATGAAGAACGCAAGATAATGACAAACAGGATATTGAATACAGGATAATGACCAACACACAATAATGATAAACACGGGATATTGACGAACACGGGATAATGACGAACACAGGATAATGACGAACACAGGATATTGACGAACACAGGGTACTGACGTACCTAGGGTATTGACAAACACAGGGTATTGACGAACGCAGGATAACGACGAACGCAGGATAATTACGAACACCGGATAATGACGAACACAGGATAATGACGAACACAGGATAATGACGAACACAGGTTATTGACGAACACAGGGTAATGACCAACACAGAATAATGGCAAACACAGGACATTGACGGACATTGGGTATTGACGAACGTAGGATAATGACGAACACAGGGTAATGACGAACATATGATAATGACGAACACGGGATAATGACGAACACAGGATAATGAGGAACACCAGATAATGACGAACACAGGATAATGACGAACACAGGATAATGACGAACACAGGATAATGACGAACACAGGTTATTGACGAACACAGGATAATGACCAACACAGAATAATGGCAAACACAGGATATTGACGAACATTGGGTATTGACGAACGTAGGATAATGACGAACACAGGGTAATGACGAACATATGATAATGACGAACACGGGATAATGACGAACAGAGGATAATGAGGAACACCATATAATGACGAACACAGGATAATGACGAACACAGGATAATGACGTACCTAGGGTATTGACAAACACAGGGTATTGACGAACGCAGGATAATGACGTACACAGGATAATGACGAACATAGGATAATAAAGAACGCAAGGTAATGACAATCAGGATGTTGAACACAGGATAATGACCAACACACAATAATGACAAACACGGGATATTGACGAACACGGGGTAATGAAGAACACAGGATAATGACAAACACAAGATATTGACGAACACAGGGTACTGACGTACCTAGGGTATTGACTATCACAGGGTATTGACGAACACAGGATAGTGACGAACGCAGGATAATGACGAACACAGGATAATGACGAACGCAAGATAATGACGAACACAGGATATTGACGAACACAGGATAATGACGAACGCAGGATAATGACGAACACAGGATAATGACGAACGCAAGATAATGACGAACACAGGATATTGACGAACACAGGATAATGACCAACACAGAATAATGACAAACACAGGACATTGACGAACATAGGGTATTGACGAACGTAGGATAATGACGAACACAGGGAAATGACGAACACAGGATAATGACGAACATATGATAATGACGAACACAGGATAATGGCGAACACAGGATAATGACGAACACAGGATAATGACGAACACAGGATAATGACGAACACAGGATAATGACGAACACACGATAATGACGAACACAGGATAACGACGAACACAGGATAATGACGGATAATGACAAATACAGGATAATGACGAGTACAGGATAATCACTAAGACAGGATAGTGATGAACACAGGATAATTACAAACACAGGATAGTGACGAACATAGGATTGTGACGAACACCGGATAGTGACGAACACAGGATAGTGACGAACACAGGATAGTGACGAACACAGGATAGTGACGAACACAGGATAGTGACGAACACAGGATAATGACGAACACAGGATAGTGACGAACACAGGATAATCACGAACAGGATAATGACGAACACAGGATAATGAAGAACGCAAGATGACAAACGGGATATTGAACACAGGATAATGACCAACACACAATAATGACAAACACGGGATATTGACGAACACGGGATAATGACGAACACAGGATAATGACGAACACAGGATAATCAATACAGGATAATGACGAACACATGATAATAACGAACACAGGATAATGACGAACACAGGATAATGACGAACATAGGATAATGACGAACACAGGATAATGACGAACACAGGATAATAAAGAACGCAAGATAATGACAAACAGGATATTGAACACAGGATAATGACCAACACACAATAATGACAAACACGGGATATTGACGAACACGGGATAATAACGAACACAGGATAGTGACGAACACAAGATATTGTCGAACACAGGGTACTGACGTACCTAGGGTATAGACGATCACAGGGTATTGACGAACACAGGATAATGACGAACGCAGGATAATGACGAACACAGGATAATGACGAACACAGGATAATGACGAACGCAAGATAATGGCGAACACAGGATATTGACGAACACAGGATAATGGCCAACGCAGAATAATGACCAACACAGAATAATGACAAACACAGGACATTGACGAACATAGGGTATTGACGAACGTAGGATAATGACGAACACAGGGTAATGACGTACACAGGATAATGACGAACATATGATTATGACGAACACAGGATAATGACGAACACAGGATAACGACGAACACAGGATAACGACGAACACAGGATAATGACGAACACAGGATAATGACGAACACATGATAACGACGAACACAGGATAATGAAGAACGCAAGATAATGACAAACAGGATATTGAATACAGGATAATGACCAACACACAATAATGATAAACACGGGATATTGACGAACACGGGATAATGACGAACACAGGATAGTGACGAACACAAGATATTGTCGAACACAGGGTACTGACGTACCTAGGGTATAGACGATCACAGGGTATTGACGAACACAGGATAATGACGAACGCAGGATAATGACGAACACAGGATAATGACGAACACAGGATAATGACGAACGCAAGATAATGACGAACACAGGATATTGACGAACACAGGATAATAAAGAACGCAAGATAATGACAAACAGGATATTGAACACAGGATAATGACCAACACACAATAATGTCAAACACGGGATATTGACGAACTCGGGATAATGACGAACACAGGATAATGACGAACACAAGATATTGACGAACACAGGGTACTGACGTACCTAGGGTATTGACTATCACAGGGTATTGACGAACACAGGATAATGACGAACGCAGGATAATGACGAACACAGGATATTGACGAACACAGGATAAAGACCATCACAGAATAATGACAAACACAGGACATTGACGAACATAGAGTATTGACGAACGTAGGATAATGACGAACATATGATAATGACGAACACAGGATAATGACGAACACAGGATAATGACGAACACAGGATAATGACGAACACAGGATAATGACGAACACAGGATAATGACGAACACAGGATAATGACGAACACAGGATAATGACGAACACAGGATAATGACGAACACAGGATAATGACGAACACAGGATAATGACGAGACACAGGATAATGACGAACACAGGATAATGACGAACACAGGATAACGACGAACACAGGATAATGACGGATAATGACAAATACAGGATAATGACGAGTACAGGATAATCACTAAAACAGGATAGTGATGAACACAGGATAATTACAAACACAGGATAGTGACGAACATAGGATTGTGACGAACACAGGATAGTGACGAACACAGGATAGTGACGAACACAGGATAATCACGAACAGGATAATGACGAACACAGGATAATGATGAACACAGGATAATGAAGAACGCAAGATGACAAACGGGATATTGAACACAGGATAATGACCAACACACAATAATGACAAACACGGGATATTGACGAACACGGGATAATGACGAACACAGGATAATGACGAACACAAGATATTGACGAACACAGGGTACTGACGTACCTAGGGTATTGACAAACACAGGGTATTGACGAACGCAGGATAACGAGGAACGAAGGATAATGACGAACACCGGATAATGACGAACACAGGAAAATGACGAAAACAGGATAATGACGAACACAGGATAATGACGAACACAGGATAATGACGAACACAGGATAATGACCAACACAGAATAATGACAAACACAGGATGTTGACGAACACAGGATATTGAAGAACACGGGATAATGACGAACACAGGATAATGACGAACGCAGGATAATTACGAATGCAAGATGACGAACACAGGATAATGACAAACACAGGATATTGACGAACACAGGGTAATGACGAACACAGGATAATGACGAACACAAGATATTGACGAACACAGGGTACTGACGTACCTAGAGTATTGACGAACACAGGGTATTTACGAACACATGATAATGACGAACACAGGATAATCAATACAGGATAATGACGAACACAGGATATTGACGAACACAGGATAATGACAAACACAGGATAACGACGAACACTGGATAATAAGAACACGAGATAATAACCAATACAGGATAATAATACATGATGATGACGAACGCAGGAGAAGGACGAACACAAGACAATCACGAATACAGAATAATGAAACAGAGGATACTGAGGAACAGAATTATATCGAATACGGGATATGAACAAGGGTGTAAAACAAGAAAAAGAGAAAGGTACCCATAAGAAAAAGACAAACACAAGGGAAAGGCAAATTCTACAGAAAGACAAAAATGGAATAAAGCCAAACACAGGAGAATAGCAAAAAAAGGAAACTGGAAACAAAAGAAAAACAAACAGAGGGAGTAGAAAGGAGACGAACAAAGGGGGAAGAAAGCAAAAGAAATAAAAAAAGACAAACACGTGAGAGACACAAACACGGGTACAAAATAACAAAGAAACATGAAAACATGCAGGATACTAAAATGGCCGAAAGAACTAAATACATATACTGAAGTGAAAAAGAAGTCAAACATATATTGTAGACGATTTTTTCCGTGAATGGGAAAAAGAACGCAGGCTATGGACGAACATCGTAGTTGGAAGAGTGTATGATAATGACATACACAGTAAAAGAAGAACTGGAAGATGGACTAGGAGAACTAGGAGGGTGAAAAACCCAGGTGACAGTCGAACACGGTATTAGCGAACAAAAGAGACAGAAAAACACAGAGGATACAGATGGTTTACGTACATAAGTATCAGGAACGCAGTGAAAGAGACGACTGGTGGAGGCGAAATGGGATGGAGACAAACACATGAAGACAAACACTGGCGGGAGACGAAAACACAGAAGGGGGACGTACCGATAAGGGGTACGTACACAGGAGACGAACGCAGGAGAAAGACGAACACAAGGGATAGGCGAACACAAGGGATAGACGAACACAAGGGATAGACGAACACAAGGGATAGACGAACAGAAGGGATAGATGAACACAAGGGATAGACGAACACAAGGAATAGACGAACACAAGGGATAGACGAACACAAGGGATAGACGAACACAAGGGATAGACGAAAACAAGGGATAGACGAACACAAGGGATAGACGAACACAAGGGATAGACGAACACAAGGGCAAGACGAACACAAGGGAAGACGAACACAAGGGATAGACGCACACAAGGGATAGACGCACACAAGGGATAGAAGCACACAAGGGATAGACGCACACAAGGGATAGACGCACACAAGGGATAGACGCACACAAGGGATAGACGCACGCAAGGGATAGACGCACGCAAGGGATAGACGCACGCAAAGGATAGACGCACACAAGGGATAGACGAACACAAGGGATAGACGAACACAAGGGATAGACGAACACAAGGGATAGACGAACACAAGGGATAGACGAACACAAGGGATAGACGAACACAAGGGATAGACGAACACAATGGATAGACGAACACAAGGGATAGACGAACACAAGGGATAGACGAACACAAGGGATAGACGAACACAAGGGATAGACGAACACAAGGGATAGACGAACACAAGGGATAGACGAACACAAGGGATAGACGAACACAAGGGATAGACGAACACAAGGGATAGACGAACACAAGGGATAGACGAACACAAGGGATAGACGAACACAAGGGATAGACGAACACAAGGGATAGACGAACACAAGGGATAGACGAACACAAGGGATAGACGAACACAAGGGATAGACGAACACAAGGGATAGACTCACACAAGGGATAGACTCACACCAGGCATAGACTCACACCAGGGATAGACTCACACCAGGGATAGACTCACACAAGGGATAGACGAAAACAAGGGAACGACAAACTAATGGGAAAGTCGAACACAGAAGAATGCAAATACAGAAAAGGGGAACGCACAAAAATATAGAAAACAGGAGAAAATCGAACAAAGGAGAATGAACACACGAGAAAGATTAAGGCAGGGAAAAGGCTAAAACATAGACAAACTGATTCAGGAATAATACGATTGCAAGAGAAAGATTAATACAGAGGAAAACCTGATATAGAAGCACGACTAACACAGGAGAAAGACTAACCCAGGAGAAAAACTAACCCAGGAGAAAGACTAACCCAGGAGAAAGACTAACCCAGGAGAAAGACTAACCCAGGAGAAAGACTAACCCAGGAGAAAGACTAACCCAGGAGAAAGACTAACCCAGGAGAAAGACTAACCCAGGAGAAAGACTAACCCAGGAGAAAGACTAACCCAGGAGAAAGACTAACCCAGGAGAAAGACTAACCCAGGAGAAAGACTAACCCAGGAGAAAGACTAACCCAGGAGAAAGACTAACCCAGGAGAAAGACTAACCCAGGAGAAAGACTAACCCAGGAGAAAGACTAACCCAGGAGAAAGACTAACCCAGGAGAAAGACTAACCCAGGAGAAAGACTAACCCAGGAGAAAGACTAACCCAGGAGAAAGACTAACCCAGGAGAAAGACTAACCCGGGAGAAAGACTAACCCGGGAGAAAGACTAACCCGGGAGAAAGACTAACCCAGGGAAAGACTAACCCAGGAGAAAGACTAACCCAGGAGAAAGACTAACCCAGGAGAAAGACTAACCCAGGAGAAAGACTAACCCAGGAGAAAGACTAACCCAGGAGAAAGACTAACCCAGGAGAAAGACTAACCCAGGAGAAAGACTAACCCAGGAGAAAGACTAACCCAGGAGAAAGACTAACCCAGGAGAAAGACTAACCCAGGAGAAAGACTAACCCAGGAGAAAGACTAACCCAGGAGAAAGACTAACCCAGGAGAAAGACTAACCCAGGAGAAAGACTAACCCAGGAGAAAGACTAACCCAGGAGAAAGACTGACCCAGGAGAAAGACTGACCCAGGAGAAAGACTAACCCAGGAGAAAGACTAACCCAGGAGAAAGACTAACCCAGGAGAAAGACTAACCCAGGAGAAAGACTAACCCAGGAGAAAGACTAACCCAGGAGAAAGACTAACCCAGGAGAAAGACTAACCCAGGAGAAAGACTAACACAGGAGAAAGACTAACACAGGAGAAAGACTAACACAGGAGAAAGGCTAATAAAGGATAAAGACTAACAAAAGACAAAGATTAGCAAAGGAGAAAGACTAACATAGGAGAAAGACTAACACAGGAGAAAGACTAACACAGGAGAAAGACTAACTCCGGAGAAAGACTAACCCAGGAGAAAGACTAACACAGGATGAAGACTAACAAAAGACAAAGATTAACAAAGGACAAAGACTAACAATGGAGAAAGACTAACCCAGGAGAAAGACTAACACAGGATGAAGACTAACAAAAACAAAGATTAACAAAGGACAAAGACTAACAAAGGAGAAAGACTAACATAGGAGTAAAACTATTAGACGAGAAGGACTACCGCAGGAAAAAGACGAAGACGGGAGAAGAACGAAAACAAACGGAGTAACACGGGTCAAAGAAAAACAGGACAGAGACACATAGAACAAAGAGAAAAACCCATTATATAGACCATCACAGGACGGAGACTACCACAGGTGGGAGACCAACACAGTATGAAGAAAATGGTGGATGACTTACACAGTAACGAATTTGACAAGACACGAACACAGGACGTAGATGAATCCAAGAGAATGGCTAATAAGAGTGGATGAAAACATGAGGTTCAAGATCACAGGGAATCGCCGAAAACAGGTATGAGATGTTCACAGGTGGAAAACAAACAGGGCTGTGACGAACGAAGTAGTAGACGAACACCGGGGAGATGAACACAGGAAAAAGAGGAACACAGGAGAGACTAACACAGGAGAGACAAACACAGGAGAGACAAACACAGGAGAGACAAACACAGGAGAGACGAACTCAGGAGAGACGATCACAGTAGAGACGAACACAGGAGAGACGAACACAGAAGAAACGAACACAGGAGAGACGAACACAGGAGAGACGAACACAGAAGAAACGAACACAGGAGAGACGACCACAGGAGAGACGACCACAGGAGAGACGAACACAGGAGAAACGAACACAGGAGAGACGAACACAGAAGAGAGACAAAAATGGATAATGAATATAGGATAATGAACGCGGAACTAAAACGAACACAGGAGAAAAGCAAACAAAAAATGTATGAACACCACAGTTAGAAGACTATATGATTATGAATAAAGCAGAGACTAATAAAGGAAAATGAACTCAAAAACGAACAAAAATGACGAGCAGAGGGGAGTGACGGACAGAGAGGATAACGAACAGAGGTGAGCGACGAGCAGAGGGGAATGACGAACAGAGGGAAATGACGAACAGAGAGGTATAAGTAACACAGGAAAATGACGCACTGGGGATGACGAAAACAAAAGAATGATAAAAAGAAAAGATTTAAGAACACCAAAGAATAACAAACAACAAAGAATGACGAACACAATGAAAAAATCATTCGACTGACGAACACAGGAGACCGACGAACACAGGAGACCGACGAACACAAGAGACCGACGAACACAGGAGACCGACGAACACAGGAGACTGACGAACACAGGAGACCGACGAACACAGGAGACCGACGAACACAGGAGACCGACGAACACAGGAGACCGACGAACACAGGAGACCGACGAACACAGGAGACCGACGAACACAGGAGACCGACGAACACAGGAGACCGACGAACACAGGAGACTGACGAACACATGAGACCGACGAACACAGGAGACCGACGAACATATGAGACCGACGAACACATGAGACCGACGAACACATGAGACAGATGAACACAGGAGACCGACGAACACAGGAGACCGACGAACACAGGAAACCGACGAACACATGATACCGACGAGAACAGGAGACCGACGAACACATGATACCGACGAACACGGGAGACCGACGAACACGGGTGACCGACGAACACGGGAGACCGACGAACACGGGAGACCGACGAACACAGGCGACTGACGAACACAGGCGACTGACGAACACAGGCGACTGGCGAGCACAGGTGACTGACGTAGACAGGAGACTGACGAACGCAGCACTGACGAACACAGCAGACTGACGAACACAGCAAAACATTGAAAATGACGAAAACGAGGGAACGACGATCACGGAAAATGAACGCAGGAGAATAAATAGAAGCGAATGACGAACACAGGAAAATTACGAACACAGGATATTAAAAAACCACAGGTTATTTATGAACACGGTATATGACGAACACAGGATAATGACGAACATTTGTTAATGAAGAACATAAGTTAATTACGAACTCGAAATTGTAAAATACGCCATAATGAAGAACACAGGATATTGGCGATTTACGGGAGAATGTCGAACACACGAAATGATAAACAGAGGTAATTGACAAACATATAAGAAATACGTACATAGAGAATTGACTAATACACGATCTTAAGGCAAAGAGAATATTGGCGAACAGATAGGTTTGATGAACAAGATTAATGACAAATACAGGAGAGTGACGAAAACATGTTAACAACGAAAACATATTAATGTCAAAGACAGGGTGTTGACAAAAAAAGGGTAATGACGAAAACCGGTTAATGAGAAAACAGGTTTATTTCCAACACAGGAAACTGTCGAAGACACGTTAACGACGAACACAGGTTAACGACGAACACAGGTTAACGACGAACACAGGTTAACGACGAACACAGGTTAACGACGAACACAGGTTAACGACGAACACAGGTTAACGACGAACACAGGTTAACGACGAACACAGGTTAACGACGAACACAGGTTAACGACGAACACAGGTTAACGACGAACACAGGTTAACGACGAACACAGGTTAACGACGAACACAGGTTAACGACGAACACAGGTTAATGATGAACACAGGTTAACGACGAACACAGGTTAACGACGAACACAGGTTAACGACGAACACAGGTTAACGACGAACACAGGTTAACGACGAACACAGGTTAAGACGAACACAGGTTAACGACGAACACAGGTTAACGACGAACACAGGTTAACGACGAACACAGGTTAACGACGAACACAGGTTAACGACGAAACAGGTTAACGACGAAACAGGTTAACGACGAACACAGGTTAACGACGAACACAGGTTAACGACGAACACAGGTTAACGACGAACACAGGTTAACGACGAACACAGGTTAACGACGAACACAGGTTAACGACGAACACAGGTTAACGACGAACACAGGTTAACGACGAACACAGGTTAACGACGAACAAAGGTTAACGACGAACACAGGTTAACGACGAAACAGGTTAACGACGAACACAGGTTAACGACGAACACAGGTTAACGACGAACACAAGTTAACGACGAACACAAGTTAATGACGAACACGGTTTAATGACGAACACAGATTAATAACGAACACAGATTAATAACGGACAGAGGTTAATGACGAACACGGGTAATGACGAACACAGGCTAATGACCAACACAGGTTAATGATGAAAACAGGCTAATGACGAACACAGGTTAATCACGAACACAGGGTTACGACGAACACAGGGTAATGATGAACACATATACAAAGGCAAATAAACTCAGGTTAATGAAACACAGGTAATTAACGAACAAGGGTTAATGACGAACACGTTAAAGTCGAACACAGGTTAACGACGAACACAGGTTAACGACGAACACAGGTTAACGACGAACACAGGTTAACGACGAACACAGGTTAACGACGAACACAGGTTAACGACGAACACAGGTTAACGACGAACACAGGTTAACGACGAACACAGGTTAACGACGAACACAGGTTAACGACGAACACAGGTTAACGACGAACAAAGGTTAACGACGAACACAGGTTAACGACGAACACAGGTTAACGACGAACACAGGTTAACGACGAACACAGGTTAACGACGAACACAGGTTAACGACGAACACAGGTTAACGACGAACACAGGTTAACGACGAACAAAGGTTAACGACGAACACAGGTTAACGACGAACACAGGTTAACGACGAACACAAGTTAACGACGAACACAAGTTAATGACGAACACGGTTTAATGACGAACACAGATTAATAACGAACACAGATTAATAACGGACAGAGGTTAATGACGAACACGGGTAATGACGAACACAGGCTAATGACCAACACAGGTTAATGATGAAAACAGGCTAATGACGAACACAGGTTAATCACGAACACAGGGTTACGACGAACACAGGGTAATGATGAACACATATACAAAGGCAAATAAACTCAGGTTAATGAAACACAGGTAATTAACGAACAAGGGTTAATGACGAACACGTTAAAGTCGAACACAGGTTAACGACGAACACAGGTAACGACGAACATATGGTAACGACGAACAGATGGTAACGACGAACACAGGGTAACGACGAACACAGGGTAACGACGAACACAGGTTAACGTCGAACACAGATTAATGACGAACATATGTTAACAATGAACACAGAACTACGACGAACACAGGGTAATGACGAACACAGCTTAACGACTAACGAGAATAATGCACACAATGTATAGGCGAAAAGTGGTGTTTGACGAACGTAGGTTATGACGAATAAAGGTGAATGGCGATTATTGGATAATTACGAATAATGTAGAATGTCGAACCCAGAAATATACGAAATACAGGGGAATACGAACATAGAAGAAAAACAAACGCATTTGAATGACGAACACAGGAGGACGACGAACACGGAAAATGATGATCGCAAGAGATGGACGAACACAGGAGAGTTACGTACACATAGTGTAGACACAGGATATTGACGGACAAAGAATATTGACGAACAGAGGTTACTGACGACCAAAGGTTTACGACGACTACAGGGGAATGCCTATCATTGGAGGATGGCGAACGTACACGACTGGGGAACACATGAAAAGGATAAATGCTGGTAAATGACTAACACAGGATAATACGAATACAAGAGAATACGAACACAGGAGAATATGAACATAGGAGAATAAGAACACAGGAGAGTACGAAGGCAAGAGAATACGAACACAGGAGAATACGAACACAGGAGAATAGGAACACAAGACAAACGCAGGAAAATGAACACAGGCGACTGACAAACACAGAAGAATGATGAATAATGGAATAACGACGAAGACGAAAAAGTAACGCAGGGGAACGACAAACACAGTAATGAACACAGGTTTCTGACGAACAGAGGAAAATAACGAAAAAAGGAGTGACGAATACAGTATAATGACAAACACTGGATAATGAACACACGACAATGGGGAACACAGGATTGGTGAATGACACCAGGAGAATGACGACCACATGAGAATTACGAACACATGATATTAAAAAAGAAAGGATAATGATCACAGAATAAATAGTGTCGCATGATATTGACGTACACAGGAAAAAAACGAGCACAGTTGAAGGAAGAACATACGAGACAGACGTATACAAGATATTGACGCACACAGAACAATGTTGGTCACAGGATATATAGGAATAAATGCTTATGACGTACACAAGTGAATGACGAATACAGATTAATGACGAACACAGGTTAATGACAAACACAGGAGCATGACGAACACAGGAGAATAACGAACAAAGAGAATGTATATATGGGAGATTGACGTTTGCAGGATTTTCACTAACACTGGACTCGAATGCCACAGATTGATTACGTACACAACTATGACGAACACAGTGAATGCGAAAACAGGGGGAGGCGAACACAGGATGACGAACACATAAGGGAGACAAACATATGGGGGGACGAACATAGGAGGGTACAAACACAGGAGAGGAACGAACAATGAAGGGATATGAACATAGGAAAGGGACGAACTTAGGAAATAAACGTAGGAGAATTGCGAACGTAAGAGGTAACGTAAGAGGAACGTAAGACGAACAAAGGTAAAAACGTATTCAGGAAAATGGCGAACAAAGGAGACTGACGAACACAGGAAAGTGATAAAAACAGGAAAATAACGAACATAGGAGAAAACGAACACAGGCGAATGACAAACGCAGAATAGTGATGAGGACAGGAGTATGTCGAACACAGGAGAATAACACACACAGGAGAAAGACGAACACGGGACAAAGACAAACACGGGACAAAGACGAACACGGGACAAAGACGAACACGGGACAAAGACGAACACGGGACAAAGACGAACACGGGACAAAGACGAACACGGGACAAAGACGAACACGGGACAAAGACGAACACGGGACAAAGACGAACACGGGACAAAGACGAACACGGGACAAAGACGAACACGGGACAAAGACGAACACGGGACAAAGACGAACACGGGACAAAGACGAACACGGGACAAAGACGAACACGGGACAAAGACGAACACGGGACAAAGACGAACACGGGACAAAGACGAACACGGGACAAAGACGAACACGGGACAAAGACGAACACGGGACAAAGACGAACACGGGACAAAGACGAACACGGGACAAAGACGAACACGGGACAAAGACGAACACGGGACAAAGACGAACACGGGACAAAGACGAACACGGGACAAAGACGAACACGGGACAAAGACGAACACGGGACAAAGACGAACACGGGACAAAGACGAACACGGGACAAAGACGAACACGGGACAAAGACGAACACGGGACAAAGACGAACACGGGACAAAGACGAACACGGGACAAAGACGAACACGGGACAAAGACGAATACGGGACAAAGACGAACACGGGACAAAGACGAACACGGGACAAAGACGAACACGGGACAAAGACGAACACGGGACAAAGACGAACACGGGACAAAGACGAACACGGGACAAAGACGAACACAGGAGAAAGACGAACACAGGAGAAAGACGAACACAGGAGAAAGACGGACACAGGAGAAGGACGGACACAGGAGGACGGACACAGGAGAAGGACGAACAGAGGAGAAGGACGAACACAGGACAAGGACGAACACAGGATAAAGACGAATACAAGAGAAAGACGAACACAGGAGAAAGACGAACACAGGAGAAAGACGAACACAGGAGAAAGACGAACACAGGAGAAAGACGAACACAGGAGAATGACGAATACAGGAGAATGACGAACACAGAAGAGTGACAAACACAGAAGAATGAAAAACACAGAAGAATGACAAACACAAGGTAACAGAAACATGATAATGACGACACGAGAGTAAAACGAACACAGAAGAGAGTAATCACAAATTAAAGACAAATAAGGAGAACGGCAACCCAAGAGGTATCCGAACTAGGAGAAAGGCAATAAAAAACAAAGAAAATAGGCAAAAACAGGAGAAAAGGGAATAAAGGGGAAAGACCATCAAAAGGGGAAAGACCAACACAGGAGAAAGACCAACGCAGGAGAAAGACCAACACAGGAGAAAGACCAACACAGGAGAAAGACCAACACAGGAGAAAGACCAAACAGGAGAAAGACCAACACAGGGGAAAGACCAACACAGGAGAAAGACCAACAAACGACAAAGATGAACTCAGGACGGAGACCTGGACGACCGAGTGATCTGAAATTGAACAGAAAGATAAGTCCAGCATGTTTTGTTGACGAATAACGGTGTGAATTATGCATAGGAATTCATGCACACTATCGACGAACACCGTTGTTAGAAGAGTATTTGATATAGATGAACACAGGCTAATAGAGGAATAGTGGAAGAAGAAGAACATATGAGTAATACGAACAGAGAAATGAATCGAATCCGGCGGTTAACTACACTGGAGGGAGACTAACGTGGTGGACAGGGGTGACTCAAATGACGCAGGTGGATTACGTACACAAGAATGACGAACACAGTGAACGCGAAAACAAGGGAAGGCGAACACAGGATTTTCACGAACACAGGAGGCGACGAAAAGAGGAGAGATACGTACACATGAAAGGGACGAACACATTTTGACGAAAGCATGGGGGGGGGACAAACACAGGTGGGTACGAACATAGGGGAGAGACGAAAACAAGAGGGATACGAACACAGGAGGAATGCGAACACAGTAAAGGGACGTATACAGAATTCGGACGAACATAGGACGACGAACATAGGAGGAAGTCCAGGTCAGACTGATCACAGGTGAAAGATCATTACATGAGGAATACAGGCACTGCAAAATAAACTAAATAGAGCAGAAGCAACAGAGGATGTAGACGAATGCTGATGTTAACCAAGCACGGGAAAATGACGAAATCGAGCTATGGACAATACCGTATTTAGTTGAGCCAAGGACGAACAAAGAAGAAGGATACACATGGTTAGAAGAAGAACATGGGATGAATAATAACAAATGAGGAACACGAGCAAATGTGGATTTCGCTCAAAATAGTTTGATTTATACCTCAGGAAAATTATCAGAGAGATAAGATGAACGCAGGAGACAGACGATCGTAAGTGGACACAAGAGCGTTTGTATAAATACGAAAACGGGAAGAGATGAACACAGGGCAACAATGAAGGATATCTGTGATAGTAAATAAAAAGGTTGGGAAATAATTTTGGCCTCTCCAACTTCAACGTGGTCACTAGGGACAAAAACGAATGAGAGACATTACGAACGAGAATACAGAGCAATAGAATACTGGGAGGAAGACGAACTCGCGAGGTTTGGGAATTCCTGGTAGGTGAACAATACAGAAGGGCAAAGGGACGAGAATTCTATGTAAACAGAGACGATCATATATCGTATTATTTCTTCATTTATAATACCATGGAGTAACAGAGCAAAAAATTAATAAATTTAAAACTTATCGACCCGTTGTTAATCTTAAAATATGGAAGTTTCAGGCCCCTGCGCTCTTGCATATTACACTTTCTTGGCGAGGGAATGTTTTTTACTCGTGAATATTGCTTGTTGCAATAATCGACAAAACATCACGAGTTGTTGCAACAGATTTAAAATTAAATTATCCAAGATTTGAAATACTATAACAGTCTCTGAAATGCCCTCGAGAAGTGGGCGTTTTCTATTTCGCTATCTTGCGGGAGAAATACAAATTACTGCTGGTGAACTATGTACTCTAAGAAGATTTTTACGGGAATGGGAAGAAATGTCGCCTTCCACCAATAGCAGTAAGCCAGGCGCTTCGCCACTGCACTTGGAAGAACGAGAGATTATTTCCGTGAATCAAGGTCGTATTCGTTGAGCTCAAATTCGAGAGAACGATTTGTTCTTTCAGAAAATCAACACTACGACTCTCGCACTAGTTAAGGTGTGAGATTCACAAAGCAATATGACGAAAACGTGTGTCCCAGTCAGTTTCTCGCGCTACATGGGATTGCAATCTTTGGACCTACGGTCGGATTGAGTCCTTCACAAATGAACTAAAATAAGCGAAGTTTTCAAGACCAAATTCAGTCATGTGCAGGTTATTTATTATGTTATTTCTTCCACGGCATGGGAGGGTGACAAAGCTATGACAATCACTGCTGGTAACAAAATTGGAGCAAGACTTTGTAATAACACCAAATTTAAACGATTGGCTAGTATTTGAAAAGCCAATATAATGATCTAGTGGTAATAAATAATACGCTAGCGTGGACAACATATGCACAATAAAATGTAGTGCCAAACGTTGTCTGTGGGTCTGGGGAATGTCATGAGAGTGAATAAGGTAGAACTTGTAGCATCCATCTACAAATCCACGTGCGAGCAGTCTTTTTGCAGGTTGTCCGAATGAATGTGCAAGCCGCATGTATTAGATCTAATCAAGAATCCTAACACTGACATATTTAAGGCAGTAGGAACATCATTTTAACGTCACTAGCGAAGCGATGATGAGAAGTAGGTGATGACAATCACGAGTACAAAAAAATGACTGTAGAGAACTAAGTTATTGACCCTGGCACTCGATTTGAAAGGGGAAGAGAAACCGGACCACTCCCCTCTGTGGTGGCTCGGGAACCCCGGGATCGCCAGTGCCCGTGGCATGGTTGCCTGGCAAACCCATGCCCCCTGGGGAAATTCGGTGAAATTGCGAAAACCTTCCACTCGGGTCACATTGCAATTAAAGAAACGTAAGAAATGTGACGGAATGTAAGAAAATTTAAACTATTGATCCAAGTTGTCCAAACCACATAATTGGATATACAACAAAATTGGTGGGTCCATTTCTGGCGTGCAACAGAGCTGAAAAACGGTCAAGTCGAAATCAATTTCAGCGCGGAAATTAGGGCTAACCATTCATCTTGGACGCGGGCTAATTAAAAATGCTAACTAAGTACAAGTGTGTGTATATATATATATATATATATATATATATATATATATATATATATATATATATATATATATAATCCGATTTCTGCTTCCTAAAAATGTTTTTGATTACGTTTAACGATTTTCAAAAAAGACCTCCACCAGAATGAATTCCAACAAAGAAAGACCAACAGAAAAGGCCAGAATTAGGAGACAATGTAATCTTCTTGAAGTAGTAGAATTTGTTGACTTTTCAACATTACTTGTTTATTAGAACGTAAAACCTGGGTACCGTACATCTTTATCCACATAATGTTTTATTTATTTATTTACAAATATTTATTTGTGTATTCATATGTGATTAGGGTAACATATAAGGACTTTGAGACCACTGATATTAATAATTTTACGAACAAATGAACAGCAGCGAGCAGAAAAAAAACGGCGCGGAAGAAGAAAGGAAGCTGGCACACACTGAGGGCAAATTCAGAGGAAACAGACTAACTTAGAAAGCAGACAAAAACAGCGACCAGGCAAACAGAGGGAGAAGACAAACACAGGAGAAAGACAAACTCACGTGGTCAACAAACACAGGAAGCAGACGACAACTAGAAGATGACGAAAAAAGAGAGGAGAGGAAAACGTGAATGAAAGAAACACCGAAAAAGAACGAATACAGGGAGAAGACAGACACAAGGTGCAGACGAACAGAGGAAAAAGCGAACACAGAGAGCAGAGGAAAATAGAGAGCAAACTAACATCGGGAGCAGACATACACAGGAAGCAAACCGGCACAGGAAGCAGATGAACCCAGAAAGACGAAAACAGGGAGATAATACAGGCAACAGACAAACACAGGGAGCAGACGTACACAGTGAGCAGACGCACACAGTCAGCAGACGTACACAGTGAGCAGACGTACACAGTGAACAGACGTACACAGTGAGCAGACGAACACAATGAGCAGACGAACACAATGAATAGACGAACACAGGGAGCAGACGAACACAGGGAACAGACTAACACAGGGAGCAGACCAACAAAAAAGGAAACCGACACAGGGAGCAAGCCGATGCAGGAAGCAGATGAACCCAGGGAGCAGATGAAAACAAGAATCACAGGGAGCTGACGACCGCAGTGAGCAGAAGAACACGCAGCAGACGATCACACAGCAGACAAACACGGGGAGAAGACAATTATAAGGAGAAAACGAACACAGGCAGCAAACGAACGCTGGAAGGAGATGAACACAAAGAGAGGCAGAGACAGGACTAACACAGGGAGCAGTTGAACACATGGAGTTGATAGACACAGCAAGGTCATGATCACATACAGAAGATGGATCAGGGATGTCGAGGGATACAGGAGATGGACATGGAAGAGACGGACACAGGGAAGAGACGATCACAGGAAGACGAAGACAAAAAGAACGAACAGATGGAGGAGGCACTCACAGAGAGCAGATGAACTCAGGGAGCAGATGAACACAAGAGGCACACGAACACAGGGATCAGACGAACACGGGGATCAGACGAACACGGGGATCAGACGAACACGGGCATCAGACGAACACAGGGATCAGACGAACACAGGGATCAGACGAACACGGGGTTTACACGGACACAGTGATCACACAAACACAGGGATCACACGAACACAGGGATCGTACGAACACGGGGTTTACACGGACACAGTGATCACACGAACACGGATCACACGAACACAGGGATCACACGAACACAGGGATCACACGAACACAGGGATCACACGAACACAGGGATCACACGAACACAGGGATCGCACGAACACAGGGATCACACGAACACAGGGATCACACGAACACAGGGATCACACGAACACAGGGATTACACGAACACAGGAGGAGACCGAACACACAGTACAGAAGTTTGTTTTGTTGGTTGGTTGTAAGTGATTCCGAGTGCTTCACCTACTGAGGGTATAACTCTCACAGTGTAGTGCATGTCCTAGAGTTGTGGAGGTGATCCTTACCGGTTTGACGACAAGGTCTGGCGCTGACCTACCGTCGGCTTGCGGGGATTCCCGCAACTAGGTATATCCCATCGGCGGGGCATCGGCCCAGCCGGGAAAATCTCTAAGCTACCAATCGGTCTCCGGGCATGTGAGGTAGTGTAGTGCATGTTAGTTTGTGTATAATTAAGGGCCGATGAAAAGAAAAGGAAGAATAATGAAAGATAATGCGCGCATAAGGGGGATAAAGACAACCACGGTGATAAAGACAAACACGGGGGTAAAAACAAACACGTGGATCAAGACGAACACGGGGATAAAGTGGACACGGAGATAAAAACGTACTCGGGGATAAAGACGAACACGGGGATAAAGACGAACACGGGGATAAAGACGAACACGGGGATAAAGACGAACACGGGAATAAAGACGAACACGGGGATAAAGACAAACACGGGGAGAAAGACGAACACGAGGATAAAGACAAACACGGGGATACGATGAACACGGGGGTAAAGAGGAGCACGGGGATAAAGACCAACACGAGGATAAAGACGAACACGGGGAAAAAGACGAACACTGGGATAAAATCCAACATGGGAATAAAGACGAATTAGGGTATAAATAGATCACGGGAATAACACGAACATGGGGAAAAAGACGAACGAGGAGATATAGATGAATACGGGGATAAAGACGAACACGGGGTTAAAGACGAACACGGGGATAAAGACGAACATGGGGTTAAAGACCAACACGAGGATAAAGACGAACACGGGGAAAAAGACCAACACTGCGATAAAATCCAACATGGGGATAAAGACGAACGATGGTATAAATACGATCACGGGGATAAATACGAACATGGGGAAAAAGACGAACGAGGAGATAAAGACAACCACGGTGATAAAGACAAACACGGGGGTAAAAACAAACACGTGGATCAAGACGAACACGGGGATAAAGTGGACACGGAGATAAAAACGTACTCGGGGATAAAGACGAACACGGGGATAAAGACGGACACGGGGATAAAGACGAACACGGGGATAAAGACGAACACGGGGATAAAGACGAACACGGGGATATAGACGAGCAGGGGTTAAAAACCAACACGAGGATAAAGACGAACACGGGGAAAAAGACAAACACTGGGATAAAAACCAACATGGGGATAAAGACGAACGAGGGTATAAATACGATCACGGAGATAAAGACGAACATGGGGAAAAAGACGAACGAGGAGATAAAGACGAACACGGGGATAAAGACGAACACGGGGATAAAGACGAACACGGGGATAAAGACGAACACGGGGATAAAGACGAACACGGGGATAAAGACGAACACGGGGATAAAGACGAACACGGGGATAAAGACGAACACGGGGATAAAGACGAACACGGGGATAAAGACGAACACGGGGATAAAGACGAACACGGGGATAAAGACGAACACGGGGATAAAGACGAACACGGGGATAAAGACGAACACGGGGATAAAGACGAACACGGGGATAAAGACGAACACGGGGATAAAGACGAACACGGGGATAAAGACGAACACGGGGATAAAGACGAACACGGGGATAAAGACGAACACGGGGATAAAGACGAACACGGGGATAAAGACGAACACGGGGATAAAGACGAACACGGGGATAAAGACGAACACGGGGATAAAGACGAACACGGGGATAAAGACGAACACAGGGATAAAGACGAACACAGGGATAAAGACGAACACGGGGATAAAGACGAACACGAGGAGATGAAGACGAACACGGGGATAAAGACGAACGTTGGGATAAAGACGAATGAGGGGATAAAGACGAACGAGGGGATAAAGACGAACGAGGGGATAAAGACGAACGAGAAGATAAAGACGAACGAAAAGATAAAGACGAACGAGAAGATAAAGACAATCACGGGGATAAAGACTAAACAGCGATAACGATTGACATGGGAATGAAGGCTAACACGAAATTCATACCCTATAAATAAACATACGAGTAGATCTGCAAATCTTTCACTGCTGAAACTTCTGAAACTTACAAGTGAGGAAATAGTTATGTGTGAAATAACCTGACTATAGAGAATACATTTTGTTCACTATCTTTTTCCGTAATATCACCCATACACTTTATTGGCAACTCGATATCTCGTGTGATGTAAAGGAAAGGGGTATGGACGCAGATGTGGCGGGAAATCAAAATATCGATGAAATTTTAATCAAGCATTGCAGTAAGAAGAGAGATGCTGGTTACACCCTGAAATGTGCCAATGTGAAAAGCACAATCACATAATTATATGTTGAAGTGTACAATTGAAATAACAAATTATAATAGAAAACAGGCGAATGTAATAATTTGAATGGTACAGAGACATATTGAAAATGAATGGAAACTACGACAATGCAGAAAGTAATTGGAATTGGAGGCATATCACTTTTTAACACCATAGAGGCGTTAAAAGACTTTCAAAACTCTAGTTCAAATGTGTAAATGTAATCAGTGAGTTTAGTCATTAAAAAACGTATACAAGTAAAAAAAATCAGCTAAAGTGCTTTAATTCTTAAAGAAAAATTAACTGACAAATAAAAAGGCTGTCGAAATGTGAAAATTGGGTGCACTTTTATTTTTGAGTTAATTTTTCTTTATGGCCAAATACATTAATTTCTTTTGTGAATAATAAACAATTTACATGTTCCTGGAGTGTATCTGCAATGCATCCGTTCGGAATATCCATGCAGTTTATTGGGAAAATAATGCTTAAAATTGACTTAAGAGCTTATTTGCAAAGTTTCGACGTTTCCTTCCCGGACAGCCTCTATATATACATATGTGTGTGTTTGATGATTACGTAATGCATATGCAAAAATTGTAACAATTTCCTAATTTTGAGAAGAAGAATAATACACTTCCTAGTGCAAAGTGTTGTGCTACAATGAATTGAATTCAAGAAATGAACGTTATCTTACGACCGCTCAGCGACAAGAAGCAACAATCTTCTAACCAATTCCGCCAACTGGGAGTACCTCAAATTAGTTCACCAACTGCATTGCAACCCATTGGGTATTCAGTGCTGCTACGTGGCTTCCGTAAGGTTAACATAGGTTATATTCGTTTATTATTTGTTTATCAAAATTGTTTTCTAATTTCATGTTAAAAGAGTTCTAGCATTTCTCTTCACTTTACCGTTTTTCATTTTGTTATAAGCGTAATATTCTGACCCGATATTTTTAATTCAATTTTTATGGTATAGCGTAATATTAGCAATCATTTTCAAGAGCTTCATACAGTGGGAAGAAATAGTTCGAAATGTCGTCTGCAAATACAAGTTTCAATAATACTGTGCGTCGACAAATTGACAGTTGTAATAATGTTTAATATTGAGTATGTAACTCATTCATTACTACTAATAATTGGAAGAAAGAGGATGGAAAAGAAATTAGTACTTACCATGAGAACTCACGAAACCAGCACAACTAAAACACATACAATGAACAAATGGAAGACAATTCAATATAAATATACAACACGCTAGGAAGAGAGAGATGCATTATTACATACGTAAAGATAGAATGTACGAGTCAAGGACATTGAGACGGACACAAACATTGAGGCGGACATAAATGCAATTGAGACGGATATAGTACATTGAATCGGACACAATTGAGACAGACACAAATACAATTGAGACGGACACAAACACAATTGAGACGGACACAAACACAATTAAGACGGACACAAACATACTTGAGACGGACACAAACATACTTGAGACGGATACAAATACATTGAGACGGATACAAACACATTGAGACGGATACAAACACATTGAGACGGACACAAACACATTAGGACGGACACAAACACATTAGGACGGACACAAACACATCAAGACGGGCACAAACACATCAAGACGGGCACAAACACATCAAGACGGGCACAAACTCATTGAGACAGGCACAAACTCATTGAGACGTACACAAACTCATTGAGACGTACGCAAATTCATTGAGAGAGGAAAATGTGGCATTATGAGTGTAAAGAAACTTCCAGGAGAAAAAAAGGTACCATAAACGGAAAAAAAGTGTTTAAATTGTCAAAGAGAGGCTGAACTACCTGAGCCCAGTGGAACAGAAATACACATTAAATTCATATAAACGATGACGCATGGAATCAAAACTCAACTGCATTGGCACGATTTACGTATTATTAACAGCCTTTTTCGCATGATTTTTGAGACACATTGTGGCAACCAGTATGTAATGAAGACAGAAATATAGAGGCAAATTGAGTCAGTCAGGGACCAAGTAACATGATCACAGACATATCAAAAATATATATAAGAGGTATATCATAATATATAGTATCTACACTACATATTATATATTATGTATTATATATAGATATTATTAACGTATATATATATATATATATATATATATATATATATATATATATATATACATATATAATTGTTCATAGTATAGACATTTTGTGGAATGAAAGTGATTCACTGAATAAAGCACCTTACGAGTCAGAGGGATCAATAATATACACAATATTTTGCAAACTTGTATCTCTCACAATCAAAAATGTATTGTTACATACGTTTTTAAAAAGGCACTTAAAACTCAAAAAACAATTTTTAAAGAGCACATATAACCCTATGAAAGCACACACAGGCACGTGGTCACGGAAAGCACATACCTGGGCATTTGGACAATTACACACAAATCGGACTTGCACACCAAAAATAGCACACAGACAATTAGACAAACACACACAACGGACAAACATACAAAGACAATTGGACAAACACACATAGACAAATGGACAAACATAAAAATACGATGAAACATACATATTATGTATGGACACATCATTATGTTCACACATGATTCTTGTACAAAAACCTAAAAATGTTTGCCCATTACGATTAATATTTCTTAATTATAATCGCAGAATATGTATAAATAAATATTAGTAGAATTTTAGACACAATAGTATTGCAAAATTGCATGAAAGCAGTTTAGAGTTAGCAAAATGTTTGTGTTTTCGTTTTATGTTCCATTCATCATTTATACCGAAATTTTTGTGTGAATAGGCTACAATAATAGAAGAAATATGTTTCACCTAATCTAAAAGTTATTGAGAAGGTAATGTAATTTAAGTTTTATTTTGAAAATAAAATGTGTTTTCACAAAGTCGGCTAAAACATTTTGAAAATAGTTCGTACTTCATTTGGAATAATGTTCAACAATATGAAAACACCCTATTAACTATGCTAAGTTTACTTGAAATTAATTATGATAAATATCGTGGCTACTAATGTTTGGTTATGAGTAACTCTTATAATTTCATGAACCTCACTGTGCCGGATTAATCCTCTCCGTTGCGAATGTAGCGATGCATTTCGCAAATCCACCAAAGCACGAACCCTGAATAATTTGCTCCGCTTTTAAACTTCACTTTAACCTTTTGCTTGTACTTTTGTATTAAGTTAACTTTGCAATCTATAAGTTTGCATTCATTGAGCTATATCAGAAAACAAGATGAAGGTTCCAAACATTACGAACATTACCATTCTCTCAAAATAATTAAATGTAGGTGTCAATATGGACGCATTGAATCATTAAATTGATACGTATTCTAAACGATATACAATTGGTATGACATTGAAATGTGTGCAAGCATTCTTGGACCAGAAAAAAGTTTTCGTAGATTGAAATACAAGGGTGTGATTAAAGAACGAAGAAAAAAATTAGTAACTTACAAGATTCGAATTAATAAATTAAATGTCCACGAAATACTGTGCATTGATGAAAACCTCTCGTTTTCAACAAAAACCGCCTTTCTTTGACTGAGTTCCTTACCGTGAAGGAAAAAGATGTTTATTCAGTTGAATGCCATCATCAAAAGTATTCAATAGACCTACTTGAAAAATAACATGTTATTGTGGAGCATATAACTTAATATGTGGAAGCATATCTGTCTCTTCAACGGTTCAAATTTTATTTCACCTTTCTATTGAAAAGTCAAAAAATAATCTCAAAGAAAAGTACTCCTAGAGTGATGAAATTTCCGTTCACTGTACTGTACTCTTAAGATTGTAAATAGTACATCGTGGGCATCATTAATTTACAATTGGAATTTAAAATAGACGATTATACACTAATTTATACAACTTTCGATAAAAATGTTATTACATATGTACAGTACACAATTTATCACAATCAGATAGATCATCCAATTATCGGAAGTTCGAATTGAAAAACTTGGTATTTTTTATTTATGGCTCCTTCAAATTTCTATAGCCAATAAATTCTTTACTGATAGCATTTAAAGTATAAAAAATGGAACGCAACTAACATGGTAAATAGTATCCTATTACAAACGATAAACTGAAAATTCAGGGCATACAGGAGCTTCACAACTGACTATTACGCATTTCGACATGAACGCAGAGCGAAACATTAAAATTTGATTCCATTTCCGTTGCAAAGTAACAGATGCATAGGTCAGACTTTAATCAAAATCGCGTCTGCTCACCGATTTGGAGAGCAGTTGTGTACATACCCTCCAAATAAAATCCTCTCACGGTAAATCGATTCGCTCCATGCGCGCAGTGCCACCAACCGAAACTAATTGTTCCCTCGCATCGACGCACACGCACCTCCGAGTCGGGCGGGGCGCGGACGCGGGCGCGGCGGCGGCAGGGCCTACCTGGATGGCGATTTAACAACTTGCTCATATGGCAACCCCTGCGATTGTTTTAACTATGGGGGGAGCACGGAAGGACAACACGAACACACGCAAACTTCCATGTCCGAGGCGGAATTCGATCCCGCGTCTCTTCGAACCGAGGTAGCTACGACCCTTCACCCTTAGTGACCGTCCACGGTGGCTAGGCTGGATTCATTCTTCACACTTTTGCGGATGTTCCGCCAAAGAGTCACCGACGAACGTCGCTCAGAGCATTAACTAATGACTGTGCAATGCCGCTTGCCGCGAGGTCCTAATGTTCGAATCTCGGCGGTTCGAGTCTCGGCCGGCTTACCTGATCGGTAGTTTTCCGGGGTTTCTCCCGGCAACAACAGGCGAATGCCGGAGCAGTACCCTAACCAACGGGCCACGGACAGCGCGCGATCTTTTCTTCCTCTTCCTTCTCCTTTCCTCGCCCAACCTCACACATTCAATGAATGGATTGGTCGCATATGTTAATTCTTTTTTCTTTTCTAACCTTTCTTGATTTTAATTTAATTTACTGTCATTGAATCAAATTCTTGATTTTTTTGTGATTTATAAAATAGCTCAATAAATTGTTTACAACTACCTTTCACTATGAATTTAAGAGCTATTGCAAGGTATTGAGTCAAACACAATCCGGCTCAAAATAGTCACGATTATTGACGTGGAAAGTTTGCGGTTCATTGGTTATTATTTCTATTATTTTTCTACAAGAGTTGTGGTTTAACTTTGAATTAAAAGCAATGGTGTCGGTGTCACAATATAAACCATTTCAATATGCGACTGAATTCAGGCATACTGTCGTGACAAGTCATTTGGTAGCAAAGAAGTAAGGAAAAGTAAGTAAATTGGGGGCAAATAGGAAGACAGTAATGGCAACATTAAAGGAAAAAAGCTAATAAAATGTAGGTAGAGGAACTGAAGTGGATAACGATGATGATCCCAGACGCTTTGGAGGCACGTGCAACTTCTAAAAAACTGGTGCCCCTTTTAAGAATTATGAGACGACAAAAAGAAGAAAGGGTGGGAACAGGAGCAGATTGGCGAGCGCTGGGGAGGGGGGCGCCGAGAGACATCTCCGCTATCCGTCACCACCTGCGCTCATCGCTCAATTACTAGCGGGCAGCCGTCGCCCACGCCCTCGCTCACGCCCACGCCGCCGCTCGCGCCCCACCCGCCCCATGCAAGAGCGCGCGGCTGGCTAATTCAATCTGGGGCAAAGTTTGTGCCCACGTCGGTTCATTAGACCTCCCTGGCTGCGCCCCGGTCCGCCCCGCGCACCCGTCGCCCGTCGCCCGTCGCTCGTCGGCGCCGTCGACGGTGGCGCAGGACATTTTTATACGCGCTCGCGCGTTCAACGGCGCGGAGACGCGCAAATCCCGGCGCGCTTTCGCCGCTCTTATCGCCGCCCGGCCGCTCCGCCCGCACCGCCTCTTTATCGAACTCATTACTTACCGGCGCCTTCCAGCCCTGCGTCCTCGCCCTTGCCCCCGCCCGCCCCGCGCAGCGCTCTCCAGGTCCTTAGCCACCCCGCACTTTTCCTCTCCACCATTTACTCCCCGCCCTTTGCCTCACTGCTCTTCACCTTCCTGCCCTTCGCCTCCCCACCCTTTGCCTCCCCACCCTTTGCCTCCCCGCCCTTTGCCTCCCCGCCCTTTGCCTCCTCACCCTTTGCCTTCCCGCCCTTTACCTCGCCGCCCTTTGCCTCCCGCACTTTGCCTCCCCGCCCTTTGCCTCCCCGCCCTTTGCCTCCCCGCCCTTTGCCTCCCCACCCTTTGCCTTCCAGCCCTTTGCCTCCCCACCCTTTGCCTCCCCGCCCTTTGCCTCCCCACCCTTTGCCTCCCCGCTCTTTGCGTCCCCGCCCTTTGCCTCTCCGCCCTTTGCCTCCCCGCCCTTTGCCTCCCCACCCTTTGCCTTCCTACATGTCGCCTTTCTGCCCTTCGCTTTCCTGCCCTTCGCCTCCTCGTCCTTTCCCTCCCTGCGCTTCTTCCTCCAAAGACTCTCCGTCTTGCACCTCCCTGCCATGCATCTCCTTACCCTAAATGTCCTTCCTCCTATACCTCCCCCAGATCTCTTCCTTCATCTTCCATTTTCTATATTACCTCACTCAACACCAGTATTCCCATCTCTTCATTTCCCCGCCTCTCCGCCTCCACTCTACCTATCACCAACAAATCCTCCCTGTCTATCCTTGCCTCCAGGTATCGCTTGCTGTCGCTAAGGCGTTCGCAGCAAATCCAGGGCCAGATTTTGGTACTGTCCATCCCCGTCAAGTACAAATTCGTGTTGAGGACCGCCCAGAAAATGTCGCACATATTTACTAAAAATACTAATTAAAATTCAATAACACTTTTTAAAAATACAATTGAAAATTAATATGTTACGCATAGAGTTGAAAACGTATTGAATAATTTGATATTTATCACCATTTAAAAATAAATTTTGTATCTTAATAGGTAATTCACACGTGATGCGAGTGAAGAGTGAGCGAACCACCTAGTTAGCATATATTACTGTTTAATATGCGGCTGTGTGCAAATGATGTTTCGCTAACATTTTGTGATGATTCGACTAAGCTTCGTAATGTTCTGGATACAATTACATAGAATGAAAAATAGCTATTTCCGATATAGAAATAAGAACGTTTGTTTTACGCGGAGTGTATTAAAATAGTAGTTTACGTAACAAGGGCCCGAAACCGGTGATTCACTCACGACTTGAGTGAGAGAATCACCTAATCACCTCGCAGCCCGTGTTGCGTATACTACTTTTTAACGCGCCGAGAGCGAAATGCAATGCTTAACCAATGAACAAAGATGTCGTCAAGACGAAAGACAATTGAGTATCGTAACACATGTTTCGCACAAGCCTCGCAATGTTTCGCTCACTTTGAAAACATTAGCTGTTTCGCACACGTAAAACAAGCACAAGAAAGCGCGTTTTGCGCAGAGCGTGTTAAACAATTATTTATCTGAGATTTAAGCACTTCCATCACATCCCAAAGAAGCGTGGAAGGAAGCATGTTGCAATAAGAAAAATTTCGTCATACCTTGCACCATCAACAAAGTTACAGATATATGGAACACGATATGTGGAATTACACCAGCAGAAGCATTTATTGTATGACGTTCGTTATACTCAACACCAAAAAAGTGACTTTCGTAGAAAAATATTAAACATAATATCTAGGTCCTAATATTGCAATTTACTTTTATATCTGCATTTGACGAATATTTTCTCAAAACGTTAACTTCCCCCGTAACAACATTATTCGAATAATCATTCCAAAACGCGAGAGTTCGTTTAATCATAGTACTTGTGGAATTACCGAGTAAGGGTATAAGAGTTCGCTCCGAACGCATATTTCTCGAAAATTAATACATTTACGTGTTCCCGAGCGATTCTTCTGCCTTAAGCACACCCAACAATTTTCCCCAATTTCACTTAATCAACTCTCCGGAGAAGACACGAGAGGCGGTAATTTCTCTTAAAACGCGCGGGGCGCCCAGAGAACGCGACGCGCGCGCGAACGAAGCTACGCCGGTCGTTCAGATAAGGCGATAAGGCGGCGGCGGGAGAGCGCGAGCACATACGCGGCGCGTCTTTGCAGCGGAGGCGGGGGGAGGAGGGGAGGGGAGGGGAGGGGGGGCACGGCCCATGAGGTACTCGATTAATCAGACGGCGGGCCACGTTCGCTTCGCGGTAATGAGTTCCATTCATCACGGCGTGCGCAGCCAACCCGCGCTGCTGCGCGCTACCGCCGACTCGCTACCGTTGCTTCGCCGGGGCAGGAAGCCAGGGAGCGGCGCGGCGCGGGAGGCAGATACGGTAGGCGAGATGGAGAAGGCCGCGGCGGGCTTGGTTGGCCCTAGTGGGCGCGGTTGATGGAAGGTGTAGATTGGGGAGCATTGCGTGGAATTGGATGCGAGGGGGGAGTGGGGGGCAATGCTATCTTAGACACTTGAGTGGCGACACGTGTCTACATGTTGGAATAGCCCCTGGGGAAGACCTCGTGGTAAATGCAGACAGGTAAGAGTAGTCTGACCTGTAAACTTCTGTAAATATTTAATCACACTAGTGTAGCTTCAATAAATTTAAATAAGAAAGCAGACACAATTAAAAACGTACATAACTTCCTCGCAAAATGACTAAAATAATTATTCGAAATGTACAAGCACACACAAATTCAATACAAAGAATGTTTACCGCGATCACTGAAGGAGACTTCTCGAACCGGCCAGTTCACAGCGGAAGTTTTCGAATTGATCATCGTATGTATCTGCAAATCCGCAACGGACGCTTTGTAGATCGAGAGGTCTTTTACTGTAGCCGATAGCGGATGTTTTTATACCAGCTAAGAAGTAGAGCCACTACTTATTCGACCATTTCTTTGATTAGGATTTAAGAGGCCGACTACTCCAATCGATCGTTTCCTTAACATACTCGGATTAACACCAAGTGCATGCCGAGGAAATATCTTAGCAGCACAGGATCTACGCTAGATCATTCTTTCGCTGTTTGGTTTCCTTCCCATCCTAGCATCCCAGCATCATTTTAGAAACTCACTTCCGCCTTAGTACGCCATTCTCCTAGCATCCCACTCCGACTTTAGCATTTCCACTCGGAGATTCTCACCTATCCTAGTACCTCACTCCATAACGGCATCTTGCCTCATTCTAGCATCCCATTCTACTTGTGAATTCCTATTCCAAGTATCTCACCCCCAGCACCCCACTCCCTATTTCAGTATTTTGCCTCATCCCAGCATTTCATCCCACCTTAGAGTTTCCACTCGGAGAATCTCACCCATCCTAGTATCCTACTCTATCCTAGCCCCCACCCTATCTCAGAATCTCGCGATATCCTAGCAAGGCATTTTCCTAGTATTACACCCCATCCTAGCATTCTCGCCCCGAAAAATCCCTCCCATTGTAGCACCCCACCCCAGCATCTCGCGTCAATTGTAATTTGTAAGCGTCAAATTGAGATTTTAAACTGAATTGGTTCAAAAAAAATCTTTTTTTTACGCAGAATACGTATTACCATTCAAATAATACAAGGTACTACCTCATGGCACATGCATCACTGTTTCATAAATAGTGATCACTGTTAATTTTTATGAAATAACGTTCCAGAGGAATTGAGTTTTCAAAAATCTCCAGTCGTCCTAGCATTTCATTCCAATAGCATCCCACCCTACCTTAAAAGTTTCACTCCGAGACACTCACCCATCCTAGCACCCCACCCCATTCCAGCATCTCGGCTCATCCCAACATTCCAAAGAGAGTAGCCACCGAGGCAGACGTGCGACGCAAGGCACCAGCGTTTGGGAGCGAGCACGTGGGCGCGTCGGCCGCGCCCGGAGGAGGCGTGGGAGGAGGCATGAGAGCGGGCGTGGACGGTGGGCCGGGTGCCGGCGGTCTGCGTTGGCTGCGCGCGGCGCGGCGCGGCGGAAACGAATTTAAGACGCGGCCGCTCCAGCGGTCCCGCAAGTCAAACCAACCACCAAGCCACCGGGCCGCCAACGGAAGCCTACGGGACGTCAACTTGTACCCAAGTTCGCGGGTTCAAACCCGGTCGAAGCCGTGGATTTTTAAGGGCGAGAAAATCCCTCGTACGCCTTCCTTCGGAGGGGAAGTAAAGCCGGCTGTCCCATGTTAGTAGATTTACTTGCATGTAAAAGATCCTCAAGCCTAAATGACGCCTCTGAGCTAAATTCAAAATCGCCTGTTTCTCGCCCAAGAAATACCTCCTTTCTCTGCTAGTTGGTGAAAGGAGCGTAACAAAATTTGCGTGGTCAGACGGAAGAGCGGGCCTGATGGCCCGAGTCTCGCCACGTAAAATAAGGCAAATTCAATGCAATTCAATTCAACTTATTCTTGATATTTACCAGGCTGTCCGGGTGACGCCGAGTCCTTGGCGAAGGTGCCGACGTTTCGGTCGCCATTCTGCGGCCTTCGTCAGCGCGTAATGCGTCACCCGGACAGCCAAGTAAATACTGACTCCGGCCGCGGAAGCCTACGCTCTAACTTATTCTTGAGTTGGGCGCAGCCCAGCCTGCGTAGGTACTTCTCCTTGAAGGCGCTCTTGCGGTCACAAAGGAAAAGTAGGAAGAGAAAATGTCCAGTTTATTCGAAGCAATGGTAGATTAGACAAGTACATCAAACAATAAATTTAAAGAATTATAGAAAATAACGGAAAGAAACTAAAGTTACTTGGACAGTCAGGTGAGCCTAGCACGTAATGCAACCGATCAACCAATTTAAAATGATTAATTAATTGAATCAAGTTTCAAATTATTAAGTCAGGAGGTTGAATAATGTTCCAAAGGTTCTTTTCCTTTTGTCTTATTTTTGAATTTTTATTTCCTTTTTTCCTTTAAGTTCCTTTTATCCGTATTTTATTAGTCCATCTTGTTTGTTACTTCCTTAAAGACACGCAAAGGAGAGAGAATGAATGTGTCAGCGGTTACTTTGACAAGTGAAGTCGACGGCGCCTCGCTGCATGGATCGTGACTCTTTCCGGAGTTGGGCGCAGTGATGCATCAGGCGCCTCAGCCACCCCGGCTCCAGAAGTTTGGGAACAGATTTAGAGAAAGAGAGGAAATGTGTTGAAAGAATATGAAGAGAAGATGCTTTCGATGAGGTCACCGAGAGACGTAGGGTTCGGATCCGTTCCCAAGAATTTTTACTCCGCTCAACGATCGGAGCTAGATGCCTATTGAAGTAATTTAAATAAATACATTACGTGAAATAAAATAATGAAACTTCTTCCAAAAAGATCGGGATAAGATTTCTGATACATAACGTTTTCAGTTCCCTTATTTTGATTCAAATAAAGATGTGAACGGCATACTTTGCTCGTTAGCTCAAAACCAAATCGCACTTCCGCCAATGTTAGAATGGTCTTTGTATCAAGTTGCAGTTACACGTATTTTTGAATTGTATTTTAAAATACAGATTTCTACAACAAACATATTACAGAGATTCATACAGACAATCATTCTCGATTTCTGTAATTTTTTCAAAAATGGTCGGTAGGTGCGCTAAGGCAGTCAGGTTTTTCCCTTCAAGCTTCATCAAACTTCTTTGTCCGCCTGTGAAAAACATTGGTCTGAATGGAAAGTGGGATTCATTAAGAATATATTTTGCAATTATTCTACTTACATTTGCGAGAGTGGTATGTTGAGTGTAATGTACATAGTTTTGTGAAAGTTTCAATTCTTCTATTCGTAGAAATGTCCAGTCATAATGGTAGTAGTGTTCAAAACTAAAATTTATTGTATAATAAGCATATTCTTACACATTTTGAAATAAGTAAATACATATTCGAACAAAATTACATTTGGGCGGAAAACTATTGTAAACAGTAAATTGATAGTTTGGAATTTCTGCGTACAACAGAGCACCTTTCACCTTGCATTCCTTCATTTTCCGCACGAGAAATGTTTATGGAAAATCCAGGTGGTATTAAAATTTTCAAGAGCGCGTAACAGATGTAATGAACTTTTTGATATGTTTACGTTCTTGGGAATAAAATGCCCGAGACGCAAGTTTCTTCTGGTGCCGAGAGGCATCTGCGAGGCCACAACGCAACGCTTGATATCTTTACTCTTCGCCCCCATTCATGCGCATACATGCAGGCCGGAAGACTTTCAGATGATTTACGATCTGCGCAACGGAGATCTATAAATCATACATGCAAGGCTGCATTTCTGTATGAACGTACTCACGTATTCCGTTGAAGCAACTTTATGACGAAAATCTCCTTGTGAAGGAAACGGAAAATCATGAATGGGCGTTACGAATTGTGGTACACTCCCTAATTCGCATAAAATTACAATATAACATTGAAAATTATTTCTATTTCTTTGATCAGTATTCTCAATACAAATAAATCGTCTCTTCTAGGAAATATAAATAGTAATTTCCTTGCAACTATTGGCCAAAAGCGTTGAATTCATTCACGACACCTATGTGACCACACGATGTAAAAACCTAACGTTAGTTTTGCCGTTGCTTTTCAAATACGTTTCACATTACCCATATCAAAACCAACAACGGAACGAGATTTGAGCTGACAAAGACCCAGGAATTCGCATTATGAAAACTGCTCTCCTGACAAAATTCACAATATTTCCACAGAATCTCGAAAACATATCCTACAATTACCATTGCAACTAATATTAAATTAAAATACAGAAGTACAAAGCCAGAGATTAAAGAATAAATCAAATGCTTAATATTTGTTAATTACTGATTGTTAAGTTTACTCATTAATAGGAATCCCTGGGCGAATTTTCTTAGGAATCCTTTCCATATGAATTAAATTTATGTTTGTAAAAATATATAAGAAAGGGATAATTTACAGAACATATTTTTCATTCTCAGAAAAAAAACCTTTCATCATAATTTTATCCTTCGTTTAGATGCCCTTCTTGCAACGATATAGGTAATCACTATTAGAAATATGCCGTTTCGTGACTCGAGTCTCGGTACGTAGTCATAATATGAGGTCCCTAATGAGCAATTACCCGTGTAAGCAACATAGACACTCCTTTCTAATTTCTCTGACATTATCGTGACATTCATTTCTCTGACGAAACCCCCAGTAATATTTCTTAAGGAACGATGCCAGACGCACTAAACAAATTATACTGTGGGCGCACTGACGTAAGCGGAATACATCCGATATTAAGCGATATTATGCTATATCGACCATCAAGATCATCCAATATCAACCATCAAACGTGTTGGAATGTGTTCACCACGAGATAGATCTCTGTGACAATAAAAAACAAAACAAAATGTCTCGCTACGTATATTAATGAACGACAAGCTTCAAATAACTCAACAACGGATCACGAAATCACAATCGAAGAGACTGAGCGTGTGCGTCACGTGTTATCCGCAAGATCTGAGTAATAAATCAAACCCAAAGGAGAGTTTCATAACCAGCGACGCGAGGCAAAGAAACCCAACAACTCTATATTCATGGACGTCAGTGCAAAGAAGAAACAAAACCACGACCGCCCCAGCCGGGGGAAAGCTCTAATCACCCGACTGGTCTCTCGACAAGTGGGATAGTGTAGGGCATGTGCGTGTAGGTGTGTTTAAGTAAGGGCTGAGGTTAGGATAAAGAGGAGGATAGAAAGATCGCTTGCGGTCGGTGGCCCATTTGTTAGGGCACTGCTCCGGCGTTCACTGGTGTTGATAAGAGAAACCATTGAAAACTACCGAGTAGAGCAGCCGACCGTTAGAGGACCTCGTTGTGTAGCTAGAGCTGAACACCCTGCCACCGTCGGGAGTGGAACCCTAGGTCCTCCCGGTCAGCGGCAAGTTCCCAGGCAAATCTAGTTCCTCTGTAATCCGGACAATAAATCAAAAGCGCTGCAGTGGCTCACAGCGCTGACGCGAAGCGCGTTTCAACAAACTCAACCGCTCTCGGCGAACGGACGTCGAGAAAAACCACGGACGGCACATCGGGGCGGCGCCGGCGAGCGCGGCTCGGGCCGGAGCAGCGTGCCATTCCCGCGCGGCCCAAGAAGCGTAATTACCGCGCGCGTGTTTTGTTGCGTTCGTTCTTGCTGCGGCCGCCAAGCGCCCGACGGGCAACCGCCGCCGCCCCCTCCGCCCTCGCCCATCCTCGCCACCCGCCCGCCCACACCCCCGCTCCGAGCGCCCATCGACACGCCCGCGCCGACAGCGAAAAGCGTTCGCTCAAATTTAATTTCCCATTAGCCCGGCGCTTTCCGCGCGTACGGTGCGCGCCGGCAGGCTGGCTGGCGGCTGGCCCTCGCATGGACGCAGCTGGCGGCGCGCGGCGCGCTCGCGGTGGGCGTGCTCGGCCCCCGCAGCCCTCCGACGGCGCTCGCTCCCTCCGAGAGGGAAGTGGTCAAACCGCTCTTCTTTCATTTCTGGGTTCGGGAGTTCAATTTCCGGGCGATGCGAGTGGAGTTTTGCGGTGGAAAAATGCGGGCTCGTAGCGGGTTTTCTTAGGGTCGTCACCGGAATCGCTGGTTCAGGGCAAGATCTGTTGTCAGTGAGGCGTCTCTGAGCGAGAGGTCCTAGGGTTCGAACACCAAATATGGCGGATTTTTGGCTTTAGCTAGATAGCCAACTCGACTTCAGCCCCTGCCTGGAGGAGAAATCTTGCGGCAGGCTGTTGTGATCGGCAGTTTTCCGTGGATTCTCCTCTCAATACTAGTACTTATGAAACTGTTATTAATCCGAACAGTTGACGCTCCCAAAATCACGAAATAACTATTTAATCAATTAAATAGGGGTTCCCTTTTTTCTCCTTTATGTCACTGCCTAATCATAATTCAAATCATATAATTATCAACTATCAAATAATTTATCTATGGAATGATGGCAAAGGCTTACGAGTGATACACGATTCGGGATGTAAGATATATATGTAACTGCGCGAAACTGGAGCTCAGTGATTGGAAGGTCGTAAGCCCGAGAGCCATTGAACAGCTACGTAATTGGGGTCGAAAGCTGTGGAATGAACTTCCTACAAAACGGGTGATCTGTTAGGTTGTTTGCTTTCCTATCACGGGATGATGCAAATGAAACCTACATATTTAAACCACGGTTCACGTGCAATCCTTCCCATCCCCATGGCCTGACGTCACGCTCATCCTCCATACAGCAATTCTGACATCCCAGCGGCACTTCGTGTTCGCAAATCGTGAGCAACATGTCATATAAGGCTATGTCCCTAGCGTCAATCAAGAGTATTTGTTTATTTTACATAAAAAACAGTTGAATTTTTTGAATTCTGAATGAAGCGACGACAGTTTTGTCGAATATTGATGACAATAAACATATGCTCTAAAAGGAACTATCTGTATCGCCAACCGAGTTCAAAATTTTTACTTTTTTCTTTGTCACGTCGCACGTGTGACTCACTAGTGCGGAACATCAAGAAAACAAAGGAAGACGGTGAAACTTAATTTATAGCTAGTATCAAAGTGCGAACCACCGTAGCATTTCCTGAATAGATCATGGAAAATGTAAAAAAGTTGGGTTAGTCAAATTGAAGATGTGTCTGGATGTCGGAAAGAGGCCAAACTTAATATTTAAATACTTATTAATATTTTTTAAACTTTTGAAATTCACTGATAATTATTCATAATGCAATAATAAATTACTGATAATACTGATCAAATAATTCTACAAAAACTTAGATATTTTAGTTCTCGTCATTAATGATCATTATTGTTATCTCAAATAAAGAAATTCATACTTTTGTATTTATTACGAACTTATTTCATTGAACTCAATGGAAACTTTTTACTAAGGAATAAATATTGATGTTTGAGGTGATATCATTGTAGAATTGATAATTTTCACTTAACTCTCGATAAACTGATGTGGATAATATTAATAATGGTCAGTTTGCAGAACATTTAAGGAGGTTTATAATATAGCAAATATATTTTGAAACGAATTATAAAGAACGACAAATAATGATGTTATTTTGTGAATAAATTATGAGGAAAGTTACTTAAGTATCGGCCTCAATGACTGAATATTCATTTATTATTTATTGGCTGGTTAATTTTAAAAGCTCATTACATCGACAGGCAAGTTAAAAGTGATTCCGAGTGCCTCAATTCTCTCTGGATTCAACCCAACATTTAAATTCTGGATCGGAAGTATGTTTCCTATTTGTTTATTGCGAGAGATCATCATAAATTTACCATTTAGTTAAATCTATTGAAATACATCCTCTCAGGAAATGAAGTTTGCTGGCAATACGAGGTGTGTTCGGGGCCAAATGTGTGTGTGCACAATGGGGTTTGGCAGAATTGCTATTTCAACATGAATCTAGAGCATGGCGCTGTAAATCGGATTATTTATCACCGTACCGTAATATAAACAATATCGTCAATAATTGAATATTCACCTGCGCCAAAGGTTATAGCTATTATATGATCTACATATGCTTACATTGAATATAATAAAAGAATCGAACCCCGCAAATATACTACACAGAAGAGGGCATATACCAAAATTGCTTTTTGGAAAAAAAATAGTTTCAAAATTTTGAATGTTAAATTGTCTAATGACATATTTAAGTAATGTGTCGCTTACACTTTACATTTTGCATATGATTACTTGTGTAAAATTGTTGATGGTTTCCTGTCATTGAAGAGGAATAATACAGTGATGACTCTCATTTTTGTAATTACCCTAATTCAGAGGAACAAAATAGTGTGAATACACTTCTTTCTGCAGTCTACTTACATTTTTTATTTATCCATGAACACATTAGTACAGAGTTAGGTAAATCAATTTGGTTTTCTAAAATACGTATTTTGGATGAGTGAAATGAGGTTTTTCATTATGTTGACCTGACACCACCAATCGTTATGGAATAGACCCATCCATTTTTCCACAGTTACCTCAATTACCAAGAGAAAATTCAAATTCCGGAAACTACCTCGTCTAGTTATCGTTCTTGGTCACAGTGTTGCAACAACTCGGCGGCCGTGTTGTAATTAATGCTTCTCACCGCCACCCGTCCCCCGACCGTGGCGCCAACACGCCCCTCACCGTGCAGCCACCAGTGCAAAACCACCCCGCCCCTCCCCGCTCCCAACTCCTCCGCGCCCCGCCCCGCCCCTCCCCTCCCCTCCCCTCCCCTCCCCTCCCCGCCCCTCCCCTCCCCGCCCCGCCCCGCTTACATTACTGGAGAAAAAGCTCCCAGCGCCCGCTTGCGAGGCAGATGGTAATTTCAGATAGACCACGCTGGGAGTTAGGGGCGGAGTGCACGCCGGGCAGCGAGGGCAGCGGGGATGGAGGAGGGGTAGGGTGGGTGGAGAGAGGGATGGGCAGGAGCGTGCGGAGAGGAGCGCAGTGCGTGACGCAGCGGGCGAGTACCTTGGGAGGAGGGGGCGAGATCGACACTGCCTGGTGTAGGTGTAAGGGGGCAGGTATATTAGAGTGGGAAGCGTTTTTGCAAATCGTGGGGATTTATGGGGTACATATACAGAGTGGAAAAATAGGGGCGGGTAAATAGGGAGGAATTGTGATATCCGGGATTGAGGGAGTAAGTAATTTGTGGATTTATGGGTCTGGGATGGAAGATGTGAGTGTGCAATGAGGATGCAAAGGACGGAAATGCAAAGAACGGGAGTTAAAGAGATGGGATAGAGACGAAATTGTGTGATAGCTGGTATGTACAAAGTGGGATTGAATGGGGGGCGGCAATTCAAGGGCAGAGGATAGAGGGTGGAAATAAAGAGCGCATGAATTAGACGATTAAGATGCAAGGGAAAAGGGTAGGAGATGTGAGGGAGATAACGAGATAAGTTGGGATCGTGGGATGCAAAGAAATGTGAGCAAGGGGACGAAGTGGCGGAACGTCAGAAGGAGGAGGTGAGGTTTAAAGTAATTGAAGCAGCGCAGAGTGCAGGATGGCATATTGGCAGCGGTGGATCGGGTTGGAGAAACTAGGTGTCCCGAGACAGTGCGGCGATATCTAGGAATTTGCAGGTCGGATGGCTGAAGACGACAAGGCTCAGGGAACGAAAAAGAGGATTATACGATTCGTCAATCAAAATATTGGTCTAGGATTCTTCAGCAATAATGTCAACCATAACATTTGCGATTTAATAAATATTATTATTAACATTATTATATTGTATCTTAAAATATTTCTGTGATTGATTTGGTGATACGACTCAGCTGAATTTTTTGTCGAATTCTTACATCCGGGTCTCGAAACGAGCAAAAACAAACTAATTAAGATGTGTAAATGGGGCTCTTCGACCTCCTGGCCTGACCGAGTTAAAGACTGCACACGCCTGATGAGTGCGGGAGGTGTCGGGCGAAGTCGCAACAGTCGCGGGGCACGCAAGGTCGGCGCCGTTGCCGGGGCGCGGGCGGGGGCGATGTCTGTAGGGGGGATGACGAGCAGTGAGCGTACAAGGAACGTGGTGCGGGGGACGGAGCCGGGACGGGGAGGGGGAAAAAGAGAGGCGCTTACGGAGAGACGGGGTCTGGAGGGAGGGCTGCCGGCTCAGGCTGGCAATGGCCAGGTGGGATGGACTGGGGTCGGAACCTGCGAGTCGGGGAATTGGGGGTGTCGAGTGAGAACGGCGGCGGGTGCGGGAAAAGGGGGTGGGTTCCAGGGAGGCGAAAGACGGGGTAGGGACAAGGCCGGGGGCGGGCGGGGAAGGTAGCGTTATCGGGATGTGTGGCGGAGGTGGGGAACGGGGGCTGGAGACTGGGAAAGAGACGGTGGCGACGGTGGGATGGGGGCAAAGGACACAGGGTGGGGTCCGGAAGGCAAAAGCCGGGGTTGGGACCAGCTTGGAGCTGCGCGGGGACTGGGGCGTAGTCGGGTGGCGAGGGCGGAGGTGGGGAACTGAAGTGGGGACTGGAAAAGACCACGGTGGTGGCTGGGGATTCGAGGCCAGTGGGTGGGTTCCGAGAGGCTGAAGCCGGGCGAGGGACAGGACTGGGCCTGTGAACAGGGGGCATGGGCGGAGGGTGATGTTTTCGGTGACATGCACGCGGGGAGGGGTGGGGGCGCAGAGGAGGAAGTGCGCGCCTCGTTGCGGCGAGGTGATGGGTGTGGGCGGAAGGTCTCCTTGACGAAGGAGACAGGGGCTCCTTAAAGAAGGCGCGGACATAGCAAAGAGGCGGCGACTCGTTCGCCGTGGATGAAATCAGACACCACGTGGCTCCGCCAGAATGTCGTCATTGCAATGCGGAATAAGATCCTTCTCTATCAATGCTTCGCTCTGCGTTAATGCAAATTTATTAAAGATCAAGTATTCAATTTCAACGACAACAATTTTTTATGTTCTTCTGTTGTCTCTATTCTCTCTTTCGAAAAACTTGGGTTGCATTTATGATGTACAAAATTAATTTTGTATCGCTAATTATGTCACACTGACAGTTGTCCCTCTGAAAAAAGGTAGCAAAATACATCTTTTTTTTCAGACTTTTCGTCGCCTCTGCTTCTTTACAAATTACTTTAATCGAAATAAATAAAAATTTGGTAACGTGAATGTTCATAGGATTAAAATAAAATTTATGCGAGTCCTTAGTAGACCCATACATGATTTAAATCCTGTCAAGCAAGTTTGAATATCTTCTCCCAAGTTGAAAAATAATTATAATTCGAAGAAAGGTGGATAGAAAAAACAATAATACATTAAGTACTTACATTTCTTTTTATTACTTATACAATATCAATGCAGACGTGTGAAAGGATGCCCAGTAATCATTTACAAATATTGTCTCTATGGAATTCTGTTGAGTAAAAAATTTAATTTGACCTACTTTCATATTCCCGGCTCCCGTTGTGAACTTCCTCCTCGAATGCTTTCCTCAACAGGAGAAACAGACTTGCTTAAAAATTGATGCTATTCATGCTCTGACAACGAGACAGAAGAGCAGAGTTATCTCGAATGTGGAGGAAGAGCTGGAGAAAAGAGGCGAAAACGTTTCTGCCAACTTGCTATAGTGGATTGAATTTGCGAAAGACTGCCCATGCAAACGTACCAAACTTTATTACATAATAAAGCCCATTTTTCAATAATCATTTACAATTTCTGTTCATTCTGCTACAATTAAATATTAAGGCGCTGACTATAAAATGTAAACCTCTGCTCCTTTGTGATATCTTTCAAATTTAGCTCACAAAATACTGTTTAAACAAAATGTTCATGAGAATAAGATCCATAAAAATATTTTACTAGCATTAAATCATAACTTCGAGTTGTATTTTTAACGTAATTAACATTACGCTGAAGTAAGCATTCAATTTTTTTCTAAACTGAGCTACCGATGACATTAAAATGTGTTTATAATTCAAATTTCCTACACGCCATCAACCTTACATCGTTTGTAACTTTTTCAATGTTGCAAACACTAAAATTTTACTTTTTAATATTTCATGTAGACAGACATGTATGTTTCAGATATATTTTTGCATTTTGAAAAACATTTGCTGGCTTTAATTTTCGAAATTATGTGTTAATGCAATTCTGCTAGCAGCTTCGTTTGACTTGCAAACCTAAATATAATAACGTTCTGAATTCCCAAACTCGCTCATGTACTTTCTGCCATCACGGAGACTATTTTCACTCGACGAATGCGTGTTTTCCTTAAAAATACGGTGACGTATTCCTCACATGCATATGTATACGCATAGTCGCTTACTTTATGAGCACACAGAAAGCATAACTTTTGGTTTGTTAAGTTTGTTCCGTAAGCAGTGAACTGAAATCACAACACTTGCATTGCAATTTCATTCCGGTCCACAGCGCACGTTTGACGAACAAATTTCGGAAATGACGCGAACAAACAATTGTGCCTTGTCAAAATAGAGAGATATGGTGAAGGTTCATAATGGAAGGCCACTTTTAAATAAAGTTTACTTCATATAAACGCTGATTTTTCACATGGCCTCTTGGGCAAAACAATAATATATCAATATAAAGCGGAGTATTTTTGCTCGTACCTCTAGGAAACTACTGAGAATATTTAAATGTTTTTCCTAAATTCACATGTGTTAACAAACTAATATTATATAAATATCACGTACATAAGTGGTTGGTTATTTAAAAATTATACCCATTATAATTATTTTGTAAATATTTTTACGATAATTTACTGAGTCATTTACATCAATGAGATTTTTCGATCTGAAACGCACGAAGCTAAAGACGAAACATTTTTATTCATCTTTATACCAATATTCTCTTTTTATTATTTTGAAAATTAATTGCGGACAAGACTTTGGGGAAGAGCGGAAAAAGTAATAAGTTCAGTCATTCCTAATTTGTGTGCCATATCAGCTTACAAATTTTGTAACACGATTTCTTGGATTCATTCACGACTCATAAGGACCTTTAATTTATTAAGCAATATTCTGTTGAATATTATTTCGTTTTGTTAGTTTTAGTCAACTGTCAATAACACCACAGTTTTGATCTATTGCCTTAGGAAGAAAATTGAAATTGATCATTTTTATCATTAGAACAATGAGTCTTTTATATTTTATTTTAATACCAAGGTTTCGCTTTGTGGAGACAAAATTTATGTACAAATTAGTAATTGGGGTTCTATCCATAAGTAATTATCATTTCTACAATAATTTTTACACATTTTGTTAAAGATAAAAAATGTTCTCTCTCCCTTTACACTTACTTTTAAATTAAGCAATGTATCTATCACAGTCTCCAACCGAGTTCCTTAAGTTCTTTCGTTTGCATAATACTCGTGTCCCTTTGCCGTGATATTATGAGACACACACTTTGTTTCGTCACCCATAGTACGTCAAAATAATCTAAAAATGAAACATTCTCGTAGCTTTAAACGACCTTCACTTATGAGGCGCTTTTCTTCGCTTCTGCACCGATTCAGACTGATTCCCGCGCAAACAATCCTTTCTCCGCAAAAAAATTACCTCCCACTTTGGTGCCCTTCTCTGCACCCACGACCTTTGGTCCGCTCTTCCCCGCCGCCTGCCGCCGCTCCCGTTGCAGCCGCGTCCGGCGCGAGCGGCGAGGCGGCCGCGGCGAGCACTCACCGCGCGGCGCGGCGCGACGCGACACAACGCGGCGCCCGGCTGCCAGGCGGCGAAGGCGGCGGTGGCGGGCGACCGCCGAGCGGCGAGCGGTGGGCGGTGGGTGGCGGGCGCAGGGCGTGGGGGCGGGGCGCCCTCCTCCGGTGCGCACCTGCAACAAAAGCGCAGATTAATCTTCCGCTGCCCTCGCCCCATCGCGGTTTAATTAGGAGATAAAACGCGCCTCCGACGCGCTGACCCGCCCGCTGGAGACGGCGGGCGTTGCTGCAGAGGGGAGGCAAAGGGGGGTAGAGCCAAAGAGGTGACGAGGTAGTGAGTGGATGGTGACGAGGTGATGTCGGGTGGAGACGGGTGGTGACGGGTGGTGACGGGTGGAGACGGGTGGAGACGGGTGGTGACGGGTGGTGACGGGTGGTGACGGGTGGTGACGGGTGGTGGCGGGTGGTGGCGGGTGGTGACGGGTGGTGACGGGTGGTGGCGGGTAGTGACGGGTGGTGACGGGTGGTGACGGGTGGTGACGGGGTGGTGACAGAGTGCTGGCCAGAGTTGAAGGATGATGATGACGAGGTGTTAATGGGGTGGTAACGGGCCGGTGACGAGGTGGTGACGGATTGTCGTCGAGGTGGTGACCAGGGGTTGCGGATGGTGACCGGCTGGTAGCGGGTGGGGTCGGGGTGGAGACAGGCAACATGGTGGTGAAGGTGTGATACGATGGTGAAGGTGTTACTGGGTGGTGATGATGAAGGGACGGGAATAATATGGGGAAGTGATGAAGAAATGATAGACTGGTGTCTGGGAGGTGGCAGGTTGGAGATGCATGGTGGTAGGGTGGCGACAGGATGGCATCAGGGTGTGCTGACATGTGACGACAAGTAGTGCTGAAAAGTGAATGATGACGGTGTAGTGATGAAACTGTAGACATGGTGACAGTGTACGAACATCTCGTGGAAATTTTGTGGATTAGGGGGACGGAAGAGTGAACTCATGGAAGTGTGCTGTGACGGACTAGCATGACATGATCAGAATCTCTGGAAAGACGACGTTTGATTAGCGGTGAAGATGGTGATATGGAGGCAAAGAAACATAGGAATTTGAGGTAGAGCTTGGGAATAAAAACGGAGGTGAATGCAAGAAACATGACATTTCGACTGAACACACTGTTTGTGGATGTAATGCAAAGCTAAACTTGTGGTAAAACGGACGCGAGAGGTCATGTGGAGATGGCGTAGCATAGGCAACATAACATCAGAGAAGAAATCCGTTTAAACTGCCGTATATTTTGAAACATTAAAAAAATATATCATGTTAAACATTCACATTACATGGTTTAGAAACACTGCAATAATAATTATGACTCTTTTGAGTTCATGTGGAGCTGATGTAGCATAGACAATATAACCTCCGAGAAACAAACATTTAAAATAATATTCCTCCGTGTATTCGTATGTTGGCACAGATTGGTATATTTATAAAATGTCACATTATTAAACACTTATAAGAAGCATCTAAACTTCTTATGTTCACTTTTGCAATGCTTTATGACTACATCTACATTTGTTTATGTCCACAATAAATGTATTATTTCTAAATAATTTTGGTACTGTTTTTGTCAATCTATATTTAATTGTTGGATACGGTCATTAAATGAAGTTATTACAAGTGCCTCAGAATAAATGTTACAAACTTCTAGGCTATGAAAGGGGTAAAGGTGATCACTTTTTTCCTGCGAAAATGAGGGAAATTCCATATACCGAAGTTACATTGTAACATTTGCCCCTGATTTGTAGGCAACCTATCATGCAGATGTGTGCGATGGATGTGCGAAATGTCTCTGATTGGTCAGTATGTGACCTGCCAAACCCCCACTACATGATGAATTGCCAACCAAACAATGGAAAATTTCATATGCCTAAATTTTTGTATATTAAATTTTGTTATTATATACTTATTGGAATTTATTTTATTTTTTACCCTCTACACATTCTAGAACTGTCGCATTTATTCTGAGAATAAGAAGAAAAGCCAGTAATTTTAATTAAGTCGTGATACGACAGATAGAGGGAAAGACGACCACCACATGAAGGTAACGGTTATTAGCTGTCATGAAGTGCATTGAGCGTGTATTAAGCAATTGTCTGCTTTTGACGGTCGCCTTCGCCACTGTTCTCTGTGGAGCAAGTGAACCTGACAGTACATCAAGAGCTGCTACATTTCTTCTTGGAAAAGTTCTCTCACAGTCTGTCAATTTCTATTTGTCTTTCCTGGAATGCATGCGAGTGAACTGGATGCAATGTAGCGGTTCTTCAATGATACATTGATGTCGACTTCGTAAATAAAAAAATAATTCTGAAGTGGTGGTAGTTGCAGTATCAACCCTTCAACAGAATTTTAATCTTAATTTTACGAGCTACAAAAATCTTTATATACCTCTCGAATATACTAAACATGTAGTCATTAATTACTGTTCAATTTCTAGGAAGAAGATTAATTCAGCTATAGAAAAACTTGATACAACGATTTAAAGAACAATTTGTGGGTCGTAAGTTTTGAGGAAGAAGTGAGTTTACAATGGGAAGTAAACAGTGAAATCCGTATTTCTATATAGTATCGTAGGCTTTCACGGCCGGAGTCAATAGAAGGTAGATTTTCCGGACTGGTAGGCCGTGGTCCAGTTGGCATTGTTGGGCCAAACGTTTCGTCCACCTCTGCGGTGGCCAGTCGCCAGCCAGCCGCCGACCCGAACACTGCGCCCGCGACCCTGCCGCCACTGAAGATGTCCACCGCAGACGTGGACGAAACGTTTGGCCCAACTATGCCGACTGGACCACGGCCTACCAGCCCGGAAAATCTACCTTCCGTACTTCTATTTCATATCTGCTCTTTCAACAGTTTTCAAAGAATTAATGTTTTACAAGAACACAGCACAGAAGATGGGTTTTTGGTTTACATTTGTGAAAATAAATATAAAATTGCAATAATATAATTAAAAAGAAATTCATTAAAGGTTATTTTTTCACTCGAGGCAAAGCGTTTTCATATTATTGTTGCTCCAAAAATGTATATTGAGTTCCTCAGCTAAAAGCGAACCTCCTATCGGTGATTCAAATTAAACAAATTAAGGCTCCCACAGACCGGCGCGGAATATCCGCAGCATACGCGGAATCGCCGCAGTGGAAATTTCGCGTCACGTGTTGCCTTATGAGCACGTTCAGACCTGCGAGGCGAGCGGATGTCGCGGCAGCGGATTGAGCGCGTTTTCTTACCTGCGGATTTGGGAACGCAGTCGGACGCGTTTCGACCCCTGCCGCTCGAGTTTCGTAGAAGTCAACCTGTCTTCGGAAGTCTGCGCTCCCCTCTACATCGAGCTCCCCTTGGCTTTGTTTATCGGATGAGGAAAACTGTCACCAAAGTCTGCGTCATAATTGATGCTCCAGTGAGAACGGCTTCATTGAGCAAATGATGAGATGGCCCCTTGTTTTGCTTTTGGATAAGTTTTCTATAACTCAGATACGAAAATGACTATTTTTCAAATATTTATAATGTTGCGATTTCTATTTTTTTTATTTATTTATGTTAAACGTTTACTCATTTTTCAACTATTCATAATTAAAATGACAGGAAGGGATTCTCAAAATCAAGAAAACGTGCACAAATAATATTTTCCCCCCTATGTCACATACAGTTTTTACTGTTGTTGTTGTTGTTGTTGTTGTTGTTTTTGTTTTTTTGACTGAATAAATCTAAATCTAAAACGGTTCTGTGGATTCCGCAACCGTGTCTAGCTCGGAACGAACCTCCCGCCGGATCCCCTGCGCCGGTCTTTGAGAGCCTTACCCTCTATGTCCTTCAATCCAAATATACATTGGAATTGAAAAAGATGTCCTGAAAAGTTTGAAAGAAATGTAACTGAAAGAAAACCGTATGCTTATAGGAAGACATAAATTATTCATACTTAAACATCTGAATACTTATAACCAGGGCTTGATTTCCTGTGGAACGTGACGGAACGGCGTTCCGGTACCTCGGGAATAATTATTAAATTTAACTATAAATATTTAACTATTTCTATTAAATGAAATATTTGATTTGGGGCGCGATCTGGGACCTAAAATTTTATAAATCAAACACTGCTTCAAACTATTATTTGTATACATTGTGCATTCAAAATTGTTCGAACAGACTTCCATTATAAAACTACCCCACAACTAGAGCGAGAACATTAGCCTGATTCACTAATTCCCTATTACCGAGAATACTAGCTGTAATATTAAATCTTCGTATTTCGATGTATCCGGAAACGTTATTATGTCTTCAAAACGGCTCATGTTAAGACCGGCATTTTAGTGTGATGTTACTAAGGTATTATTTTCAACTTAAATAGAAGCTTACATTTAAATTATGATCGTTGTGTTTTATTTCTTTTCGAAACATTCTTATTGATTTGACACTAATTGTAAAGCTCAATTGTATTTCCTCGTGAATGTAATGGCCCAAACATTATCTAAAAAACTCTTTTTCCAGATTGTGATGCATACATTATGGCATTCAAAAGTTCTCTTTGCGAATGCTTAATGTCTCATATACGATTAATATAGTTATTAGCTATCACGAAACGCAACCTATCATGTGGAAATAAATGTTTGTTTCAAGTGCTTTCCTCTGAATTAATTCGATGTATTAAATTTTTGCTATTACCACTGCGTACTCTTAGAAGATAATCGTGTGAAAACGATAAAAATTTAAGTGGATTTCATCTTCGAATGGCTACAAAATCCGCGAACTGGCTCTGCAAATTGTTCTACACGAAGAACAAACAAACGCGAATATACAGAGACCAAGCCACGTGCGTGTTTATCTTTGCCTTTCACATCTCTGAATTTGATGAGGCTGTTTACCGAGCTTAGAAACAACAGGGTAGAAAAACATTATTGTACGAGTAATACAGCAAACATGCTAGTCTTTTGGCATTTTACTGAAAATAATGGATCCTCAACAGTACACATTTCTCGCATTTGTTGTAAATTTTGAAGGACTAAAAAAATCGACGTTCAACAAGAATGAATCAGCGGCATTACATAATCGTCATTTTCCCTATTTAAGGAAGTAAAATTAAAGAAAAAATTGTAGCCGTTTTTTAGACAAACATATATTGCCTTTACTTCAAGTAAAGATGACGCGAAATCTATTCCCAATTTTTTAAATGTACAAAACCTCTAAGCACAAATTTTTAAAGCAAATTTTAAGTAAATAATCTGTAATAATTATTGTAGTTTTGTAATGTTACTACTTGATTATTGAACTACTGAACTTCCAATATTGCAGATGATTTACTGAACATTGAAAATCCGCAATTTCTACGCGAATACTTTGCTCTATTCGAGAACAAAATTGAAGCTGTTTTTAAGAAAATAACGGTTTACAAATTGTCTCTATTTCACGCAAAAACATGCAAACACTACTCTTTAGTTTCGAAAAATTGTGCATGGTCTTCTTACAAGATCTATCTTTGAACAAGGGATTTCATTAAGGAAAAAATCTCGATTTTACTAACAGCTACTATCTATTGTTATTACCTATTTCTGTTAGTTCTTGTTTTTAAAACAATCAGTAACAAAAACGAGTTCATAAAATGCAATTAATAATTTCACATTTTAGGGCTAATTGAACATTTGAGGTCTATTTCACCTCTCATGGGGTAAATTGTAAAAAACGTAAAATATGGTTAAAAAAATTAATGTTGTTAATAACAGAAAAATAATTGAATAACATGTTTAATAAATTACAGTGTGAAATTTGAAATATAAATGTATTAAAAAGTAGTGAAATATTAATCACTTGAAACATACAATCTCAGTGTACTATATTATACATTCAGGTTTTGAGTCTAGCTTGTGTATCTAGACACTAATATTTTTAAGTTCTCTTTATTATGCAATGATTTTATGTTAAATTGTACACAGTAATTTAATATATAAATTCATAAATAAGTCTTCTTTTATGAGTAAAAATGAATTATGTTTTAACACTATTTGTTATCCACAAAGTTTACCTAAAGGTGAAGCCAAATCGGACTAGAAACATTGTACAACCTCTCAAAATGCGAAAAAATATTTCAAATATTAAATAGTATATCATTACAGACCTACTAAATATTCAACAGAAATAATAAAGACAAGCAGACACTTATTTTTACTTCACTCTATATATCTTACTTAGTATGGAGTAACCGTTGGTGTACTAGTTGAATGCAAAAGTTTCCGCAAATATATCGGAGTATTTTGCAGAAAATTTCGTATTGTAGATTCCAGTCTCAGTTCAGTCCCAGAAAAAGGGGATGTTTCTCGTCTCAATATGTAGTAAATTATTTCCTTCAATGCGTTTTGCAGTGAGGATCATCGTTTTTTAGGTCCATGATACCAAAATATCACTTCACTGAAAAAGTCTGTTTGTGTGTGTCCAACACTAGCGGCTAAACCCTAGTATGGAATTTCACGAAAACTGATACCCACAAATCGACCAAACTTATATCGCGATCCTATGTCTTGGTGAATTTCGAACGGATATTTTAATATTGGGGGATACTTTACACGAAGTCTCAATCTTCAAACCAAACAAATTTTCTAAAAAATGGCTCCAACTGTATCTTTAAATTGTTTTTCAAAGAAAAGTTTACTTATAAAAATGTTGTAGTTTCCATTTTAGTTGGAGATTTTTGGAGTTTTCGAAATTGTGTTTAATTTTTTTTCGGCTGCATCTTACAAATATCATATTGAAAATTATATCTTTAAACGATGTTACGCACACTTTTTTATAAATGAGTATTTTTTTGCTTAATTTGTGTATGAAATTAGGTTAATTTAAAAACAAGGTTTCCTTGAAAACGGATGCAAATGCCTTTTTTCTGACAGTACGATTACGCTTTTAAAAATGATTCTTGTGTCTATGTCTGATTTTCCTTGGACTATTCAAGTTTTGGAAAATTACAAAACTTTACAATTATTTGAGAAAGTATGTGCTGAATCATTAAACATATTAGTTTCCTAATAGGTTTATTGACAGGATAGAATCTTCTATTAGGTTCTCTGTTTCACATTTGAGGCAGTATACTTTGTATTATAACTAGCAAAATGCCCTTTTTTTCGGCCTTTTATAAAATTGTCATGCAAGTTCGTTCACTAAATAATTGGAAGTGCAGTACATTATTCTGATGGGACTTAGTCATCGAGAAGGATTCAAAAGATGAAGAAGCAGAAGAAGAAGACCATTTACTAGAATTTCTCCCTTTTGTTGATACCATTGCTGTACTACTGCTCCTGAACAGTGCCAAACAATCCCACTTGGGAACCGCAACATTCTCTTACACTGTAACTAGTTCCATTTTCTATAGGCCATTAAGGACCCTCTCCAACAAATTGAGGCAGCAGGGGAAGACGTCATTAAGACCTAGAGGGGCGATGCCAAAAGTACGCGAGAGAGAAGAGCGGGACCATGGGGATCGGAGCCAAAAGGTAACGGGCAAAGAGTGTGCTGTGGACCGAGACAGGTGTGACCGCGAGGGGCGTGACCCGCGAGGGGCGTGACCCGCGAGGGGCGTGACCCGCGAGGGGCGTGACCCGCGAGGGGCGTGACCCGCGAGGGGCGTGACCCGCGAGGGGCGTGACCCGCGAGGGGCGTGACCCGCGAGGGGCGTGACCCGCGAGGGGCGTGACCCGCGAGGGGCGTGACCCGCGAGGGGCGTGACCCGCGAGGGGCGTGACCCGCGAGGGGCGTGACCCGCGAGGGGCGTGACCCGCGAGGGGCGTGACCCGCGAGGGGCGTGACCCGCGAGGGGCGTGACCCGCGAGGGGCGTGACCCGCGAGGGGCGTGACCCGCGAGGGGCGTGACCCGCGAGGGGTGTGACCCGCGAGGGGAGTGACCCGCGAGGTGTGTGACCCGAGAGAGGTGTGACTAAAGAGGGATGTGACCCAACAAGAGTGTGACCCGAAAGGAGCCGGAATCGAGAGGAGCGATGACGAGACGGACGGTCACGAAATTGGCAGGACGAGTGGATGGGGATGAGAGGGGAGGGTTACGAAGGTTGGGGCGCGAAGGCTGGAGGAAATAGGAGCGAAATAGGCTGATGAGCCCAGAAACGAGAGCTGTGGGTAGGGCGGGGTTGTGGCAGGAGGGAAGGAGTGACACGTGCGGGGAGGGGCGGCCAGGCGAACGGCTCCATTAGCCCCCGCGCAACGGCGCTCATTATGGCCCGCCGGCGGAGTGCGTCGGGGGCCTTTTCTTGCCGAGCGATTCATAGCCGCGAGGCCGCTCCGCCCTCCCCCTCACTGCACTTCCCGGGCGGTTCCGACGGCCTCGCGCGAGCGCCCGTGACGGATTCTTTGAGGGACTCATAAAACTCGCAGCGCAAGCAAGAGGGCCTCTGTCTCGAATCATTCAAGTGAGGCGCATGCGAGTTCTTATTCCAGGAAAAGTGAACATCAACATTAAGGAGCACACACAGTTTTGCAATTAAGAAGGTGTAACTCAATTCATCATGAAGCTGACAGTTTGCTCACACGAACTAGATAACCAACCAACATCTCAGAGTAGCCTTGTTGACCCAAAAATTCTATTGCTCGAATCTAGACGCTGCCGGATTTTCAACACGAGCCACACTGCTAGGTCCAATTCTGACGCCATTTGAAGGAGGATTCTAGAGGTCGGCTGCTCTGATCGATAGCTTTCATTGATTATCCCGATTAATATCACACGAATGGCGGAGTACTACCTTAAGAAACGGGCTACGCACTCTCATCCCTCTGTCACAAACGCCACTTTCACCTGCACACTATTACCACACATCTCTGAAGTCGGAAGATACGTGATTGTGCCGCCGGGGACTATTCTCCGCTGGAGGAGATACCTGGACACCTGAATGCCAATGCAAAAATGGGCGCCGGTTTTCACAATTCAGCGGAGAAGGAACACGGCCATCTCTCGAAATGTATCATGTATTACAGACACGGGACTATAGACCATAGTAGTTGTACTACGTTCGGATACACTAAACTCTTTCCAACACGATACACAAAGAAAACTAACGATGCTACAGACATACGATGCTACTCGTACTAGTTAGCTTTTTCTCTTTAGTCTATTCTATCTTTTGAGTAGTGTCCCAGAAATTTTTCTTTCGCGCTTATATACGCTTAAAAGGCACCCGTTTATTTGTAAAAGTCTTACAAAAAAGGCAGTCAATAACAGGAAATGCGAGCTTCTTCTGTATTCAATGAATCATGTGCGCATTTATTCTGAAATTAGCAATACAGAAAGATTTCAGAAGCGGCTATAACTAACTACTGAATCATTTGATTGACATCAGAGATAATACACAATAATATAATTAAAATCTTTACTTCCAATACCCTCTTGAAAACCCCCGTATGACGCACCTGTATGGAAATAATTGGTGTCCTTCATTCCAGCAAACGCTAATAACTTCCTTTTCGCCTCATTTAACTTCCTTTACAACGAACATACCAAATCTTCGCGTGGAAGGTGCACCACTGGGCCTGAAGCGTGGAACGGGCGACGGGGACGGGGACGCAGCGCAGCTCAGGGCCAGGAGCGGCGCCGGCGCGCGCCAACGGCCGGCCAAGTGCCGGGCAACGAGGCGACAATGGCGCGTGGCACGGGCGCGTGGCGCGGGCGCGGGGGGCGTGGGGCGCCGGTGGGGTCGGTGGGGGAAGGGGATCATGAAAAGTGGAGGCCCCGGACGCGCCGCGCCGGTCGTAAGGGTGTCGGGAGCCCGGTCACGGCACGGCGGCGGGTGTACGTGTGGGGAAAGGGGCCGGGGCACGAATGAAGGTGCGTTGGGGAGGAAATGCCAATAATGCGGGTTACACAGGTGGAGAAAGAGACGATGGTGGAAATGGAAACAATGCGTGTGACAGCGGTGGAAAAAGAGAGGGAAGAAACAGAGGAGGAAGAAGAGGCAACAGTGGGAAAAGGTGAAACAAGTTGTTGCAGTGGAAGAGGAGGAGGAAAAGGCGGTGCCGAAGGAGAAAAAAGAAGGGCTACAGAGCTATCAGTAACGGAGGAGAATGAGATGATGAGGCGGAGGATATGGAGAGGTCGCGGACAAGGTGATGATGGTATTAAGCAATTCGTCATGTGGCTGTCCTACAGAAGATAATAGCTTGGACGGGGGGAGGGCAGTGATAATAGCGATTGCGAAGAAATAAATTTGGCCAGAAGAAAATATGACGATTAAACTGGTGGTTGTTGATGCTGCTAGGGGGAGGTACGAGGGTGTGAGAGAAACAGGAACTTCATGTCGTAAGGGAATGCGAGAAAGAAAGATTAGGTGACGTACAAAATAAATACCTGTTGTAAAAGGGTTTTGGACAGTTTCAAATGTATTATGCTGCGCAAGTCGGTAATTTCGAGCATTATCTTTCAATGTTTGTTCTTAAGATGTTAGATCTTAAAGACTAGATTCAAATCAACACACCGATTTGTAAACCACTGTGTAAACCTGATCGCAGACAAAATAAATTTAAATAAACTTAATACTAAAAGTTAAATAATGGAATGAAGTACTTAAATAGAAGGAAGAAGAAACGGATAGAAAGCAAGGAAGAAGTAGAGTGAATGATAAGAAGGAATACGAATAACGAAGTAGAAGAAAATTAAGAAAAGAAGAAAGAAGGTGAATTGGATCCCGGGATTGAATTACTTGTCCGCCACCAGCGCCGGCCAACATGGGATTCGTTTCAGCCGCGGAGCAGTCCGGCACAGCGAGGGGCGAGGCCAAGAGACGGGCGGGGAGGGGGCGGGGAGGGGGCCGGGCGGTGACGAGCGGGGAAGGCGGCGGGGAGAGGGCGGCAGCAAGATACCAGTGGCGGAGGCGGGGAGAAGGCAGTGACGAGGGCGATTGCGCGCCAGGCACGACCCCGGCCGTAAGGATGGCTTGTCGTTTATTACGTCGTCGCTCATTTATGTGAATTGGAGTGTTGTGAAGTGTAGTGCAATAGAGAAGTACAAAAAGAAGAGAACTGAAGTGAAGTGTAAATGTTGTGAAGTAAAATGTACTGCAGTGTATTTAAAAATTCGTGCATTTATGAGTTAAACTCTCTCTGCAGGACATCTGTAAAGTATAGAGTTAATGCTATTATTGTCTTTAGTGCTATATTATTGTTATTATTATTATTATTATTATTATTATTATTATTATTATTATTATTATTATTATTACTATTGTCTTAAAATAATTTAAAATTACATCGTATTAAAATTCCTAATTGTAATATTTAAATTGTAATGTTCTACCACCAACCTACCTGCAGAAATAATAAATATGTATCCATCGTCGGGCTTTGGCAGCGAGGGAAAAGGGATGCTGACGTCGGAGGCAGCAACGAAAATGGAAAATGGCGGCGGGAACAGCCGTGCTCGCTGGTGGCGGAGGCAGTGGTGGTGATGAGAAGGTGCGGGGGGCAGCCTGACAACGGGGGCGACGGTGAGTGCGGCGGTGATGGAGGCGGGAACGGGTGGTAGAGGTGTCACAAAGGCGTAGCGGAAGCAGCGAGGGTGGTGGTGGCGGAGTGGGGAACGGGTGGGGCCGGAGTGACAGCGGGGGTGGAGGTGGCGGTGGGGTCGGAGGCGGCACGGCGAGAGGCCGCCAGCGAGACGCTGGGGCAGATTAATAATGCAGGCAGCGCGAGTACACACTGCCCTCGTTTTATTTCCCTTGACTTTTAAAACTCGGCCGACGGCTCGCAGGAAGAGGAGGGTAAGTAACATAAGAGGAAAAATAGTATTCATGGCTGAAAGCATAAGGAGATATAGAGTGAAAACGCGCTTGTTAAGGTAGAAAATAAATCGTGGGGATATTTATTATTCGCAATCGTCTACGTGAAAGGAACTACGAGTTGTTATGATCCTACAATATTTATGTGAATTGTTCCGACTAAAGGCGAAATAATTTGATTCTGCAAACACATTTTGAGACAAAACAAAAATACCCCTGCCTTGATTTTAGGCGCTTTTCAAATGAAACCTGTTTCAATACCTTGTCAAAATTGGTCATAAAGTACAGCATACAAACCTCTGCTTTACTCTAAACAAAATTATTTCGGTGCCATTATTCCTTTTAAAAAAAGGTGATACAACCTTTCTACATTCTCTACGTGTGGTAATTGTCACAAAGGCCAATCAAAACCAAAACAAATTCAACACGTACATTCAAAAAACGATATATTATACCAACTCTTTCGGCACAATTACATTAATGAAGGGACCATAGACCCGAAAGCTCAATGCTCGTATTAATTTGAAAACGCAGCCGGTGGCAATAAAAGTCACAATATACCCTAAATTTCTCTCGGGAAATGCGAGCCTGGGGATGTGACCTAAAAGAGTGGCCAGGGCGAGGCGGAACTGCATTCAAAACGTCCACTCTCGGCCGCCCTTAACACTCAGGCCCGGAACGTGCCGTGCAACAACCCTGCTCCCCACCCGCCCCCGCTGCCCGCCAAGCCCGCTCCCCGGCGTCCCTGCTGCCCGTGAGGCTCACACCTCCCCAGCCCCACCGCCGCAGCCCCGCCCTGCCGTGCTCCTTCCCCCGCATCAAAGCCTTTCTCCCTCCCCCACTCGGCCTACGTACTCGCCAACTTCCTGTAACCGCCCCGGTCCCACCTCACGCTGGCGAGACAATTCCTCCCAGATCCACCCTTCCCTATCTCTCCTTGCCGGTCCCCGTCTTCTCGGCCCCGGCCCATGCCCCACCGCCCGGGGCTGCTTCGCCCCTCCCCCTCCCCGCCCCCGCCCCGCCTCCGCGGTCCCGCCCCCGTCGCCGAATCACGGCCCTGCCGACTCAGTTCCTGGCGCCGCGCGGCGCCGCCTCCCGTTCACTCTAATTACCAGGCGGCGCTAACTCCGTTACCGACCGGCGACAGAGCTGCATATTACGGCCGGATTAAACGAGGTGAATTAAGGAAAAATTGAATTACAAGCATTATACTGGCGGCGGAGGCGGCCGCGTCCGCGGTGACGCCGGTCCGAGCTTCCGCCGGACCGGATTTTGTGCGCGCCGCAAGACGCCGGCTCTAATTGCTCCACGGCTCCACGGTGGATCGGGCAATCAACGCACCAAGGGGGCCTACAACAATTAGGTTCCAACACAATGATCCCCTCTGTATATAATGCGCTAAGGAAGATGACGCTTTTGTACATTTCTTTTATAGAAACTACCGTCACAAAACAACAAGTGTGTGAAATTGCTTGACCCTTCAGTCCTGCAGAAGATCGCAAATTATGTTACAGGGAGACAAAAAGAACCATCAACTCGCAAGACGTGTTACGCGGCAAGGCTCTTTTAACCCCCTTTTAATGATACACAAACTGCGGGATATTTGCATTGTTAAACTAATACCGTTTATAATTTTCATGCAGGAAAGAACATCTCAAAATACTTCTCTTCAGTATTAAGGTTCTCGAAAAGTACGGAGATTATTTTTGTAACAAACGTCTGTGGAAAAATCACGTCATTCGGAATATTATTGTCTCCAAACTTCTTTCCTTCCTCCTTCTCTTCTTTTCCTTCCTCAGGCCGAAATGCAGGGCCCATGCGTAATGCCTCAGGGTGTAGGGCATTGACGACGGTAGCAGAATGGCGACCGAAGCGTCGACACCTTTGCCATAGACGCGGCCTCACCCGGGCAGCCAAGTAAATATGAGGTGGTAGTTGTAGGCAGGAAGGTCTTGGAGGCCCGAATGAGGAGAGCGGCAGAAACGAGCGAAGTGTGCGGGGTGGACGAGGCTGCTTAATAGGCGCCTCTAAGAATTAAATATATAGGCAACGTCGGGTAATCAGCTAATATTAAATATACCTCGCAGGTCACCGAGCATGGACTCACGGCGTAGTCTCACTGCAGCCGATTTATTTGTTCACGTGATGCATTGTACCATTTTCGCCTCGCTTATTCTTCCATCGTTATCACCGCTTTCTTCACATCGCATCGCATTCTATCTCACATTTTCGGTTTTTCCTCCTGTACTCACAACTGTGTATCTGCTTTAACACTCCTAGCTTTTTCAATCCACATTTATCAATGTCATAAACTTGTCATGCACACAAACGGTTAAATTGCTTCTTTCGCCGGGCATGTATGTTTATAAATAGTCGTCATGGTGTTTACAATATATGCAACGCGATACGCAGTTTTTGCACGACGTTCTAACATATGAAGATTTCTCTTCTATCATTTTTCTTTTCCATGACTTGTTACATTTGACAAATGAATCACACAGTTCTCTAATGTGCGCATGTTTTAAAGACTAAAACCCCTGCGGATACGCCAATCCTTTTAGTTCATCAACATTTTGTCCGACCTGGTATTCGAGAGTTGCTGCATATTTGTCCGAAAATACATCATGCAAACGCCTCGTTTGGAGTTAAAATTTGAAGTATTATAAAATACATTTCATACATTTCATTTTTAGGCATTAATTATTAAATTATTTAATCACAAAAATACTAATTATTTCATCAGAATTGTTTCAATTCTGCATTTGTTTGCGATAAAAATAACATTTAACTTGCAACAAGAAATCAAGAAAATTCTCATAACTCGTAGAACAACCAGAAAGGAATTAGGGATGTCGTGTTTAGGAGGTTAGAATGTTTCCTACCTCTTCACTATCATTATGTTAAAAGAATCGTAGAAGCACATTTTTAGAGACATTATATGAGTCATGGACCACTTTGTTGCCGTAAATCCTTTAACCACATGCGATGACAAAATCGTGTGACGGAGCATTAAACCTCTAGGCGCTTATTTCAAAACATTACAGACGAGTCAAAACTCATCCATAACTATTCAGGAGAATGGTACTCGCAACCATTATAAGAATAAAGTTTTGACGACTCACACTCTAAATATCAATTTTTATTCTAAACAGCCATTTTTTGTATTTTTATTTCGCAACATTGATTTCTCCGACGTACGAAATAAAATTTTACTGCCAAACCGTTTCCAGCCCGCAAAAGCGCCGTCCTTTGGACAACCTTGCTTTAAGCGCGAGCCCTGCGCCAGAGACAAACGACACGGCCGTCCGAGACCGAGATTAAAACTGCGAGATTCCTCCATATCTCACGGGCGACGCACGGCGCCGATTTGCTCGCCCGATCGCCCCACCGCCCGCCATCGCCCGGCGCGCGAAAATCGACACATGGGGACCCGCATCGATCTCAGGAGACGCAAAATAGAGCAGTCCAGTAACCGGGCACAAGTGGCCTGGATATTTTAGTTAACGTTTTGTGACTGCCGTTTCAACGGCCTCACTATCTCTGTTGATGGAGGTCAACCAATGTTTCATTCACCCGTTTCATTACACATTCAACGCAAGAAAAATACACGAAATATGCTAATTCCTTTGAAATGTTTCCTATAGATTTGTTAAATTAAAAATTATCTCGTAATAAATATAATATGTTAATTCTGTAGGCAAGACGTACATCGAAAATAAATACATAGTGTACAAAGTGTAACGAGTTGTGCAATTGGATATGATTTCCTGCGAAGACTCCGATCTTAATGTTTTAATGGGCTTTTAATTCGGGCAGGAGAATTATTTTGCCATTGAAACAGTACTCTCCAACTTCGTGGCGATGTTCCTTCAACGCATGGCTCCGCAAACGACATTCTCTCCACCCCCACAGGTGAGCGCGTCAGCCGCGGCAGTGACAAGGACGGAGGCTGCGGCCGCGGCATTGACGCGGCCGACGCCAGGAGCAAGCAGCGAGGACGGCAGGACGACGGTAGCGAGGACGGCGCCGGCGGTGGCTGAGCTGTCAACGCGCGCACGCAACAAATTACCCGCTACGGCAATACGTGTCACGCCGGCGACTCCCCGTCCCGCCCCGCTCCTCCCCTCCCACACCGGGCGCGAAGCGCTTTATTTGACGGCCCGCCGCGCCCGTCTCGTCCACGTGCTGGAGGCCGTCTCCACCCACACTCGCGCCCCCAACTCGCGCCCCGACTCGCGCCCCGACTCGCGCCCCGACTCGCGCCCCGACTCGCGCCCCGACTCGCGCCCCGACTCGCGCCCCGACTCGCGCCCCGACTCGCGCCCCGACTCGCGCCCCGACTCGCGCCTGAGTTAAAACCCCCGTTTCATCTTACACTCACAAACCACCTTTCTTGAAGTCTTCGAGTGAAGTCTTGCAATGCCAACTACGTCTGAATTGAATGATATGCGCTATGGCTCTGGAAAGAGAATAGCAAGGTATTCACGGAGAAGAAAGTAAAATAACGCCTTTCCAGTTTTCAATACTAATCGAAACACTGTCTTGGAGTACGTACAAAAATGTTCAATTGAATGAAAAAAGGTAGACAAAAAATGTCAAGACATTGACATTCCATTTTGGAGTAAATAGTAGCGATAGAAATAATTAAATACTTTCATTGCATAATTCATTACACCATTCACTACAATTTTCATTTTAAGAATAATGCATTTATTTCAGAATGCATTGCAAACCAATTAACATTAATACTGCGTGCATTGATTGAATTAATAAATTTTTATTTGCTACATTATTTCCGTGCAAAATTGGGCACAAATTTGAATTCCTCTTCTTGAGAAACAATCCCAGCCTACTGGAACGTACAGCGTTATTTAATATCCACAATAATTACCATCAATACCCTATGTGTCGTTTGTCAAAAATATTTTGTAATTATAGTGGATACTTAATATTTTTGAAAAAATCATAATAGCAATATAGATTCCGCAGAAATATCAGAATGAATGATGAAATATTTAATACAATTAATTTACTAATTTACGCTGTAATTTAACTTTCTTTCCATTCGGATAGAAAACTGCCAGTGAAAAGAAAAATACAAAATCGATTTATGTACAGGAGTTTGCGTCGGTATGACGCCTTTTCAGGGTATTCGTTTTAGAGCAGTATCTCACACAGCCCATTTGATTTCGTTTTCTCCACGAAACATCGCAACCAAAAACCTATTCTCCAGAACGTGACGAATGAACCCACACCCGACGTAATACGCACATGGCGGATGGAAAATACTGCGTTAATCCTGCATTAATTTCAATACCCAACCAGATTTCAACTGAGGTCGCCTTTTTGCGCTTTCATTTTGCCGGTCGTTAGTTTTCATTCGCAGAAGCTGAAGGAATACTGAAGTTTGTGAGAGTTATAAAAAGCTTATACATCTTTATGTCCCAATATTGAACAGATTGTTAACTACGAGCCACTAAATGAAATGTATCTGTTTTTTAGATACAATCCACGATAACGTAATATTTTTCCACGTAATATTTTTTGTGGCCACTGCGCTTGCTTTTAACCCAATTTAATAGGTCACTGAATTTACCTTTGTTTCAATAAAATTCGCGAGAAGAAATATAGTTTCGACACAATCGTAACTCGTCTGAATTTATTCACTTTCTACGAAATATGTCCGATGATGTAATTTGAGTGGGAGAGAGAAACATTGACGTAAACAGATTTGATTTTTGAAGCGCTAAAATTGCGTTTGTAACACTTTTTTCCTTTCCTGCAGTACTGGAACGTCTTCATTGGCTCCGCGGCATAAGTGATTAAAAGTGATAAAAGTGGCACTTCAATCATAAAGAGATTGAGGTTAGATTACAGAGTAAAAAAAGTATGACTGCATTCTTGTACTCGTATTTTCCATGTTGCCAAAGTGGTAGATTACATCTTTAGCTGCCTCCGAATGCCTTCTGAAAGTAGGGAGAAGGGTCGTAGTCCCTAACCATTGAGGCATAGTATGCACACGTGTTTGAAACAGAAATTCAATTAAGACAAATGTTTAAAAATTAAATTATGTAAAATAAATTATATTCAATGGAGCATTATTTGCTCGAAAAAATTATTACCTTTGCAGTATTGCGCTCGGGATATAACCTTCAACTTGTTAAGAAAGGTCTTATACTACCAATTTAACGTCTAGAACTGTCGCATAATTTTAAGTCTACGAAGCGAGTGTCATGAGACCGGAAACTGTATCTCATTTTAATTTTTCGCCTACTACTTGCGCAGTATGGAGTAAGTACCGTAATGCTGCAGCAAAAAGCCGTGATTTTTCTACCGAAAAATGGGTGGGCCCCATTACCAAGAAAGTGGATAATATTTATCCCACATGTAGTAAATTATTTCCTTTAATAGAGAAAAATTGTTTTGCAGCAAAACTTTTGTCCGTCTATCCGTCCGTCTGTTAACAAAAATAGGGCGCAGGCAGGATTTTTAGCACTTGATATTACCAGATAGTTCTGGCTAATTTCGGGGCCTCCTTGATTTAGAAATGGATATTTTGATTTATGGAAAGTATTAATACAAATATTTTGGGCGATTGGTGGAAATTTATTACTGCTGTTGGTTTTAAAATAGTTAATGTTTTTGAATAGACAAATCGTTAAATCTATAGAATCTGATTTCTAAAGGTACTTTCTTTGTTAGAATCAGCGTCCCAACATTCAAAATAAGTCTGCATTAGGTGCCTGATTAAATGGAAAATGCTATAGATACTGTTTGTCGGGGAATAATGTTACGCATACATTGTAAATAATGTGGGTTATACGTTACCAAAACAACCATTACATTAACGAACAATTACATATCATATTTTTCTGGAACTGTAAAACAGATGCTGACAATAGTATAAAAATAATAGATTCATTTAGTTCAAATCATTGATTTTTAGCCTTATTTAAATTATTTTGAAAATCGTTAAGATATGTACTGAGTTAATCCAATACTAAATATTCATTATTGTACAAATTGATCAAAAAAAGTAATTTATTTGCAATATAATTTATATAAGCACTGTAACATTTTTACGAGTCGTGAATTTCGATCGGATATTGCGTTTGAAAAATATGATTGTCACAGAGAATAAAGCTTACAGGAAGCGACGCTCGATATAAAATTGAACGAAATTGAAAAATTGGTGACTCCGATGCATTTCCTTCGCAATTACTGGTGTCAAGAAATTCCTTGCTTTTATGTAATCAATATCCAATTGGTTCAATGAAATGGAAAACGAGAAGTTGTGCAACAATATAGTCTTCAAAACTACTGTATTCTACTTATGACATGCGTTACATACTAATAGTTAACAGCATTATCATCTACGAAGAGTTGAGTACGGTAATTATGCCCAAGTAATATTTCTCACATTTGCTATGAATTAGTTCTACATTTCCACACCTGTTACTTTGTAAAAGGTCCGAGATATATTCGAGTCGTTCAGGTAATTTTGTAATAATCCTCTAGTCTTGCAGTTTGAAAAGTTGATTTGCCCTGCTCTTTCACTTATAAATCACTTGTAGATTTGGCAAAAATTGATTTACATGATGTATCAGAAATATTTTCTTATCATAAAAATATTACTTGTTTACTGCCACAACAAATAGATATATTATTTGGGTGCCAAAACTAGAAGCATACTAACAAATATTCGTATGACTAGTGGAAACGTCTATTCAATCTTTACAAGAGGACATTAAAAACTGGTATCCAGGCGTCGAAAAGAACTAGATTTGCAAGAACATATATATTCCCAGAATTGTATAGGGACTTTGGAACATTGGTGTCGGTGGCAATGTTCTCGAATTCGTCAAGAGATTCACAAAGTAATCGATGTATTCAGGTTGGAGTCAACCGGAGTCAATCAGTTGCCCTCGTTCTCAAAGAAATATTTAACAATTATCAATATCATCACTGTATACTGTTCCACGTTACCTCGAAAATTGCGAGACTGAGTTGACTCTTATTCTATTTTCTAGGAAAACCTTTAATATTAAATTCATTCTTAATGGAAATTAATGTTTTTCAACCATAACCAGAAATGCATTACGTTATACAGAACGGTATTAAAGTTCATACGAATTATCATATGTCATTAATCCACACTAAATTCCTTGAACTCGGCAAAGAAACTGCTGCTGTATTTATTGAGTCTGTAATCAGAATTACTACAGAATAATATTACCAGAGAAGTAGATAAAGACAACGTGATAAATACAATGGATCGATTTCAAAACAAGTTGAATCCATAAGGAAATCAAAGAATTATTTTTCCTTACCTAGTTACGAAGTTTTCCTGAAGAGAACAGGTATTTTGATTATTACATCTGACCACGTTAAAGTTTCTCACATTAATGAACTAAATAGACAAGATTTATCAACTTTTTCGTCGTTACGAAGGCCCGACAACAGGACTTTTAATGTCGGTATTATGTCATTTTCCGGCACACGGTTACAATACAATACTTTTTCTTTCTTCTTACAAAATAAAGACAAGAAAGTAAAAACCCAACCCATTGTGTGCTTGCTGCAACAAATTTATAGATATTGACCTCGTTCTCTTGGAATGACCCGAATATAATTCCGCCAGACCCAAGTATTTTGATAAACATTGAAATTCCATTTTATCCTATTCTTTTAAAATCAATGTATTAAAGTTCAAATAAACTGGTAATTTTAAATTTAACTCAACCTTTACTTACTTCTTATTTTTGTGTGACTTTGTTCTTATAAACGCGCATACATTCGATTTCATGTGACTATAATGTACATTTATTGTAATATTCCTAAATAGTGTGGAATCTTTTGACCGTGTCTTTAATGTGTGTAATAATGTACAAACATTTTATTTCTAAACACAAGTTCATGATTGCTACAAAGGTCTTTAAGGTCATTCACTCAGTAATGTATTTATATTGCATACAATGGAGCCACTAGAAACCTCTATTACTGATGAGATTTACAATAAAGGATAAAACTTTATATCATCAGGAACTAGATGTGATAGTTATAATAAAATCATGGTTATTGCTTCGATGCAAGTTTTATTTCAGAAATTAATAATGTTTCCTGTTTCCATGTGTACTGCACTAAGCGACAGTTGGAATACATTTAAAAGACCAAACTATAGTTAAAATAATTGTTCAATGGTCATCTTTTTATACCTGCATACATTAAATGCATTTTAAAGACCACTTTGAAAATTAGTTACAGGATCTATGAATAAATTAATAAAATAGATAATGCTAGCCATTAAAATACCTTACTGCGTTCTATCAGAAATGGGGATGTAAATTCTTCCATGACAAAACGAAGGGAGAAAGCGAGAAAAGACGCGCATTACCGCTCTACACAACTGTAAAGTAGACTCTTGAGAACGTCCTTCTCATTTGGAGCATAGAAACAAAAAGAGAAAAATAAGGGACGTAGCATGAAAGGAAGAGCAATGCTTCTCGCCGACGCGTTGAATGCGACAGCGCAGATAAAATGAAAACCAGCGGTATGCCTTTGTTCTCAAGTCACGCGAAAAATGACAAACGTTCGTCATCCTTTTTTTTTAATTTTTGTTGAAACATTGGTTACCTTTCTATACGTTCAAGCGAAAGTGAGAGGTTCCCGTATCCAAAAGAAAGTGTTTCTGTCGATTATGTATTCGAAGAGCAATATTTTGCACAAATAGAGGCATGCAGTAGATTACCTGATTTTGAGAAATCCGAAGAAAAACGAAGACTCACATCAGTTTCAAAGGAGATACGAAATGAGCTTTGGGAGCTCCAAAAATAATGTTAGGATGACGTCGGCTCCCAGTTGATGTAATTAACAAAAATGTACTTAAGGAAAACACTTTAAAGTAGGCCTTTCTTTCCCAACTTTTCATCGCTAAGATAAAATCAAAAATTATCTAAAAGGGAATTTTCTTATAACGTAAGCTTCCATCACAATTAACTCACACAGTTCTTTTTCAATTACGGACCATTAAATAAACAATTTTATTTTAAATATGTTAATTCTGAACATTATCATAAAAATCAGGCAAATTAAATTAACAACATCGCCCCCAAAACTTCCAACATTGAAGAAAGCATTACCATTCCGGCCGGCGGGGCGGGCTCTCGTGAAAGGGCGCGTCAGCAACACCCTCTCGCGACGCAGTTGGCAACTAACGAGCGACTGCACTATCCCGCAGTCCTCCCTCGCCGCTCACACTGCGAGAGTCGCAATTAATCCTTTGCGTTGAATTATGAAGCCGCGATTCGCCCCGCGCCAGAAATTAATAACAGTGAATTAATAAAAAGAATTCTCCGGATATAAATTGCAATTAAACCGCGATTAAGAACGCAGGATTTGCAGCGCTGCCGGCTGCGCCACCGGGGATCTCTCCGCCATCCTCCGAGAAGCGATGCGCTAAGGGAGGCAAAGGGGCGAGTGAAGAAACGAGCGGATGCGGATGGAGGTGAGCTCACTCGCCCCCAGAATCCCAGTTTGCAGGCAGGGCGGTCAACGTTTGACGGACGGAATGCTCGGTTCGCCACGCTTGTGACATAGAAAAGGAATTAATTGCGATAATCAAAGACGTACTCAATACGTAACCTAATCCGATCCCACGTACGTTAAGACATACGCGCGAGCGTGTGTGTATGTGTGTGTGGTACATTTGGTTCAACATTGAGAGACATTTATAGAATTAACTCTTTAATTACTATACTAAACAATTATAATTAGAAAAAATGCAAGTTAACGTAACGAATTAATACAATGTGATAGTAATTGTTTTAAGAAAAGAAGAAAAAGCGTTTTATAGAATATTTTCTAGATTTCTAAACGCCTTGCCACAGAGAATAACACTACAATGCCTTTCAAGAATACATTTAATTTGAAATGTGAACATTTGGTCAAGTCGCTGGTTAATGAAGAGGCAATTTGAAAAAGTTGAAACTCGCGTCAAACAAATTTCAGCACAGTACATTTCTCAGATTTTACTGAACATTTACATACTTTTTGATACTTAAAATCACATTTTCCAATTTTCAGTTCAACTTAACTGCTTCTACTAATCTAAAATTGATATACTAATGATTTGTTGAGGTTAAATACAAGTATCTTTTTAATTTTAGACTATAAACGCATATGAAATTTTAACATGTGACTTTTTATTCTGTGAAAACTATTGACTTTAAATCAGACGCATTTATGTTTTAAATTTGTTTTTCAACACAGACACACATATAGCAAGCTTTTACAAACTTACAGGTACACACTGTATTAGTCTGAGAGCGTTATTTGATCGTTGACTAACAACGGTGTTCATGTGGTGGCGGACCTGGGAGAAATAAAAAAAAGTAGCGTTGGGCGAGCATGTGGCGCCACTTTTGAAAATGTCCAAAAAGACCGACCTTCTGGGGGAGGGTGATCAATCGAGAAGAACTCAGATGGAAGAACTCATTGGAAACAATAAAAAATCTCGAACAACAATGAAATAACAACATCCATGAAACAATGATGATTTTTGCTCCTTGCCTGCCTACTGAAAAACTGATAGAAAAATTTTACAGCGAATATAAAACTTTGTATAATCGTCTCTCTTCCAGGCCGGTTGGATTCTCAATGCATTCCTACTGAGTAGCACAATGAACCGCACTGTCGAATATGCAGGAATGAAAGTAGTTTCAAATTGCTTTCTTTACAATTTCGCTACATCAAAGAACACTAGAAGCACCATATTTCAAATACTGTTACTCAGCTCCCTTTCTATACACAACAGCTTCATTAATGCTTTATACGTAGTCTTCCACAATTTTGAAGCTACTTATTTCTCTTGCCTGCATGAGAAATAAGGAGTCAGAAAACAACATTTTAAAATAATTAATAATAATAATTTTAATACTTTAATTTAATATTAATTTAATAATAATTTTTGTAATAAATACTGCTAGAAGGTAACAAAATTTAATAAGTAGAAAACAAATGTAATAACATTAACAATTATTGAAAATATCAATAACCTATTTTGGGATTGACGACCTTCGGGTCCTAAATAACTCACATGTCTGCCGGACTAGAACACAAACATGTGAAGGAATACTAAATGATAGTATGTCATCTGCAAAGAACTAGCAATTTTTTTCATATAGGTTTTCAAAATGTAAATGAATAATGTTTGGAGAATTAGACGTGTGCTCTTTATGTGCCTTTAAACCACTGTGCTTCGACGTTCACGCTCAGAGCGCATCAACTGTCTCCATTAGTGTCCTTCCCCAACAGTCGCCGACAGCTTGCTTTCAGGAAAAAAATTACGGAGCGCTTCTTGGAATCGTAAATTATTCAAGCAATTAAACACAAAAATGGACGAGCAAAAAATTAACTTTCCCATTTTTGTAATGCGGATTTTATGTCTAGAATTTGCTCGAGAGCACAGGAAAACTTACTAGAGAATAATCAGTTTGCAGAATGATGTTATTTATTGTATTTAGAAATTAGTTCAATTTAGAAATTTGGGTTTAGAAATGAGGATTTATAAATTATTACCGATATAGTTCTATTTTATAAAGGGGTGATTTTTTCGCACAGTAAGAGACGTTATAGATTTAACCCAACAATCCATGCTTTATTTAATAACACACATTTCCTCTCTCTAACACTTTTATTAATCGTTGCACACAACACCACTTCTGATTCACTCAATTTTCACGTGTAGCCCTTTTCTCATCAAAAAACCCTCTTCTTACATAATTTTATGGCATTTCCTCATACATTTGCATATCATCTTCTAACTCGCCATTTTAATGGAAAAATTCCTTTTTACCCGACTGTATTCAAATTACAATTCCACTTCGTGAGTATGAATTACAGTGCATGTGATTCTAGTACTTGATATGCAGGTGGATGGATTAGAAATTTAAGGGATTGACGTTTACAACGATATGATGTGAATATTGATAGAGTAGGGGGAAATGAAACGCAGCACAAACTGAGGTGCCCCAGAAAAATAACCCGGCTTGACCACAACACATTCCACATGGACCTACTGAGATTTGAACTCTCGTCCTTCCGACCTGGTCACCGAGAAGCTAATGGTAATTCATTATTCACGTTTCCAACACTTACGAACACTCCACCCCGCCCCTTCTAGCCACCTTCCAGCAGATTCTCGTCTACGTCGTCACCTCCGCCGGGTGCTACCCACTCGGTCCGCCGCCCTGTCCACCCCCTCGGCGCTCGCCGCGGCTTCATTAAGGAGCGGAGCGCCTGCGGGTGGGGGGGGGGGCGCCCTGGGTTATTTTCCAAATGGAGACCGGTCCCCCTCCTCCCCGCCCCGCCCCCCTGTCTGGCGCCGTGTCTTCGTCGAGCCGCGAGCCTCCGGGGGCCGGGCGCATTGTGTCGGCGCGGCGGCGGTGCGCCCCCGCAGAGCCTCAAAAGTGCGCGTATCGGGCTGGTAAGTCCGTTTGAAAAATTGGGCGCCTTTCTGTTGAAAGCGCCGCGCCGCCCGCCGCCTCTCCTCGCCTCGGCGCGGCGCGGCGTCTCGGAGAACAACCGGCGCAGTTTCCGGCGAGGGGCGCGGAGGGCAGCGGTGCGGGGCGCGGAGGGAAGAGGGGCGGTGCGCGCGGCAGGAGGAGGGCGGGGCGATCTCCATCGCTGTTATTGCAGGCGCGGAGGACGTAATGAAGCATTTCAAGGGGTCGGAATATGCACCGAAATCTAATAGGGGTTGACAACTGGGACCTCTACAACTACATCACGCTCATGCGGAATGTACATCGCGAGAGAGACAGAAAGAAACTTGAAAGGAGCTGAAAGCTAGGTACAGAGTCATAAAGAACAATCATGCATATTTTCAGAAACTAACTTCACCGATGAGAAAAGCGGAAAGAGTACATTTGTCATCGAGAGATAAAGCCTTTTATTTAATTAAAAATAACAACCCACAGAATCCTTTGAGCGCGTGTATGAGAAAAATTCTTTAAAATTCATATTATCTTCAGACAAATATTCACCCGCAAAATGGTTCACCAATGTCCTCAGGATACCCTGGGTAACGCGCTAGTCCAATCACCGTAGAGCAAACAGCGGTACGAGGAGAGAGGGTCGCGCGATGGCTCCTGATGCGCTCTGTTTCCTTCGCCCCGCCCGGCGCTCCCCGCCCTACCCATGACACAACCACCGGCCCGCGCCCCTCTCCTCCTGCCTCAATCCCCGTCACCCATCCTATCCCCATAGACCCCCCCCCCCCGTGCAGCCGCTCTCGCCCCGATCCAGCTCCGCTCCTCTTATCCCCCCCCCCGCTTCCACTCGTGGGCCCCCTCTCCCGAGGAGAAGCAATAAAAGGGGCCGCTGCGCCGGCGAGCCCTGAGCAGAACAATTCCGCGCTTGCAAAACACCTCCCGCGCCGCGCCGCCCCGCGCCGCCCCGCGCCGCCCCGCGCCGCCCCATTACGAGGGGATATCCCGCGCAGCCGAATTACCTACCGCAACACCCTGCACGCGACGCACTGGCTCCGAACACGCCAAACCCCTCGCGGGGCACAAAAGACTAAATCATCTTTGTTTTTAGTACGACTTTTGAAATGTTTGGGGAAATTGCTTGTTAATTTAAGACAATCATTTATTGTTATTTTCGTACTTGTAACAATCCTGAAGTCGTAGGCTTCCGCGTCCAGATTCATGTGCGTGGTCTTCCTCAGGGCTGGTATGCCTGCCCTGAGGAAGACCACGACAGGATGGTCGAAACGTCGGCAACACAGCTTTCGACGCGGCGTCACCCGGACAGCCCAGATTATGCACTTGTATCAATCCTGTTTCTAAAGTTAGAGATTTATAGTTTTAATAAGCGGATTAAATTACAATTTTTCTTTTCTAATAAGTCAATATCGACGTACCCACTACCTATTATCGAGAGTTTTGTAACTATCCTAATAGAAGAGGTAATGACTCAAAAATCAATAGAAACTTTCATGAAGAAATCAGTATAAATGATAAATTCTATAAATCTTAATGAGGAAATAGTGTATTCCTAAAAATATACATGAAGCGAGGTAAGACAGAAAAATAAAATGTTCTGTAATGTAATGTACAATTTGAGTAAAAAGGAATCATTGCAACAAATAAAATAAGATTATCTTTTTCCCTTAAAAAACGTAATTCTAATAGATTAAAATGACCCTTCCTTTAAAAGCTTCCTTTTACCAACTTATAATGGTAAGGAGTTACATATGAAGTAAAATCGATCATAACAATGATAAGAAAATTAATGACTGCAAGTCGTTTCTATTTAAAAATAGCTGAGGAAATATGACAGTTTCGTACGGTTTATGAAACTCCAACACAAAACCTTGAAAATGTTTTATTATTGAACATAGAATTACCCATTATGGAAACATGAAATTAATTTAAGGTCAGCAATTAAGGTTTTCGTAGATAAGTCTACAAAGTAGCCATCAGGAACTCATCCAATGATGCAGATACTTGAAAAATCAGCTTTTACTCACAACTGACATTAACATTGTAAGTACTTCAAAAAATAACATCCTAGGTCCAAGTTTTTGTGCATCAGAGAAGTGGTCCAGAAAAATGTTACTTATGCGCATCTGAGTACTCTACTCAGTTACGAGGACATCAGAAATTTTCAGTTTTGAAAACTCTCTAAAATTTAATTAACTAATGTATATACTGTACCTAACACTTTTTGTTTGTTAATAACGTTTGTCAATATTACAATACTTATGTATGCACAGTATAGGTGTTATTTATTTATTACTCTTTTATTATTATTTATTAAATTACTCATTTGGTTTTAGATACCCTTGAAATGCAGTAGTCATTGAAGCCCATGGGTGTTGACTTAATGTGTAAATAAATGTGGTAATGAGTAGATAAATGACGAAACTGTGAAAAGAGAGAGGTAGAAGAACCCAGAAAAGAAACATTCGAGAGTTCACTTTCTTGTTCACATATAACAAATATACAAGTGAGGGATCAAACAGGCCCCAGCGTTGAAACACGTAAGTGCCATTACGCCAACAGCTTCTAACACCATGTATATATTGATATTGCAAACGTAACATGTTGAAGGTCACGGTCCGAAAGCTTCAAGCTTCAAGTTCCAGTCTGAATGTATTTTCTGTTTAAAACAGTGATTTAGCAAGCGCCGAATGGTCGCATTGTTGTTTTGATTTTTTTTAAAAGCTCACGTTTTGCGTAAGTAATGCTGCTATGGACCACTGTGCATCTGGGGCGCACCTCAGGTCCTTAACTCTGATTTGGCTCCCGCGTCTCACCACAGGAAGAGGAGGGGCTTCCGCGGAAACAGTCGACGGCCACGCTGTGCGACGCGGGGTGGAGCGGGGTGGGTCTGGGTGGGTCGGGATGGGTGGGGGTAGGGGAAGGTAGGGGTGGAGAGGGGCGAGGCGGGGAGGAGAGAGCAGTGAGGAGCCAGGAGGGGCGCGGAGGGGCGGGGGGGGCGGTTCGATGCGCGGTATGAGAGGTGGGGCGTGGAGAAGAGCCGATTTAATTTCGAATTCGCTGATACGTTTCGATCCGCAGGGAAAACTAAACAGACAATGCGTCCGATGCGTTCTGTGGTTCGGGTGGGAAGGCGAGAGAAAAAAAAGCCGTTCTTTGTGCGGTGAAAAATAACATATGCAAACTAAAAACCGCATCTATGTTGCGACAGAGTAAAAGTAAATACATTTACTGTGTGTGCTCGAATTATTTGGTGTGGTACAAAGTCTGAGTATTGATCCCACAACAAGAGTTTAAGAGCATAAATCAAAAAAGTGATACGGGGCTAACGCTCATCAGGAAGATCACGTTGAGCACATACTATAATCGAAATCCACAATGTTAAATTAAAATATTGTCAAAAATACTAATAGACAAAGAAAGGAAAATAATCAATTAAAAAAATTGTTTACAATTGTCCTTTTTTTTAGTACGCAATTTTTGGTACTTACACTCGTATAAAATCTAATAATTTGATACATATCTGGAAATGAATTTAGTAAATACTTTGATAATTTGCCGTGCCTGGAATGAAGTTAAAAAGAAGTTAACTGTTAAATTGTTATTGAGATAAATTATCAACCTATCGTTGAGTAAAATTACAAATTCCTCGTATTTTTTAGAATCAAATTAAATTTCTTTTCTTATTAAACAAATTCTTTGGCACAACGTTTTGGAGCGTAGTTTTCCTCTACATGAGACAAACTACAAATGTTTTTTTTAATATTTTATCACAGAACATTAGATTGGATATCATGGACTGAGGTGTTCCATCCCTACTTTCCTCACCTTCCCCCTACTTCCCCCTCCAACCTCACATGTATCCCTTACTGCCCACAGGGCAAAAACCCTAGATAATTATGTTGCCACCGTTGACACAGAACCACAACTTTCAGTAAACCAATAATTATGAAAATATTTTATGTATTTTTGAAAACGCATGATATCATCATGGTGAGTCTAAAAATGGTAATTATTTTAAGTTTAATTTTGTTATTGTGTTTTATTCGTTCTATTTGTTTTATTATTTTCTTAATCATTGTCATTAAAACATATGTCATACGATTATTTTTAGATAATGTATTTAATTCTTTATTTTAATTCATATTTTGTAGAACGCTACTGTTCATTAAGTAAAATCTAATGTCCCATGCTCAAATTTAAAACATTATATTTGCAAATTGTCTGATGATGGGGCGAACCATGCTCCGGAAACGTCATTAAATAAAGGATTTGTTAAATATAAACAATATGTTTTAATTGTCGAAAATGCAGAACACTTATAATTTTACTAAACACTAAGTTTTATAAAACTATTTTTCAAATATAAATTTTACTTGACACCTTATTATATAATACAAGGTATATTTTAACGATTTACGGTCGATTGCTAAAAATCATACATGTGTTGAGGAGAAATTTACAAACGCAATTCAATAGAATTAAATGAAAACAATTATTTATTTGCCGAGGACCATTTGTGAAAGGTAAGTTATTCCGCTCAAGTTAACAATCAACTCATTCGTTGATGGAAAGCCTAGTTTAAAAACTTCCACACTGCAGACGATCTCTTCAACAGTTGAGCAATCTGGGAAAGGAAAAGAACGCCAACAACATCCAACTCGCTGCCTCCGTCATCTGGCCCTTCACTGGCACAAACAAATGCCCAGCTTCCTCGCCAGATTCTTCACAAAACTTGTACCGCGCGCGCATCAACGCTACAGCGACGAAACACCGTTTCCGGCGCATTGTGACTACAAAACAGCCCGGAGCGAGGAGGGAGAAGGGGGGGGGGGTGTAGGCGGCGGCGGCGGCGGCGGAGGCCTCAGATGAAGCGCACGCGGTGCCGGCGACCGTCGCGCCATCTGGGCCGGCTGCGTCCGGAGAATGAACTTTCTGGTGATGCAAGAGAAGCGCCTCGCAAGAGAGCTACCGTTTCAATATTGGACTTTCATTACTTCTCATGAAAGAGAATTTTGAATTATATTTAAGAACTTTATTTTTTTAAAAGAAAAAAAGCGAAGAGGGGGAAGGAAAGAGGTCTCACTTTCTTTTCACTTGTCGCCGTATTTTGCTTTAATGCTACGTTATACCTTCTACTTACTGGAATTCAAATTGAATGATGTTTCGAGTGGGATGAGAGATGACACGAGTGCGACCGTCACAAAAAGGCGTTTTGGCGAAAAAAAAACTCGACAAGAAACCAGAAAATAAAAAAAATGCAAAGTTCTCCCAATCCGGGTGTTGAATTTATCCAGGGAAGCGATGTAAAAGTTTGGGCTGCAGAGCGTTCTTGCTGGCACGCCCCCCCCCCACGACGACGCGGGTGCTGAATTTCCACGCAGGCGTTACTCTCCAGCACAGCGCACCGACGCGGCGGCGCCGCCGCCACAAAACGCGCTCTCCGGCGGCGACAACGCGCGTTATCCCGGCGCGTGCGTGATTGGCCGGCGGCGAGGACGCCGAAACGCCGCCGGGGAGACGCCTTCCTCGCCGTCCTCGCCGCCCTCGACGGCGTCGTGGTCGTCTCGGCGCCGCCGGGATTGCGCCTCGGCGAGTGAGAGCGGCATCAAAGTTGCAGCCCGCGACACAGCCCGGGCGACGCCGGCGCCTCCTTAGCGCTCGCGGGCGGCCCCGCAAGTCGCGTCAAAGTCCGGCAGCGGCGGCGGCGGCGGCGTTCGCGGCGGCGCGGGCGGGGGCCGGGGCGCCGGCGACGCCAGGCAACGATTACGCGCGCGTAAATAAGTAAGACGCGCCATCGCGGCGCCGCGTCTGGCATGCAAATTACGCTCAATAATTCGCGCACCCGCCGCCAGGAGCGCCAGCGTCGCGATAGTGTTTTATTCATGGCGCGTGTTTACCGCGCGCGTCGACGACGCGGGGCGAAGCCGGGCGGGGTCGACGACAGGCGGGGCGGGGAGAGGTCGGTTGCATGGCGGGGAAGGAGCAAGAGGGGCGCGGGGCGGAGGTAAAACGAGGGCGCGGGAGGATGTGGGGCGCGGAGGTCGCATCGGGCAGGGAGGCGTGGCAAGGGTCGTGCGAGTTGGAGATGAGGCGGGGAAGAGTCAAGGTGGGAAAAGGGCGGGGCAGGGGGAGGGGGGCGAGGTGCACGGCGGGTGCAAGGGCCCACATATTCATGCTCCCTGCGACGCTACGCTGAACAAAGTTTAATGAAAATCTATTAACTACTCCCTCTCCCAGGGGACCGGCGGAGCGCGCGCTTGTTAAACATATCATTAAGTTTTAAAAGCGTAAACTTGGCGATGCCGACGCCCCCAAGATTTGTCTTTGAACTCGCTATCTCATTTGCGCAGGAGCTAGCGGGGACCTCGCCGCCGCCTCGACGTACCTGGCGCCTCTCCAGGGTGCGGCCGGGGCCGTGACGGAGGGGAGAGGGGAAGAGCAGGTGAAGGGCGCGCGCTGGAGGGGGCGTGGCACATCCCGCTGCTTTCTTTCAAGCGTCGCCAAAGGCCACGGCGCCGGCCCTCTCACCCTCCGCATAGGGCGGCCACGCGTCGCGACGGCAGGCGAGACCGCCGCGCCGGCGACGAAGCGAAGTTTAAAGGCGCCGGGCCCGCGGCGCGGTGGCGCCGCGCCGAACTAACGACCCGCGTTGTCCGGGCGCTTTAGAATTCCGCGAGACGCGTTTTCTAAAAACGCCCGGCCCGGTGGCGGGCGCGCCCGTCAGGGCAAACGCGAGCGACGGGAGGTATGCATTAATGAGTACCTTCGGCGGCGGCGTACGCGCTCTGCGTGAGTTCGAGCGAGCGGTGAGGACAAGTGCGCACACGTGGGAGGTGGGCGGCGAGGTCAGGGAGGCTCGAAAGGTGGGTGGAGATGTCTAGTGACGGTAGAGAAAGCGGTCGGGCAGTGAAGACGGGAGCAGTGGGACAAAGCAAGGGGCCTGACCAAAAGAAAAGCAGATGTGGAGCGGACGCAAGCAGACAGCAAAGGCATGTCGGAGCAAACGGGTAGGCAGCGAGGACAGGTGGCTAGGGAAGAGCGCGGGCGCGTCGCAGTCGCTTCGCCCCTGGGAGCCAGAGGCCCCGGGAAGCTCCCACTCAAAGCGAAAGGACTCGGGCGCGTGCGCTCGTCCCTGCTGAACGTGCCAATCGCACCCTCCCTAGACATGAAACTACTTTGCTGGAAAGTGAAATGAACGATTAAATGCAATGGGACTGAGAACTACTTTTGGAAAAATATCACAATAAAATCATATAATTCTCTCCCATATGAACGGTTAACTTGTGTACCTGTAGTGTAATTCGAACAATTATATTAAATTGAAATTACAATTATATTATATATTATTCAATTTAATATATTTATTGTATTTAATATTTTTATTACTTTAATTACATTTATTACATTTGTTGTATTATATTAGAAGGAGACAGCAATTTTCAAGAATAACATATTTGGCGCACAGGAATTTGTGATAGCTTTAATCTTGCAATAACTAATAATAACGGAAGAGCGGGCCTGATGACCCGAGTCTCGCCACGTCTCGCCACGTAAAATTCAATTCAACTAATTAATTATTGCTTCAAGCTTACTCTTCTAAACCATTTTTTATTATTTCCAACAATGACCGCAAATGATCCATATTCAAATACTTGAGTCGTATATGACGAAAACTCAGCCCATCGTTACGTCATAAATATGGCTTTGTGAACAAGGGTAAGGAAGTAAAGGGGTACACGCTACACATTTTTTAAGTTGCAATAAGACCACCTATTGAACTTCATAGACGTAATAACGGAAACATGCGACAAGAGAAGACGGCGACTAGAATTATCAACCACGCAACGGGTGTGTCGTTCGCAAATGGGAATCGAGACTTGACCTCTCATCGTACAAAATAAATCAGTTCTTTTGCAACTGCACATACTAAATTAATATTTGCTCTATCTTTATTTAATTAACTCGTTTGGGACTCAATGCTCGTTGTGAAAGGCGGAAATAATTTCAAAATAACATTCAATTTTCAATAAACCAAAAACCCGCGCATGTTCTGGGGAGCATACTTTGTCAGTGTCATATACCGTTACCAATAAGATGCTGATATTTTGAGTCTTTTATTGTCGGTCTTTTAATTCTGAATATTTTGATGTAATATCGAAGCGAAACGTACTTTCTGAGCGGGCCTCGAACTCGTCTGCTCCTGATCCCTTAGCGTCCCGCATCCCAGGCCCACGACACAGTCGTCACCACTGCCTTGGTCATCACCTCTGACACCTCCCTCAACCCTCTACCAACGCCAACTCTCTGCCAACGCCATTCCCCGCGAACGCCAACTCTTCGCCAACGCCATCCCTCACCTATGCCAACTCCCCGCCAAATCCAGTGCCCCGCCAGCACCAACCCCCCTGCCAGCGCCAACGCCCCCGACAATACCAATGACACCTCCCCGCCAATGTCAATGCCAATGCCAACGCCGACACCAACACCAAAGTCCCTTTCTAACTTCAACGTCCCCGCCAGTACCACCTCAACTCCAACACCAGCCACTTCCACCACCACTTTGGCTCCGCCTTCACCGCCGCCGCTGCAACGTCGAGCTGAAGAAGCGTTGCGCCGACAGAGAGAGCGGCCGCGGACGCTCTATGAAAGGCAGCGATTAAACATTCAGCGCGCTGTAACGAGCCGCGACTCCCTTCCGCGTCGCGGGGCCCGCCCACCCGCCCACGCCCAACCCACTCGCCCACGCCCAACCCACCCGTCCACGCCCAGCCCATCCCCCCACGCCCAGCCCACCCGCCCACGCCCAGCCCACCCGCCCACGCCCAGCCCACCCGCCCACGCCCAGCACACCCGCCCACGCCCAGCACACCCGCTCACGCCCAGCCCACCCGCCCACGCCCAGTCCACTCACCCACGCCCAACCCACTCGGCCCGCCCAGCCCACTCGCCCACGCCCAGACTACTCGCCCACACCCAGCCCACTCGCCCATGTCCAGCCCACTCGCTCGCCGCTGCAGCTTCCTCCCGCTCTTTTTCAGGCGTGCTCACGCCGTCCCGCTGACGTTTTCTCGCTTCGCCGCGCCGCGCCGCCATGTCCGACGCTGGCAGACGATTACAAGCAGCTAACAGAGCCTTTCAACTCCCTATTGGTAATGGTAAAAAACTTGTGGGCAAGGATAGTGTCGCAGGGTACAGCTGTAGGTGAGGCTAGCCAACTTTGCTCAATAACAACTGGACACTTTCAGAAGAAATACGAAATATGCGGTAATGAACAATTTATATATGATAATATTTGGTAAAAATACGTGGTTGCAAAGGAATATGACAATCAACATTGTCTTTTTGACCGAGCCCGCTTACTTTTGCCCACCAATCCATCCTTGGCTCACGTTCCCTCTCAATAACATTAGCAGCAGTTCCTCTTTTAGTTCCCTACCGAAAAGGTGCAAGTGTTGTGCGCGTCACTGTCAACATCTCCAGAAGTTTATATTGGAGTTGAAAGATCATGGCAGCTACTTTAGAAGGTCTAGGGCGCGGACGACGTCGTTACTTTTGATTGATCAATTGATTAGAGTTTACGGGCGCGTCAACTTATAAGGACATTATTCCCTGAAGTGTAGTGCATGTTTTATCGTGGGAAGTGGAGGTGATCTTCACTCGTGAGATGGTGAGAACCGACGCTGCCCTACACGTCCGATGGCAGGGTTTTCCGCAACCAGGTGTCTCCCATCGGCGGGGCACTGCCCCAGTCGGGACAAGCTCTTAGCTCCCGACCGCTTTCTGGTCGTGTCTCGTTGTGTACTCCTCATTCCTGTAAGAGTGTGGAGACCGCGAGGAGTTCTTGGCTTTTCGTTGGGGTACTTAAGGTAAATTTTGAAGATTAAAAATAGCTAAGTGACTTTGAAAACAAATATTAGTTCATTTTTGACTTTGTAAGTATATACATTTCTAATATAACTCTGTAGGCGTATTTCAATATCTACCCTATATGTCTATGTCGTTTCATGAAATTATCGCTTACCTGGTTTTTGTTCTGAGCGCCTCAAATGAAATTGTAATAAAGTAATGTAAAACATCAGTAAGATAACGTAAGTAAAAATATTATGAAAAAATCGAGGGTGCCTGTAACTATTATTAAATTTCTTCTGAGAAACTTATTTTTCTCAATTGAACAAGTGATCACTTTTCCCTTTCACTCGTAAAAAATTGTTATTTTCTCTTTCAGTTACGTGGATATTATGTAGATGATTTTCTTTATCCTACTTATACCGTTTCACACTTGTGCGCCAATCATTAAATGAGCTAAACCACAAAACGTTATCAGACAAGCTTACGATTATCCCTCCAACAGTTCAATTCTTTATGGTACTAAGGATCAATTGATACACGACACCCAAATATTGCCCACGGGATTTCTGCAGGCAAGATTTTACAATGACTGGTTTGCCCTATATAAGTATGTGGCCAACAACACATCACTTGTGTTCGTCCTCCAATAAATACCCTAATGTAAGCAGTACTGAGACTAGGAGATCCTAGAAAAGAGAGAGATATAAAATCCTGGACCATCTAGCCTCTTCTAGTCCGGTACCATTCTCAATCAGAACGTATACTCGTATTGCTGATGCAGCCAATAATGACGTGAATATAAATGTTCAAAGTGTCTTTAAAATCTCAATGACATACTAGCAAAAATATCCAGCATTAACCGGGTAGACAGCAACTAGAAACGATCTAAAATATAATTCATAAATGAATTACGTAAAGAAGGATAAACCTAATTTATGTAATATTAATATTAGCTAATATAAGATTTATGTTGTCAGTCATCTGTCATTGTAACTACCTTGGGATTCTTCGAAACTACACACCAGTGACAATGGAAAAGGCAGTAAAACTTTCTCTATTCTCGAAACTCACTCGTTTTGTCGTACACATTTAGTGCACCACTGTGACGGTCTGCAATTACTTGGGTATTCACGAAACTCCGAAAATTGAAATAAATAGGCCGTGCTCCGGTGGTTTCATATGAAAGTAAAATAAACTTTTCCTTGTTCATTTTATGTTAGAGTGGCGCTCAATAGCAAGCGTATTTTTTACAATCGCAATGGTTGAAAAAGAGAGAAGAACAAACATTCCGTCACATCGAAATAGAGAATGGAATGTGAATCCGGGACACAATCGCATTCTATGCACATGAAGTGAAGACGAAATGAAACTGCATGCATAAGAGTTTGTTTTAAAACCTGGACAGCAATAAAGGAATATTGCTGACGCAGTTCCATAATGACACTCCAACATTGTCACCGCTAGTAGGACACTGATAATAAACCCTTTTGGAAGTTAGTATTAAATATTTTATTTAAATGTTATCTTTCAATGGTATAAAGGTAAAAATGTTGAACATACAGCTGTACATTGCTGTAGTTCATTGTTGTACCTTACTTCTTTTTCCCACAATATATGTAAAATTGGTTAGAAACATATCCGAAATCATTTACAAGGGCGAATGCGATGTCTCGAAAAAAAAATGATATCCTCACCATCTCGCATGAGTAGTAGCAAGATCTAACCCAACCAATATCCCTATGAAGACGCTTACAGCAATAAAACTTCATTAGAGCTCATCTGCGCTCGTGCATCCAAAATCTAAATTCTCCGACTCGGCAAACAGCCATCAAGGCCTCCGTATCTGCACCAGCAGTAATCTTCATAACTCCGTCCGCCCTTCCTGCGCGCAGAAGACAGGCCATTCCCGCAGCCCCTCGCTCAGGCCAGAGCAATCTCCTCGTTGCTGGACTTGGCGGAGGGAACGCCAAGACGTACTGAGACATCGCTGGTCGACAGCGTCCTGCCCACTACACGGCCCCCGGCTGACACGTACACTACATACAGTAGAAAGGGTGCTGTTGTAGTGAAGGATGCTAAGAACATTACGTCAATATTCGTGGTCGTTTATCTTTATAATTCAAGTATAAATTATAACATACACTACATACAGTAGAAAGGTGCTGTTGTAGTGAAGGATGCTAAGAACATTACGTCATATTCGTGGTCGTTTATCTTTATAATTCAAGTATAAATTATAACATACACTACATACAGTAGAAAGGTGCTGTTGTAGTGAAGGATGCTAAGAACATTACGTCAATATTCGTGGTCGTTTATCTTTATAATTCAAGTATAAATTATAACATACACTACATACAGTAGAAAGGTGCTGTTGTAGTGACGGATGCTAAGAACATTACGTCAATATTCGTGGTCGTTTATCTTTATAATTCAAGTATAAATTATAACATACACTACATACAGTAGAAAGGTGCTGTTGTAGTGAAGGATGCTAAGAACATTACGTCAATATTCGTGGTCGTTTATCTTCATAATTCAAGTATAAATTATAACATACACTACATACAGTAGAAAGGTGCTGTTGTAGTGAAGGATGCTAAGAACATTACGTCAATATTCGAGGTCGTTTATTTTTATAATTCAAGTATAAATTATAACATACACTACATACAGTAGAAAGGTGCTGTTGTAGTGAAGGATGCTAAGAACATTACGTCAATATTCGTGGTCGTTTATCTTTATAATTCAAGTATAAATTATAACATACACTACATACAGTAGAAAGGTGCTGTTGTAGTGAAGGATGCTAAGAACATTACGTCAATATTCGAGGTCGTTTATCTTTATAATTCAAGTATAAATTATAACATACACTACATACAGTAGAAAGGTGCTGTTGTAGTGAAGGGTGCTAAGAACATTACGTCAATATTCGTGGTCGTTTATCTTTATAATTCAAGTATAAATTATAACATACACTACATACAGTAGAAAGGTGCTGTTGTAGTGAAGGATGCTAAGAACATTACGTCAATATTCGAGGTCGTTTATCTTTATAATTCAAGTATAAATTATAACATACACTACATACAGTAGAAAGGTGCTGTTGTAGTGAAGGATGCTAAGAATATTACGTCAATATTCGTGGTCGTTTATCTTTATAATTCAAGTATAAATTATAACATACACTACATACAGTAGAAAGGTGCTGTTGTAGTGAAGGATGCTAAGAACATTACGTCAATATTCAAGGTCGTTTATCTTTATAATTCAAGTATAAATTATAACATACACTACATACAGTAGAAAGGGTGCTGTTGTAGTGAAGGATGCTAAGAACATTACGTCAATATTCGAGGTCGTTTATCTTTATAATTCAAGTATAAATTATAACATACACTACATACAGTAGAAGGGGTGCTGTTAGTAGTGCACGCTGCTAAGAATATTACGTCAATATATGTGGTCGTTCATCTTCATAATGCATTTTAATATAAATTATAAGAACATTGCTTTCAAGATACCGCGCTTAAAAGAGTTATTTCCTTGGTCCAAATGTTCATTTGCTTTAAGAAGAACATTTTTGAAACGTCAAAATACTGTTCATAGTTTATCAATGATCATTTTTATGCACATTTACTCAACTACATATTTCAAAGACATAATTTCTTTCAGTTTGTAGATTTACTTTAATTTTTTGGGCTAATTGTGTTAATAAGGAAAGAGATATCCTTGAATTGAAGTTGTTTCAGTATTGTTGAAAAAACACGAGAGTTCGGGATGAAAATTGCTCTCCCGGCAACGATTTTAGTGTAATGAGCCGTTAATTACATTTCATAATCAAGTACACAACTGTACTGCTACCAAAACCAACCCCGATTCTACTAACACAGAAGGAGAAGAATACGTATAACTAAAAATATTTTATTTCATTGAATATTTATAATTCGAATTGTTTCTGCAAGTGGATATCTTTCGTCATCCTCATAACAACAAAAAGTCACAAAAAGACGGTTCATTTAGACTCACATGACTGCATAGTTATTTATCATTTTCTACGCAGTTAAAACAATTATTCACAGTTAAATCATAATTGCTTCATTGTCTATTTTCTTGAAACCGTGATGAGCATTTGACAGTGTGTCAGAACTTGCCAGAACCTCAATATATCCTGTGACTATGAACATAAAAGTAATTTAAACTGGAAAAGGCGAGCATTGGTTTACAGAAACCAGTGCTCTTTACTAAAGCTGAATCAGTGGGTTTAATGAGGCCAATGTATGCATACTTGCGTGGAGGCGGTTCTCTTTTTTCCGCTCCCCCCTCCTCCCCCCTCCACGCACAGCAGAGCGCCCCGTGGGGAATAGTAGTACGTTCCGGCAGCGGGCATGTAAGAAGCCAGGCGCGCGCCCTAAGCCTTAAATCCGACGGGCGCCCGCGGCACGTGGCACGTGGCACGTGGCTCCCACGCCCACGCGTCATTTGCAGTACGTCAGCGCGCTATCGCCTCCGCCTCGGCCGGGCTACCACCGCCGCCACGCCCACCGCACGGCCGCCTCGCGCATCAGGCTGCGCCGCATTCCACGACTCGCTCCACGTCTCGCTCCGGGCTGGTGTCGCCTCTCCTCCCCCGTTAACGCCGTGATAATCAGCACGTGCGTTAAATCGCAATGATCGAGAAGTTTACAAGCAATATCACGACAGTCATTGTGTCAAAATAAATTTGTAATCACCGTTAATTTCGTATTACATTTGTAAATATGATTTGCAGTGTCTGAAGTTTGAGGTGTGTAGCTTGAGAAGTCAATGTGTTAACGAGAAGAAGATACTGATTAAGATCATATAAATTATGACGTAGCAATAATGGAATGACAGCCAATGGGGTAGGAGAATACCCAAAGAATTGCGCGTAACCTATGAATCATTCGTGTTCAAAATAACTGCGAAGACCCACTGGCGTTAACAAGCGCAAATCACAAACAATAAACACTATCACTAAGAGATGGGATTTCATCTATCAACTATAGCAAATCTCATGATGAGCGTGTCAATAAAGTATTAATATTCTACTCACATCAACACTATAAGCAATGCCAAAATGAAATGACATGTTCATCACCATGACTATCTTCGTCATTTATTATTACGTTCACCATCATCGTATCCATTATCTCAATTAAAACGATAGTCATTTATCTCATTACGACAAATAACTTTGCAACAGCTACTATTAAATTATTACGTGCTTTATCCCCCCCATTCAGCATATTGTCATGTTGTCGCCAATAGCAACAGCAGATTCCAGAGCTTTCAGGGAATTTACAACGAAGCAAAAAGCCTAATACTAATCCTAGTCATTACCATAATCACTTAACGTGTTCTCCACTCTATACATTATTACTATCACCACGATCATTTAATGGACGTCACTTCCACCAACTACCTTTAGGACCTCATTTTATGACCCTTGGCGTCTAAGCATTTTGCTTATAAATTGGATGACTCGTTTTGATGAAGAGGTTGTGATATTGATGATGATGCTACACAATATACGGTGATCAAACTATCTAGAAGATGCAGAACTAGAACTAACTAGAAGGTGCAGGGAATCGGGAGCCTTAGGAGAAACCTGCCGCAAGTCCGCTTGCTCACCACAAATTCCACACTGACCGTCTAGGATTTGAAGCCCGGCCCTAGCGACGGAAGGCGAACCCTTACGTATTCTATGGGCCGTCCCACTACACGGCCCATCCTCGCCAGCGTCATGGCTGCTCCCATTGTCGCCAGCAGCGGAGCGGCAGCATCCAGCTCCCTCTTAATGCGAGCGCACGCAGCGGGGCGGGGGAGGGGGGAGGCTGGAGGGGGGGGCGTGGCCGGGGCCCGGACCGGGCGAGCGGGGTCGCCGGCGGGGGCGGCGACTTACCAAATATTTGGAATCCATTAACTCGGCGGGCGAGCGGGCGGGCGGGCGACGCCGCTGCCGCCACACACGCGTGGCTGCCCGGGGGGGGGGGGGAAGGGGGCCGAGGGCGCGAAGGGCCGGTGGAGGGGGAGGAGCGCGCCCTTTGCCCTCTTCCCTTCAGCCCCCGGGGACGCGCATAATGGCGGACGGCGAGGGGTGCGGCGCCGTGCACACCAGCGGGGAGGGAGGATGTGATGAACAAGACTGCTATTATACCAAGGTACTTTGTAAAGTGGATATCGGGTGGTTGCAACATGGTGGTAATTCATGGTAGCACCAATAGGGTTTTTATGAAGAAAGATCTTCCAGAATTCACTTGAGTAGAAGCTAAGTATTGGGATCTCAGCTTGACAGCCTGTTCGTTTGACAGTAAGGTCGTGTTTCCATACTATTAAATGCGTGTCTCTACTTTCAAAACGTCTTTAAATGTGCGAGAAAATGAGCAAGAGATCGTGATTTGGGGACTCATTATTTCTATTTGGATAATGGGAAATTATAAAAAGTAAACTCTCCGAATTTTGTGTAACGTATTGTGCTCTGACACAGCAATAATGGAGAAATGATAGAAGTTTGATGAACTATTCAGAGATTTGCTGGAAATATGAGGTGTTATCGTAGCTGATGTTCAAAGGAGAAGTAAAATAATCATTAATATCTGGTAATAACTTACCGCGAGCCACTTTTCCATCGTTTACTATCAGTTCAGGTTATTTTGACTGGTTTACTAGCGGTTGAGCGTTGGCGCCGAAACCTCATCACTCCGCGAAATGTATTCTTCCGCCAGCTGGAAACGCCTCGAGGGTGTCAGTTCTGTGTGCAGTTCGAGTTGCGAGTAGGCTTCACGAGCGATTAAGTTTGTTTCGATATCGTCCCTTAATATATTGATTAAAATGATAGAAACCATGTCGCAAAGAAAATAAATTTTCTAGAAAGACATTGCTATCTATTAAAGTCGAAAGTAATCGTACAACTCACAAGAGATCGCATTGATCTCTTTTATCGAGCAGTCACTTCAACTATCAATATCGATATTTCAAAGGATAAACAATGTAATTAACATTCCTTTAAATTTAATTTTCAGGTGCAATTCTGGCAACGTAAATAAATTGTTTTCATACGAATATTCCTTGATTGGCAGAACGACAAAATAATTAGAAATACTACAGCCTTCAGTGTAAAGTTTGTGAAAGAATGCGCCCAAACATTGGAAACTCACCAATTACGCTCCCAAAATGATTTGGGAAAATAGAGATTTAAAATAATCGTTATCATGACTCAACCGAATGGATTCCAGATGACCTCTCTTGAATTGCATCCTTGCAACCAGGCAAGAAAGGCGATTACTCTAGCCGCATCTACTCACTGACGGTGTCAGATAAATGAACGTATCAAATTAATACCAGCATTATCAGGAATGTTAGGATACACGTTATGCTGTTGGGAGAGTAATCCTCCGAAAGTCCACAAAGCAGACCGATATACTGTATATTATTTTAATATTAACAATCCGATATGTAGTCGTAAGTTGCGCGGATGTTTGTCATGAAAGAAGGAATTATTACCGATGCACGCCACTCAACTTTCAGTTAAAACACATGCCACTTTTGTTGGCTTTTTCCCGAAATAGAGCCAATATCTTCGAGCTGTGTAGATAGATATCGCGTCTGATAAAGCTTGAACCATTAATATATACAATTCATAATGCATAAATCAGCATTTGTAGAAGGTAATATGTGTATTTGGCATTTTGGATCACTTGTCCGTATAGGTAACGGTGTCCCCCATGCCTTGGGTCTGGTTCAATATCTACACTAAGAGAGATACATTCCGAACTTATATTCCCTTCACAGTAACCAGCACACGCCGCCTCACTAAGCTTTACTTCGTCACACAGATATACAAACTGAGACGTTTTCAAAGGATAGCTACAACTTTATTTTTGTCTCCACCGGTAATCGAACTTATAATCACACCACAAGATGCTAGTATGGTAGCCGTGAGCCATCCTTGAGGCGAAACGTAGTTTTGTAACTACATAATTAAAAAGTATTGATAAGTGAAACCGATTTCAGAAAATGAAGGTATTCTCCGAATACTGACACAGGCATTTTTTAGTGTCTGTCACAAAGAGTTAACAGGGCTTATGAGACTTTCTTGGAAAAGAAATTTGAGTTCTTTAGCTTTTTGGTATCAGAAATACCCGATCTAATATTGAATCTACTGAGAAATAATAGACATGATGATAGACAATTTAGATTACAAAGAATGTAAATTCTAATAAAAAAGGTGTACGAGGCTTGAGGACAGATTTTTATCAATCAAAAACTGCGTTACGTTCTATAAAAGTTGTGTTTGTGATTCAGTCTATTAAAAAATAATTTGTTTCACAGTTTGTTGAGAACAAAACCACAATATGTTGCAAATATACTTGAATTCTAGGCGCTTAAGATTCTTTTATATAAGCTATGTTTGCACTCCCCTCCGATTGTTTCTACATTCAGATTATATAACTGACATTAAGGGCCAGATTCCATATACATAATGTATCCAAAACATCATTCTTTAGACGGATACAAATATGTTTCGTCAAAAAATGTTTTGAGCCAAACAATTGACGAAACCAAGCCGACTGAGTCCGACTGCCGTGTGAATGAAATAAGGCTTACCAGTATGTTAAACTTGCTCAAATAAAGGGGAGAAAACTTTTGGTGGAGCATATCAAACAAATTCAGCAAATAAAAGTCAGTTGCAGTGGAGAATCAATGTATGCTGTCGAAACATTTTTTGGAGTCAGGCATAGTGATGGAATATTTTAGCAAACCATCGATACAGCGATACTTCGATTCATCACCAAAAGGTTTACGATGTCGATAAAAACATCGACAAAAACATCGATGTATGAAATATCAAGGTTTTAAAAAAAATGAAATTGGTGCTATTTTCCATCTTGTCTCCATTTTTAAATAGTACTTACTTGAGTCATCCGTAAATAAATTAATAATAATGTTTATTGAATGTGAAGAAATAAATTAAAGTAAAGTATTTCGTGTTGTCATTTTCTTCCATTTATTCATTTTCATCCATAAATCATCGAAATAAAATGTATTGGTTCTATATTGAAACATAATACATCAGTACCAGGTTTAAGTATATTATGCCTTAAATTTGACGGGCAACTTAATTTTTTAATCAATGTTCTACGTAGTCAAGGTTCAAAATGCAGTTTAACGATATTACCACAGTCAAAAAAATGTAACCACCCTGGTAAAAGGTCGCAAATATCAAAAACTGTTTTGCGCCGTCTGGGGATCGACAACAGTGACATATATAAGTGGTAGTTGATTACGAACAATGCACGAAAAAGGTAGATTCTGGAAATTTGATTTATATCATGAGCAATGTTTTAGAACATCGATGTTTCTGGAGATAATATATCGATCTGAAGACAATATCGAAATAAAAAAATCGATGTTAATATATTGAAGTTTGAGCTCGAAAAAATCGATGTCGTAAAAAATCGAAGACTTTTTGCCCTCCCTTGTCAGGCGGGCTCGGTTCGCCAATCTCCGGCCGACGGAGTTTTCCCGCAGCTGCGCCTCCAGTGTAACCGCGGAGGACCACGTGGCAGCGCGGCGGTGGGGTGGGGTGGGGGTGGGGGGCGTCCGATGCCAGTTTGATGCCTTCGAGGGCGCACGTGGAGCGAGGGCGGAAGCCCAGCGAGGACTGGCGAGGACTGCCCTAACGGGTGTTTGATGCCGCGAGAGCGCGCGGCGGAGCTGGGAACTGCTGCAGCCGGGAAGGCCTGTGACGGAGAACGGCCGCTCTTGCAGGTGCTGGCAAAGAGGTAAAAGTGGCAGCTCAAGTATGTGAAGGAGACAACAGTTGAAGATGCCAAATAATGAAAAGAACATTCGTTAAAATAAAATCAACATGTGACTGTGGGAACTAATTTAATTTTAAAGACTATTATTGCAAAAAAATGTTGACAATTTTGTCGGATGTGGATGTCAACTTCAAAAAAATAACACTGAGGACAACTAAGGAAGTACGGGATAGAGACACTTTCATGAAAGGAAGGCAAAGTACTTAAATTCTGAGACATTCAAATGTATTGCAGAGAAAATCGTAAGTGGGAAATACAACGTGATACAAAAACTATTTAAATCAACAAAGTTGTGAACCATTTACAAAAAGATTAATTCAATTTAAAGAGTCTTAAAAGTGAATTCATTATTAATTTCGTATTCATTATTTACAGAATTACTTTAATGTAAATCAACATTGACAACTAACTTAAGTACGAGTCATTAAAACTCCCATTATCGCTTACTTCCAAATTTAAATAATTTCTATTCGCATTCAAGAGGAAGAAAAAACTCAAGTGAAAAACTTGGAAATCATTTGGTAGAGATTAACGATTCTGATACGTTAGTGTAACTAGAGGACGGAGGCGGTTCCCGAACGGCAACGAAAGCGCAACCTCCAAGTCCACCGCAACGCAGCGAAGGCGCCAGTGGCAGCGTCAGCGGGGGTGGGGCGACGCGTTCGGCGCTGACGCGAGTTTGACTGCAGTGACGCAGCGGGTCGCCTTCTGCAGCAACCAGGCAGGGGGGTGGGGCACACAATACGGCGAGAATCGGGGAAGGGGGGCGAGGTGGGTTGCGGTAACGGGGCTGAAGGCGACGCACGGCCGGGAAGGGCGGGGACGCAACGGAGTGCGGTGCAAGGCGAGGAACGAAGGGGGACAGTGTGGGGTAGGAGAGAAAGTAGGGTGGGTGTGGGGTGCGAGAGGGGTGGTGTTAGGCCCAGCATGGGAAGTGGGGTGGAGTGCTAGAGGAGCGGAGTCAGGCCCGGCATGGAAAGTGGGGCTGGGTGAGGCGGAGCGGGGCAGGAAGGAAGTACGACGCGAGATGTGGAATGAGGCGAAATGGAGGGCGGACCGAGGCGGAGGGCGGGAAGGGATAAAGGGCGAGGTGGGCGCGTTACACAGCAAAGAGGGATGCGATGTAGGGGGGGTCGGGGATTGGTGGGGGTGGGAGAGGGCGCGAGGCACACAGCAGCGGCTGCGGTGCCTCCAAGACGCCCTGCGCCGCCGTCTTTGTCCGACGAGACAATGGACAGCAATTAAGGGCGTCCGGCTAAAATACCGCGGCAGGAGCACCCCCCCCGGGGGCCCGTGACCGCTCTCACCCCACCCCCACCTCGGAAGACGGCGTCGCCAGCAGTTTCTCGTCAAACTAAGCACCCGCCACAGTGTGAGTCTTGTTCTCCTCACGCGGAAGAAAAACCTTTGAGAATCAGCCACACCCCCACCGTGACAATGCTCAAAACTTTTTGATTAGAAATATTTTAGGTTTACCCTACTCAAATCAAATATTAGAGTTCTTGAGATCAATATACAAGCTAAAATATATATACTTCAGTTTTGCACAATATTGCTATACATTGAGAATTACTTTTTTTGTACTTGACATTTCGAAACATCCCACTTTTCTCACAGAAATCAGAGCAGCAAATGAAATGTTTCTGAGATAAAAAGCTTCAAACACTTCAACAAATTCTATTCAAGAATTAGTCACGCCTTAAGCAAGTCTAAATCTACAGAACAACGATACGAGATAATTCTGCGTTTTATGCCTTTGACATTCTGCATTGCATTCGTAGTTTCATTAAAATAATCCTAAAAATTAAGCGTTTATAGTGTGTATGTGTATGCGTATGCGTAAGAATATGAATACACATACTTATGTTTACGCATGTATACGCGGGGTGTGTTCCTGGTGTAATAATGTATTATTGAAACTGCAAGTAATGTAAGTGAATATCTGTGTTAATCACTAATTAGCAAAAAGCCCTCTGCGCTTCTGCGCTGGCAGCAAGTAGCCTACCGTAAGTGGCCCGTTTTCCTGATGCAGCGCTGAGGGCGGTCCCCCTCCCCCATCTCTCTCTCACTCTCTCTCTCTGACACCATTTTCTCGCCTTGTTGATTGTGGATGCGAGGCAATCTTTAGACATAAACCAGTGAAATAAGCGTCGAAATGTCTCTAAAGGAAATGACAGCATGATTTCGTGATTGCGATATAATTACAAGAATATAATCTTCCACAACTCGCATGAATAATACTAATGTGTAATAGTGAAAGATTTTTTTCTAAAATGACACATTATGGCTTTTAGCACTAATGAAGATGTTACATAGTTAATTCGATTCGATTCACTATATATTAATTACTAATTTCTAATGTAAATAGTTGTTGTAGTATGAATTCATATATGCGAAGGGCATTCGGAAAGTAGTACCCGTTTTGGAATAAGAAAAAACTGGTATGCTTTAACAAATATTAATGATTTATTTGTAAAGAACATACTTTGAACTACTTCTCCACATAGTCACCTCGCAAATTTAAGCATTTGTCATAACGTGTGACGAGTTTTTGTATCCCAACTTCGTATTCCTCTGCCGCCAGTGTATTGCAATATGTAGTAACAGCCGATTTCAGTTCATCACTTTTAAATTTCATTCGGGATAAACGTCCTTGAGCTTTGTAAACATACCAAAATCTGAGGGTGCCAAGTCTGGGCTGTAGGGTGGACGGTTGACACTTTCCCATTTGAATTGTTGCACAAGTTGTTCTGTTATCCAAATCGTATGAGGCCTGGAGTGGTTTTGTGTTCGTCAGTAAGCATGCGAGGGACCCAACTTACACAAATCTTTGCATAATGAAGATGGTCCTTAACAATTTCATGAATAACTGTTCATGAAGTATGGCGAAAATTGTCACCGATCTCATCAATTGTCACGCGCCAATCGGCCCTCACGAGTTTGTTAATTGAACTTAGCAGTTCGCCCGTAATGACTGACGGCCGTCCAAAACTCTCATCATGTGTGTTCTCTCTACCCAAACTACCTCAAATTACGACACCAACGCCGAACAGATCACTCATCCATTACATTGTCTCCATACACCTTCTTCAGTTGACGATGAATATCGCAAGGTTTCACATTTCTGGCGTTGAGAAATCTATTCACAGTCCTCATTTCACAACTGCCAGCGTTCTCTATTTTCTTCAACATTATAAAGACTCACAGAAAGAATACAGTCAGTACCAGCGGGGCGTGACTTTGCACACAGACATCTAAAATGTAACTGAGATGTGTTAAAACGTGTCCAGCGGCTACTTTACTGTCCAGCGCTCCACACAGTACAAACGGGTACTACTTTCCGGACGTCCTACGCACTAAACAATAATAGTGGAGTGTTCCTGACGACTATTTTTTAATACTCAACTTATTTAAGTGTTGTCGTTTATTTATTGTTTTTGTACAGTGTATTTGCTACTTTTTGGAAAATAGATTTGTTTGGTGTTGGGACATAGCATTTCTGTTGATGCGTGCCAGTTTTTAATGGTATTGACGATGTGGATGATCGACAATTGCGCTTAAACCTCAAGAAACGATTACGAATACCGTACGTAATATTACTACAAATTCATTTCTGGTTCAAAGCAAATGATTTATTTTCCGTCATTAACATATGTAGGGTAAATATGCAAGTACCTCAATGCACTTCCTATCAAAGAGCGTTAAAATTTCAGTATTTGAAGGCAGTTATCAATAATTAAATGTTTCACATCATTTTCAGTTCCTCCTAGTTGATGTAACTTTACACATAAATGTGGATAAAAATGCACCAGAACCTTTCATTTTTCGAATTTGTTATTCATGTAATTTTTCTAATTCACTTCTACAACATTTGCCTTAAAAGAGTTTTATTCCTGGAAAAGCGGTAATATGAAAAGAGAAGAATTACTTCTTGTCATCACGAAACTTTTTGCAATCTCAAAGACAGTGTAAAAAATGAGAGAGCTTAAATGCCTCGTGGGATTTCTCATGAAAAGTAAGAACTGACAGCGAACACTTTTCCTACGGTCCATTTTTGACACACACTTTTTGTCGTTGTTAACCTCCTTTCTCGTCTTCCCCCAATTTAAGTTTCTGGGGTAGTATTTTTTATTAAGGGAAACACTGTTTTAGGTAACACAAACAAACGTTTTTGTAGAACCCGTTCATCGAATTATAATTAAAATGACATGACTAGAAGTAATGAATAACCTACATTTGGCAGTTAATTAACAAATGGAAATGTGTGACATACAGAAACTTTTCTTTCTGTTAGTGTCATTACTAAAAATTACTCATATTTTGAACTGAGCACTGAACAAACTATTAATTAAATAGTGTCAATTGAACGAAGCTCTACAGAAAATATCGAAGCCAATAGAATGAAAACGGTTGACAAATTGCTTGGACTCATCTGAAACTTTCAAGTAGTAATGATGCACGCCGAGAATTAGACATGTGTGGGAAGTGACTCTAGACAAGTTAGAAAAGTTCGACACATTCAGTATAAAAATAGAAAACCCTATAAACATTCTTTCATGTCGTTCAGTATTCACTTTAGAAGACCAATGAAATGAAGGAGTTTTACAACTTGGAAATAATGGTTCACTATTCACTATAACTAATAGTTGAATATGTTTGTGAAAATGTAATGGAAATGTTCCTTATTTACCAACATCCCACTACCACTTGTATGTTGTAGGAAACAAAAGAAATCCTGCTGTTCACGTTAATTTAAAAATGTAACACACCACATATAATTATAAATAATGATTGTTTACAAAGACACATGTGGCAGGGGAATGACGAACATTACGTTTACATACACTCACTAATATTTACAATTAGAAACACTCTTCGGACTAAAAAAACCGCTTCAGTAACAACAATTTCACAATCGAACAGGAAACTTCGAGTGGAACCCTCTATCTTCAGGTAAACCTGGAACCCTCTATCTTGCAAGTAAAGCACAAATCACTAAATTTAATAGAATAAAACGCACAAACTTCTTTTGAAACGAAAACCCTTAGTTTTTTAAACATAAAAATTTTTGCCATTTTAAAATGTCATAGGATTAATATAAATCGGATCTATACCAACTTATAAATGCGTCATGTAAATCAAGCGCCCCTGAACAGAAGCGGTGGGCAACCCGCATCACCGTCAAGTAGTAAGTTCGGGTTCTGCCCCTGCGATTGGGAAAAAACGACGTATTTTTAACACCAGATATTACATCAGCGTTATCTGGGAGAAGTAAATCAAAACCCTCCAAGACAATGTCATAGTGAACGCATGTCTAAACACAAAGGAGAACGTTTTAACAATAGAGTACTTGACAACTGTATCCAAATAGAACATAGACAAACCCATATACCCGATAAAGTCATTCATCTCGTAGAATTTTTGCAGGGCGTAGTGTAAAACATGATTAACTCTCACGTAACCAGAAGTGTGTGATGAGTAATACACTACAATAACGAATCAATGAAAATCCTCCTATCATATAATAAATGTATAAATAAAATATAATGTATATATACCTAAAAAAATGTGCTATGGTCTCTCATCATTTTGCATATTGCATTATGAAAACATTCTGCCAGAATATGTGTTCTTAGTGGGAGTGTTCCCATGTAACATTCATTATCACAAACATGGGTAATATGACAATTTAAATAAACTTTACTTCAAGTTACTGAAAGGATGAAAGCGAACTTTCATCCTTTCAGTAACAACCTTTTCAAAACACAATTTTCTATTATTTAGAAAAGAAAACATTGCTCACGTAAAAGAAACTACTCGCTAGAAAGTAGAGAACGGGAAAAACTAACTCAAACCATGCATCACATACGAGCGAGGCTGCATACGTGCAGAACGCTAGAACCTTGAGACCAGTCCCCACCAAAAATTCCGCGGCCCGCGGGGCGGCCCGGGGGTTGATGGGAAAGAAATGGCGGCGGGGGCGGGGCGCGTATCTCGCGCGGAGGCATGAATAAAACATGACGCGCGCGTGTCCCCAGGAGCCGCAGCTCGCGATCAGATCCGGACGCGGCTTTTAATTTCGGAAAAAATCGCGAGAGAGCGGGGCCGGCGGCCGGGCCGGAGTCTCCGCTGCCACCGCCGCCCTTGCCCCCGCTTCCGCCCCGCAGCCGTCGTCGTTGCCTGAAATTACACCGCGGCTTCATCAGCGCGGACAGGCCCCGCTCCCCCGCCCGTTCCCCGCCCGCGACCGTGCCGCCGCCGCAGACGTCCCCGGCGCTGCGCGGCGCCACCGGCTGGCTGTCCCGTTGCCCTGAAAAGCTCCGGTTTTTATTACACACTCGAGCGAGCGGGTGGCGGGTCGGTCTGGGCCGGGACGAGCGGCGTCGCGCTGGCGAACGAAGCGGCGGACACGCGAATAGGGAGGCCGGCGTAACGAGCGGGGCGAGGCGGGCAGAGGTGGGGAAAGGCGAGGCGGGGCAAGGTGAGGCGGGGCGGGTCGGAGCAGGGCGGGCGGGGCGGGGAGAGTGGGGCGAGGCGGGCGAGGCGGGGTGAGGCGGGGCGAGGCAAGGCAGGGCAAGGTGGGGAAAAGGCGAAGCGGGGCCAGGCGAAACGGAGCGAGGCGCGGCGAGGCGAGACGTGGCGGGGCGAGGCAGAGTGAGGCGGGGCGAGGTGGGGAAAGGCGAGGCGGGGCAAGGCGAGGCGGGGAAATGGGTGGCGGGGCAAGGGGAGCCGGGGCGAGGCGAGTCGGGGCGAGTCGGGGCGAGGCAGGGCGAGGCGGGGCAGAGGTTGGTTGGAGGAGGGGAAGAGTCTGGGCGGGGAAGAGACGAGGCTGACAAGGGGAGAGGTGGAGAGACGGGGGGAAGTGGGGACGGCAGCAAGTCCGACTGACGGTGCAATGACGAATGCGGGTAGGGGCAGGGCGGGGAGGTAGTGAGGGCGACAAAGAAGGCGTCTTAACAAACGTAATGACCTAACCTGAGGACAATAATAGTATTTTCTTAATAAATATAGTTTATGAGTGTGGTATGAGTGCGTGCTGCGCTTTTAGGAGGCTACGACGCCGCAGGCGATCCACCACAGGATCTTCGAAGGGCGGAAGGCGGGGGGCGGCAATAGTGGGTGGCGCGGGCGGCGTGAGATGGGGTCGAAATGAAGGAAGCCGCAGGCTCGGCAGGCCTGCCTGCGCTCGAGCATCGCGAAAAATTCTTCATAGAATAACGGATAGAAGACAGACCGCTCGTCTGTCTTCTATCCGTTCCCACGCACGTAAAAGAACGCAAAAGATACGCCGAGATATTAAAAAATAAAGTCGTGAAATCGCCGAGAGTATTTTTAACTACGTCTCTCAAAGTTAATGTGCTTCGGTCTCAAGAATATTCAAATGTAATCGTCGTGAAGATAGGTTCAAAATGTCAAAGATAAATCAAATGATATCCAAATTCGAAACCCATAAACTACATTTCGCCACACCATCAGGTTTAAATAAAAACAAGACAGTAATTAATTTAACTATAAAGTGTTCTTACACTATGAATTATTTACGTTGTCAAGGTGTACTCTGCAATAAACTCGTCAAAATAAATTAAGATCAGAAGTAATCTCTTTAAAAGAATAGTTATATCTTAAATTCTCAGAGAAAGAAGCATTACTGTTGATGTATCGCAAACAAAATAATGTGTTTTTTTTAAAGACACTGACCAAAAAATTTTAATATTGCACAAAACACTCTAATCAAATGGAAATACGTCTGAATCATCAGAGACTACAGAAGACCTAAAAGCAGTTGACTACTTACTCGCACGTTAAAATTTGCTTTCGTACAGACTGTCCGAAAATCCCAATCAGCCAGGCCAATCACAATCACTGCAACGCTTTCAAACGCGAGCCTTTAGATAATTATTGAAGTCCTCGACGCCGCGTCGCTTACAGAATATTTTTAATTACAACAATTTTTCATGTCATTTACGCCGAATAAGGTCCTCCATTCCACGCGCGCATCCAGTGATCCGGATTTGGTCGTTTTCAATCTCCGCGCCCGCCGATTAAATGTTGGGGCCCAATTCTGCGACACATTGCAGAGCAAACATGGTCATTGACGCGACGCGGGTCGGCATGGGGTGGCGAGGCGTGGCGTGGGGTGGGGTGGCGTGGAGTGGCGTGGGGTCGTGTGGGGTGGCGTGGGGTGGCGTGGGGTGGCGTGGCGTGGGGTGGCGTGTGGTGGGGTGGGGTGGCGTGTGGTGGGGTGGGGTGGCGTGTGGTGGGGTGGGGTGGCGTGGGGTGGGGTGGCGTGGGGTGGGGTGGCGTGGAGTGGCGTGGCGTGGCGTGGCGTGGCGTGGCGTGGGGGGGGGGGTGGCGTGTGGTGAGGTGGGGTGGCGTGTGGTGGGGTGGGGTGGCGTGATGGCGTGGGGTGGCGTGGTGTGGCGTGGCGTGGCGTGGGGTGGGGTGGCGTGGCGTGGGGTGGGGTGGCGTGGCGTGGGGTGACGTGGCGTGTGGTGGCGTGGCGTGGCGTGGCGTGGGGTGGCGTGGCGTGGCGTGGGGTGGCGTGGGGTGGCGTGGCGTGGCGTGGGGTGGCGTGGCGTGGGGTGGCGTGGCGTGGGGTGGCGTGGGGTGGCGTGGGGCGGCGTGGGGTGGCGAGGGGTGGCGTGGGGTGGCGTGGGGCGGCGAGGCGTGGCGTGGGGTGGCGTGGGGTGGCGTGGGGTGGTGTGTGGTGGCGTGGCGTGGGGTGGCGTGGCGTGGCGTGGCGAGTCTCCATTTTTTGCCGCTCGTCCGAGTGAGCGCGCCCGGAAGCTTGTTAGTCGGGCGTAGCTCGCGTCAGCGCCGCTGTTGGCACCTCCGCCACCCGGGAGAGCCAGCAATGAGCCGAGATTTGTCGGGATGTGCTTGGACGCCGCCACACTTTGGCCGCTTGCTGCGAGCTGATGCCCGCTGGATAAACCGATGGCGTTGGAACCGAGGACGCTGAGGCATGCACGGAGTTTGTAGAAAAGGGGAATAGAAATTTCGCGCCATCGTTTAAAATCAAATATTTTAAATTATTTTTTATCAGATTTATCATGTACATTTGACTTAATAGACCCTAGTTTGTGACATGATACAACCACATCATTTTGAGAAGCCTGTGATTCAACATAAAATAGTATAACATATAATAAAATGTGTCGATAATTTAATTCTAATGCTTTAAATTCTATTCATACATTATTTTAAATTATGGATTGAATTGTAAAGAAAATCTTGTAACATCTGTGACCTACGAACACAATTACTGCTGAACAGAACTACACAAAATGGTTTTACAAAAAGTATCACGCACTCTGCTCAACAACAACATTATATAAAATACTTTGGAATAAAACTGCAATAAACTAAATATTTTACAAAATTTGTTATAACAGTATTGGTGAATACTGGAATAATATGTGTTAAAACACATTTTTATACTTCCATTGTTTATTATATTAATTTGGCTGAATTTCATATCCAAATGATTATCACTATGGTACAGGTCCATTACAACACAGGTGTTTGTCCAATGACAAAGAAGATTACGGTTGAAAAGTAATCAATCGTTGTCCATCTTTCTTTTAAATTTTTGTTGGACTGTGTTCATTACTGTCCCGAAAAAAAATCGTTGGTGGATATCGGAAAAACGCACATGCTATTTCCTGTTTCCAAACCTCATAAGAAAATCAGAAGATTGAATTCTCCTGTGATGACTGCATCAGTTATTAAGATGATAAGAGATAAGAACACACTTAACTTCGATAACATTTCTTTAATAAATTGGTTCGTGCACTGCTGTTGGAAGTTCGTGGACTGTACTTATACCACTTGCACCTGGGACACCAAGGGGACTGGTCTCTCGATGGCGTTCGTTGAACTATGCATGTCAGCTGTCACGGAACCGATCAACGTAAAGCAACTACTATTAATTCTAGAATAAGTACTCTATGTAACTTGACGTAATGAGTATAAATAAACTTTTATGAAATTAACGATTCCGATATTTTTTGTTCGTAACGTAATATTACTTCACATGCTTGTATTATTATCCATCGTTACATAGTCGATTCATAATATACATACGGATACACAGTACTAGATTTCTTAGCAAGTCAAGACTATGAGAAACAGTTTCTTTCCAATAATGCAACGCGTGAATAGCTAATAATTAATGGCGAGCGGCATCGTAATTTGAGACTTGCTGTCGAATAACATCAACCGAATAATGAGCAGTAATGCACTGAGTATATGAATTCAGTCTCTACACGAAGTTTGAAAAGAAATAATATGAATTGTATATAATACGTATATAGAATAATAAGAAAGAATAATTTGCATTTGAGTAGTTGAGAATGAAGTGTGTTTACAGAAATTATCCCGTGAAGTTTCTCTGGAAATTACTGCAAGCAACCTCACTAGTTCGTAGTTAGATTACATAACAAATTTAATTTCTATTGTGACCCAATTCCACTTCCGACGTGACGAGAAAATTTTAAAATAACGCTGTCAGTTGTCGCTGAAAACACGAGTCGGTTCTCTGTAGCGATACCTCTTTATTTAAAAAAAATACTTATGATTGTACGTGAGTTTGCAAACGCAGCGGACAGAAAATCGTTCACCCAGGTGTCAATTCCCAAACCAAAGAAATTGAAAACCTGGTTTTTCAATTGGATAAAATATATGACCTTATTGGTACTGCCGACGTGCACTGACCCAGTACATCTCATCTACTTCGGGTTGTTTTATCAATTTCGTTCGTTTGAACAAAAAATTGATGTTTGTCAGGTAATATCAGGTTGTGGTAACGTAACTTTTGAATGGACATGCGCTGAAACAGAAATAAAAACGACTGAGCGATATTCACATTTTCGGGAGGAGAGTTTCTCATGGACGTTCACAACTACTGTGTCAATGTCGATGTTTATGTAGAGTACAGTTAATTAGAAAACTGAAAAAGTACACCAAATTTTGTGCATCTAGGATACACGGAAAATATATGGGATGAAGTCAAGAGGTAAAATAGAAAAGAGTGGCATTGACGAGGCTAAGGTAACTTTTATAAGAAGAAAAAGTTACTATGCAAAAAAAGATTTGAGATATAAATCCTTTCTTCGTACGCGTATCTATGATTCTGAAGTAAGGAAATATTCGGAAACAAGATTAAAATTATTTGCAGCGCAGACCGAAGAGCTTTCGTCTAGTCTTAACTTACACAAAAGTACAGAAATTCTAAGTTATATTAATTATTTTAATCATTCAACATTGACATCAGCATAATAAATGCACAGTAACTTGGTTGTTACAAACTTATGAGTTTGACTTTCTCAAGCCAGGGTAGTACGTTTTTCTTGATGTATGGATATCTGTAATTAGTAAACGTTTTTATTCGTTCATATGGAAATAAGTATTATTTTTATAGAGTAAATATGGATTAATAAATAACCATTGTACTAAATCATCAGTACACAGACTAAGTAATCAAAGTTCTTTGCTATTATAATCAAGGTGATTAAGCGCATAGGTGGCGCTGGGGTGGGGGGCGGTCGCGTATCTGGGATGAAAATGGTGGAGCCGGAGTGGGCAAATGTGTGTCAGGGGGTGATGGTCATGGAGACGGTGAGGGCAGTGATGGCGAGACGGTGGAGAGGCGACGGTGGCAGAAGTGGTATACGTAGCAGGGACAATAAGAGGGCAGAACAAGTGCACCGGGTGGACGGGGTGGGAATGGGAAGGGCATGGTGGAGCAGGGTTGCTGTTGGCGGGGGGGGTGAGAGAACGGAGGGGGAGAGAACGTGGAAGGGATGGAGAGGGAGAGATTGGAAAGGGGCGGGTAGAACAAGTGTAGGGCGGAGCGCGAGTGAAGGAGGGGAAGGTGGCGGGGGCAGTGTCAGAGGAAGGGTTGAGGCAATGCGGTGACGTGGCGTTGGCGTACACTGCGAGGCGGGGCCGGGAGGAGGCGGAGGGGCTGGGGCCAGGGCGGCGCGTGACCTGACACGCGTGTCGAGCGCAATCGCGGCCGCGCAGACGCCGCGTCGCCATTGTCCGCCGTAATTGGCCGCGCACTTGCCGCCGAGAAAGGCGGGAGAGGCGGGGGGGGGAGCGGGGACCGGGCCTGCACTTGCAAGAAGCCAAGGATCGCGAAACGAACTGCCTTTCGTCAAAAGCACGTAATGTAGGCAGAAAATAATATTCAATACTACAAGAAGGTATCCAACGATAGAAAATGCATCATAACGAATGTTTGTTCAGAAGAATTACAAATGACCAGGATGAAAGTACGACTTGTACACATACTTTCTCATATTATTTGCAAAATTACAAATTTTTAAAATACCGGACGGACCAACGAAACTCGGACCTGCACCATTATCATGAGAGTACTTCGAACTCTCGCAAAAAACAAATTGAAGACATATTTGGAAACGAGTTTTGAAAAATATCATGCCTTTAAAATTGTTTTATGACACGAAAAATTGTGCAAAATATAGTCAAAGTCAAACTACATTTTATCAAAAATAACTCAAAATATTTCAACAAAAATTTTCAAATAGGAACAAGTTTTACTCTTCAATAATATCCGTAATCTCATATTTCAATTCTATCATTAAGGATCCGAAAAGTTTTGAAAATGTTATAACAAAATCTCCTTTAAGCGGCAATAGATGCCAGCTGGGAAGAAGGTGAGGCTCAACCAAAAAAGATTGTCCAGAATTAAATGATAATAAAACCATGTAGAACGAGAAAGTTTATGCCATTCTGTAGCATTACTAGTTTTAATACAGTAAACGTAATAGAGTAAACATATGATTAAAGAAGAGGTTGCAGTTAAATATAAAGGTGGTAATCTCTTCGGGCGATGAGAGTTAGAGTGTAAAACACAGAATAGAAAATTAAACTTTTAATCATATTAATTGTTCTACGAATGTTGAGTTTTAATTCAGCATTTTGTTCATGTACATGGCATTTGTAATATAATGGCATTTGGCCGTGACGTTCATTTAATGGATAATAATATACCACGCGTAGGTCCACGAATTGCTTTCTCTTCCACGTCCAAGCAAAAACTCGTGTTCCCGCGCAGTAACTCGAATCAAAGCTCACTCAATGTCCCAGCAGATCGTGGGGACGCCCTGTGGACAGCCCTGTGAACCCCGCGCGGTGCGCGTTCCGGGTCCAACTCCCACGCACACCTCGCTGCACATTCGGTAATTGAACCATACCCAGGAGCGGCCCGCGCCCGCCCCCCGCCCGTCAAAGCCACTTGCCTCACGCCAGAGTCGGTGTCGCCTTCCCAATCTGCCGTGGAACAACATCACGGCGTGGCGCCGCCGTTACGGGAGACGCTTAACAGCACAGCGTTCCGCGCTTCTATAATAGATGCTTCTCTCACGTGAACTAAAGGGCAATCAACCGCTTCCAACAAGTGCCTAACTACCTCCAAACGCCTCGGTTGCAGCTGGGGGGCCCGCGGCCGCACTAAGCCTTTTTAAGCTCATCGACGGGAACGACCAAATGTCGATAGCAGGTGCTTCACTCTTTGCTTGCAAACTAGTAATTACTGCATCGTCACAGCCGGGATAGATTGTGCGTGAATTTATATTTTACATTTGCATAGCGCTGAAAATTATAAATACGCCATACCGTGAATATAAAACCTATAAGAAGATATTTTTTTATAGAATAAGACGCTGACTATGCACCAAATACTTTTTTGCAAATGCTTACTTTTTTCACAAACGTCTAATGATTCTCAGATTCTGACAATGTCTTTTTACAAAACTTTAATTTTTGAACCAATCATGGAAGTTCAAATGTAGAAATATTTGAATAGCGCTTATAAACTAATAAATGCTTTAATAATAAAAAATAACTAAATACGATTTTAGAGTAATTACGTTCTTACTCTATTTTTATTAATTTAAATGTAATTCAAATTTCAGGCCATGAATGTATAAAAATTAATTTACACAATCTTTTTACTCAGAAGGTCTATATTTATACAAGTGTAACTGAAGATTAAATTCGACTCGCAAGTTATTACGCTCATCGTCAAGCGCGTATAAACTAGCAAAAAAGATGAGAACTACATTACTCACTGCCTAATAATACCCCCAGCACGTCCGAAGTCATGTGATCCGATCACCCATATCATGGTCACTTTTGAATGGTATGATCCACAATCCAATTGTCCTTCCTGCCATCCGATCCTCTCTACTCGTTTTCCGTTCTCCATTTCAATTTCCATCCTCACTTAGTTTCCTCGCCCCCTTTCACCTCGCCCCCTCGACCTCCGTCCCCTCTGCCCTTAACCCTTCTCCCCCCTCGACCCGCCCCTTTCATCCCATTTCACCTCGTCCCCTCTCACCTCGTCCCCTCTCACCTCGTCCCCTCTCACCTCGTCCCCTCTCACCTCGTCCCCTCTCACCTCGTCCCCTCTCACCTCGTCCCCTCTCACCTCGTCCCCTCTCACCTCGTCCCCTCTCACCTCGTCCCCTCTCACTTCGTCCCCTGTCACCTCGTCCCCTCACCACTCATCCCATCCCACCCCGTCCGCCTCACTTCGTCCTCTCTCCCCTCGTCTCCGCCTTACGCCTAGTGCCGCCCATTCTGCCCACTCGCCTTGCTTGGCGGGAAGCGCAGACAAAGGCGCGCGACGCGTGAGGGCAGCGGAGGGGAAAACCAATCGCGACGCCGCGCCGCGCCGCGGATGCCTCGCAAGCGACGAGCAGGCGGCGTGGGACGGGGAGGCTCCTTTGGGCGCGGCGCGCCTTTGCGACGCGGGTGGCGGTGCCAGTTTTATGTGGCTCACTGGCAGCATTCCCTCAACCACCCGCTGGCGCTGGCGCCGGCGCGAAATCCTTCGGCGTCATATTCATCATACCTCGCTTCTCCTGTCAGTAGAGATAACAGTTTCACTCCGCACAGAACAAAATATATAGCTGCTTATATTGAACAAGAGGTATCCCAGCATTTAGCATATGGTGCTTCAAGGAGATATGTACTTTCTCTGGAGATTAAAGGAGAATTTCCAATTCATTACGATACGTAACGGAGTGTTAATAATACATAAAAAAATTTCAATTAAATTACCCATGCAAACTTTTCCTCACTTTACATAAATGTCCTTTTCTTCAGCGATTACAATTATTCACAAATGTCCTTTCATACGAAACGTTTTTCATTAAAATAAACTTCATTATAAATAATACTCTATTGTTTATGAAACTACTGAGTTTTGAGAGAATACGGAGAATTTTGAAAATTAATGAAAAGACACCCGAACTTTCTTTTTGCCCGTAACAGAACGTAAAACAACTTTAAATGCAAGTTAAATAGCGCAGTAAAATTAAGGGAGAATATCATAGAATTTCGGAATTTGTCTCATATGGGGGTAGTTAGTTTAAATATTACACGAGGAAGAGCACGGTTGTTCGCAGCGCGAGGTTTCGCTCGAGTCGGAGGAGCGCGTCGAGCACACAAACTGCGCGCAGCGGCGGGCGCCCTCCCCAGGGGCAGCGTCGGCACCGCAGCACACGGCGCCATTGCGGGTTGCGTCCGAGCCCCTTTGAGACCCTCAGCCAGCACAGCTAGAATGCAGTTTTCTGCGGCTTCCTAGAGCTCAATTGTGCACAGTGGCTTCCCTCAGGATATTTTGTTGTTGCAACAATGGGGGCGTGGAGGAGTGCAACGGAGAGCACGGAAGAGGGAAGCATTCTTAATACTGCAATAGTATATTCTACCCTTCTCTAATTATTTTGTTTATTTTATTAAATATAATTTATCACTTTCTCATATACGTACGTATATATGAAGTAATACACGTAGTATACAGAAAGTTATGTAATGCGGCGCGAACATCCGGCAAAAAAATCATTGCAGGGTACTCATAACACGAAGTGAATAAATCCAGTTGTTAAAATTTTTGCAGATTTTCTAAATATTGCACAAATGTAATACTTTTTAAATATCCCTCACGCACTTAATATGCACATTGTCTGCAATTACTAAACACTATTGAATTTGTGTTGTAAAAGACTTAATATGAAGTTTTCCGACCACTCAATAATTTTCTGTGAAAAGAGGTTCAAATTTCATATTCACAGTAACGCCTAAACACTACTTAAAAAACACTCCAAATTTGTCAATGAAAATTTTCATTTAGAGCAAAGTTTTACTCTTTTTTAATATCCTTAATGTAATAATTCTGTTCTATTATTAGAAAACCGAAATTTTGAGAAAAGTTTTAAAAATGCACTTTGGGCGGTGATAAATGGCAGCTAACAAGAGAATGAAGCACGTGTGAATAGCTAGCTCAGACCACAGAAAATAGAAAATGAAAACGAGAAAGTCTGTGTCATTCAGTAGCATCACTAGTTATTTTTTATTTTACTGACTTGTTTATGCATCATTAACTTCCAGTGTTTGATATGATAATTTGGCTAGCTCAGTTATAATTTTTAAACCACTTTTACACGTAGTCCAGGGTTGTTGCTAACGTGAAAATTTGAAAATTCACCTCTCTACGGAATTTCGGGAGACAATTTTATATTGGGAAATTGCTATTGGAAACTATTATTCTAATCGATGTAACAACTTTATACGAAATTTATAGTTTGCAAGAGTATTTTTCTGTTCTCGTTTATAATCTTTGGCATATGTTTCGGATGCGCTAGCAATTTAACATTGGACGAAATACATTTATGAAGCATTAACTATTAATTACATAACAAAAATCCCATTTAGAGTATTCAATAATAACAATCATAAACATACATTCGCAAGCATGCATTTGCTAACATTCACATTATTGTTAGTATTACCTTTTATCAAAAATAATAAAATATTGAGCGTTGAACATTTATAATTCAATCTTTCAAACTTTTAGACTACTCGTTCATTGTTTGCTGGACAGTTGACCGACGAATAACTTCTAGTCTATTGGTTTAACTTTGTCACATATTCCACCCACGGTCCAGCTGCATCACGTTCTCCCCACTCAATATACGAAAATAATTTCTGATTTAAATTTTAAACTGAAATTCTGAATTGCCTCTAATTTTCTCGAACTCCTAGCACATTTCTGTTACCTTACGGGTTTAACATTAAATTCCATCAAATGTCAACGTCATTTATCGGCGCTCAATACGATGCATCCGTGCTTCTCCGCCACCTTGTATATCTTCTTATGCTGTTCTAGTAATTATGTATTATTACTATCTTGCTACTGATTCATTGCGTGGCACAGATGTTTTTTAAACACGCTCCTTACACTCCTCCTTGGTTAGTACTACGAGGCTTATCTCTTGTTTATTATATCCCTGTGCCACCATTAGTCAGTCCACACAGCTATTATGTTCTGACATTGTTCATATTAAAACATTACATGAACATTTTCATTATTATCTGGTTATCACTTTCCACAAACATACTAACGCCTTTCTCTTCATTTATTAATGCTTAATGTTTCCTAGATAGTCCTTAGTGTGGTTTCCTATTTATTTTTATTTTAATCCTCGTAATACTACCATGACTGCATTGTTTTCTTTTCGAAATCGATAAATCTTTTCTTATACTCACGATAACCTGAATATGACTCATCTCAATATAAGTATTCAATTGATCGACTATTTACTCGCAAAACCAATACACGAGAAGTAAATATAGTTCTATGTGTTAAGCCATATTTAGCGACACGAGAATGTTATTCAGATATGAAACATTTGCAATACATCTGTAGATAATTGCCTACCGAGGAATAATCAGACTACTCTTCAGACTCTATAACATCCAACGAGTAAATTGACATGGGCAATTGACATTCTGCATATGACAATACACTTATATTCAAAATTAAAAATGCATATCACCTGTCACATTAGTGCGAATTCAACAGATCACAAACGCACACACATTGCGAGGAATCGCAGAGAGAAATAGTATTACTGACGATAACACTTCCTGTGACACCGGTTTCACACAAGAGTAAATCGTTTTGGTTTTTTTTTCTATTCACTTGACACGCCGAAACGCTCAATTCCAGGAATCGATGAAGTTCCCCGAAACAAGGCGAGCGTAGCTGTGCTGTCGACCGCGCCCTCGACCGCCCCGCTGACCCGGGCGACGCCTCGCGTGCGGCGCCGCCGCTGTCAGCTCTCTTCCTGCTGATGAGTTAGTGCGGCGCCGGGAGACGTGTTTGGTTCGCCGCGCTCAACTCCGGCAGCTTCTACACAGGCTGCGAGTAACACAGTGGAACGTGCGGGTTTATCTATAAACGCCCAGAAGATGTGGCTCAGGGCATTAATTGACGTCACTGCAGTGCCTCTGACCAGGAGGTCCTAGAACCTAACTCCCCCCGGTGGCACGTTGTTCGACACTAACTCATCAGCAAGGTCCAATCCAGTCGCTGTCTGGAGGAGAATTCAAGCGGCCCGCTGCTCTGATCGGTGGTTTGCCCGACTAACAGCAGGTGAATACCGGAGCAGTACCGTAACAAACGGGCAACGGACCACGCGATCTTACATTTCCTCTTCCTTGCCCTAACATCACTCCTTATACTTACATGCACTACACTACCACACATGTCGGGAGACCGATCGGAAGGATAGATGGAGTCCCGGTCGGGGTGGTGCCCCGCTGGAGGTACTTGGTTGGGACAAACTCCGTTTGCCGTCAGGTAGGTAGGCGCCGGATTTCACCATCCAGCGGGGGAACATCACCGCCACTTCCCGTTAAAACATGCACTATACTTATGGGAATGGTGATATTAGCAGATGGCGCTTCCCGGAATCACTAATCAACAACGAACGATTTCAGCGTCGAATTATACTGAAGCATACAATTCTAACTAAATGTGTCAACGGGAGATAGTTATTAATGATTATAACCATCGTAAAATCAAGACCATTGATGAACAAAGAAATAAAATTGGTTCACGGGATTGGTCAATGTAGTTAGAGTAACAATTAGTTACGCCAACGTTTCAAAATATTTAATTTCTTCATCAGGGCTTACTAACAATCTTACTAATAATCTATAAAACATTGAAATGAGACGAATTCTTACTCGATTTAAACAATTCACAACGATACATACGAAATCCAGTGTTACCGAGATCAGTAGGAGGCGAAACCTTCTGCGTCGAATCACATGATAGGTAAAGAACGAACATCCTGACGCCAAATATTATATTTTATTTATTACATCTCAACATGACATCCGCATGATTGCATTAATGTTACTTGCATGTGTCCAGCGTATATGTAGTGTAGTGTTGGTAGTCCCAATCTGATGCTAGTGAGTTAGTATCCCGGAAGCGCGTGCAGATGAACTACTATTCTGTAACGTTGAATACACGTGTTTCCAGTGCGGATTTGTAAATAAGCCCACAAACATACTGCCCTGAACCCGATATACAAGAGTTCAATTTAGCAGAACGCAGAACTAACCGTGTAAATCCGATCAAGTGGTATACATTTAGTAGATGACCTCAATTCAGCAGAGGATTGTTGGCCTCAATTCCACGCCGTTTTACAACTAACAAAAAGTATGTGAGATACATTCCAATTTGCAAACTAATGTAACGATATGCAAAGGACCAACGAAAACAATTTCTCATCAATAACACCATACCTCACTTGTAATAATATGCGATACGGAATTCTAATAACTTTTTTCAATTTTGGTACAAACCTACCAAAACTACCCAAGCAACTAAGTAATTACACATGAAATCGGCCAAGAAAAAAATGACCCTTCCCGATTGGTCCAAAAATTGCTTGAATTTTTCAATGCAATTTGTAAAACTTTGGAAGCATATTTAGTGCACATATTTGACCTTTGACCTGGTTTTATATACCTAAAATAAGCAAAAATTTCGAAAGATTTGGCACGGCTCAGAAAAAAAATGAAAATTCACATTCTAATATCAGAAAAATATATATCTTAAAAGTACATAGTTCAAAAGAAAAGTTTCTTGCAATGAAACTCATATCATTGGCATTGTAAGGACAATGGTTTTACTCTCAAATTCAAATGCGTGTTTTTCGTTCATCCTAAATCTTCTACAAACTATACTTTGACGCAAAAAAGAATCAGCGCGCGTCACACTAGAAAATTTCAAAAGTTATCCAAATTCCTTTTCCCTACCTCCCAAGTGGAATTACCCAACGTCATTTTCCTACCTCCCGTATCAGAGAAACGCCACTCGATATTTCTGCTGGGCAGGCACCCGAGGTGAGGATTGCCAGCGCCTCCCGCTGCGCTCGAATTCGTCCGGCATCGAAGTGGTGGGGATGGGGAAGAGGCGACCGCGAGGGGCGTGTCGTGGGCGGCGAAGGGAAGGGGGACGGGGAGGAGGAAAAAGAAGGCATGGCGAACTGTGAGTGTGAGACGAGAACGGGCTGAGGGGTGTGAGGAGATTTGAGAGGGTGTGATGGAGAGGGAAAGAAGGGCTGGAAGGGCCGAGAGGGAAGAGTGGGAGGGAGGCGACGGGCGACGCCCTGGGTCAAGTCGCCTGATAGGATTAGGGTGGGGCGAACAAAAAGCCTGAGGCGGCGCGGCGCGGGCGGCGCGGGCGGCGTGGGCGGTGCGGGCGGCGCGGGGTAGGGACTGCGCGGGCGGCGCGGGAAAAAGCGCAGCGATGGCGGTTGGGAGATCGGAGCGATGTAGCGGGAGCGACTTGGAAGAGGAATTTAGCGAAGAGAGGTCACGTGGTCAACGAAAGCCGGAAGTGGTGAAAGTCGGGTGGGAAGAGAGCGACCGATCAGAGATATGGACACGTAGCGCGGAGCGTACAGTGTTTAAGACACTGATTCACGCATGCGCTGGTTGCGATGGGAAGCTATTTGGACAGGTGCAAGTAGAATCTTGTTTCAAAAGAACTATTATACTAAAACACATGCTATTTTTTATGATGATTGACATTCGATAAGCTCACTTCCCTCACATTTAATTTTCTCTGTTATATCTTTTACTTTCCAGCATCCAATAACGAGCAAGTATTATTATGATAATGTGATAAAAAACCGTGATTCTTTGACAGAAAAACACTTATTTTTCTGCCCAAGTAACAAAAAAACTGGATAAATCGTGTTCTTACATGTAGTAAATTACTACCTTTAAAATGTTGAGTCTAAAATAAAACCCGTTTGGTAGGTCCTTTGGCTTTACGGCAACTCTTTTGTTCGTCCGTCTCTCTACAAACAAGGAAAACTGCCTAAAACCATGATTTTTACCAAAATTAATACTCTCCGATCAATTGAACTGATGCCGCTTTTTTTGAATTTGAAATGAATTTTTTGAATCTTTGAAGATATTTTCAAAGAGGTCCGAACATTTCCAAAACATCTTTAAAAATCGAACAAATGTCTTCTTTAATTTTTTCTCGGATATAAAAAAGATGCTTAAAATAGCGTAGATTTTATTTTCCTTGAACTCTCTAAAATTTTGAAAATTATAAAAATTCAAAATTTTTTCTGAGTTTTTCTACAACTACAACATTGAAGATATATATTTGTCTACAAACAAAATTTATTCTCAACAATTAGCGTCTTCTTCTTTTAGTGACGTCTTATGCTTTGTTTTGAAAAATGTAGTAGTTTACGAACAGTTTTGAGTGAAATATAGGCAATATTAAAAAATATTACAAACACGGTTTTCTCAAAAATATTACAAAATATTTCTTCAAACGTTTTGTATGCATAGCGCCAAATACACTGTAGAAAATGACGTAAGCGCATTTTTGGTGCATTACTTTCTTTTTGTTTTTAAAATTATAAAATTAATAGGAGAATATCTGTTCCATTTTGAAGCATCATCAGTTTTATAAAGTGAGAAGTTTAGTCTCCCAATAACTGTAGTGCATATAAAATATCTCTGTTCATAAACGAAGAATGCGGAAATATACATAAATAACAAATTATTTAGAAATAAACATTTACTTACTTATTTAATTTTGTATGGTTTTGGCAAATATGAATATTTGTGTTGCAGGTTGAAATCATGAAATTAATGTTTTCAGTATAACAGTAAAGTATGTCGTAATGTTGTTTATTTTCTAAAAAAAAATACGCCAGCATATTTCCCATTCTACATTGTAAATTTTACTTTATTTTTCTGCACTCCCTAAAATGTTAGAGTTATTCACCTTTTGCTTCTACGAGTTCAATTGGTAGCAGTTCCTAGAAACTTCATCAGCTTCTATTCTAATACACTCAAAATTTCGTCATCTTCATTGTGGTGACTACTACAAATTATTGATCATGTGAAGGAAACCATTTAATTTATAATTAACACCTTTGTGTATATTATCCCATTATTCATATACTTAGATATACTGCTATAAAATTCTAAAATGTTGAAAAGATGATCTATCAAGGTAAAACGTTGAATATTTCACGCGGGTAAAAGTCCGTTATGTACTCTTCAGTAATTATGCACTTGCGCTGCCTCTCCAGGAATAAATCAACTAAACTAATGATTTGTTTTAGGTTGTAATATAAATAACTAATAAATATAAATTCCGGTAGAGCGCTAGCATGCCTGAATGTGGATGAATAATAAGTGTCTGCAATAATGTTTATCGGTTGCATTCTAACGTAATTTTGGAATTGTCAATATTTTCTGTACTTGCTGACTGCTCGGAAGAGACACAGATGGCCATGTTCTTTCTCGAATAACTATCCCAACGTTCACTAAGTTTTTTCGATTGACAACTGTCCGATCGACGGTTAATGAAACGAGATTTTAGCGTCATTATGAGCAATCCTGGTTGAACGAACCACGAAAGTTTCCATGAAGCGACAAATCACGGTGACTGTTTCGAAATATTTTTGTAAATAGATGTCTAGCGTTGAAAACAAAGCACTCCTTAACAAAAACGAAAGTCTCTAAGAGCTCAGGAGACTGGTAATCTTGAAACTCTTAAATCATTAAAGAGTAACTACTAAACAACCAGAGATGGAAGACGACTATGAAATACCTCGTTAGCCTCCCCATTGGTATGCGACTGTTAATGGTAGCACCGGGAGGCGGGTCAGTGCATCAACTGATGTCACAGCAGTGTCTCTGACAGGGAGGTCCTCAGTTCGAGTTCCGACAATGGCAAGATTTTCGACAATAGCTTGTCATCGAGGTAGAATTCAGTCGCTGTCGGGAGGAGAATTATAGAGACCAGCTGCTCTGATCGGTAGTTTTGTGTGGTTTCACCGATCATCACCAGGCGAATGCCGGAGCAGTACCCTCACAAATGGGCCACGGACCGCGCGCATTCTTTCCTTCTTCATGTCCTATCCTCACCCTTTACTCACACTTACACTAATATGAACTATACTACCACACATGCCGGTAGACCGGTTGAGAGCTAAGAGTTTGTCCCGGCCGGGGCGGTGTCCCACGGGTGGAAGATACCTGGTCGGGGTAAACCCCGTCAGGCGATGGTAGGTCGGCGCTGGATCTCACCATCAAGCGGATGAAGATCACCATCACCGTCCGAAGAAAAACATTCACTACACGTACGGGACTAATGACCTCAATAGAATATATTTATTGCAGAAACCCATCAAACACCAAATTCCTCATTTCGAGAAAACTGAGAATAAGTCTAATTTTTTTAGATTTCAAAATATATTTTTTTATTAAACGAGTTATTAAATGAATATTTTTCATATAAATATGCACTAAACAATGTGTCTATCCTACTGGAATAATAATCAGGCGCTAATGTGTGTTTTAAATTTTGGCGTTTGACGGGTTTCTGAAATATACGATTCTAGATGACGCGCGCGGAATCCCTAACAACCGACCAACCAACCTTAATGGTAGCCGATGAGGCAGTGATCTAAGCAGCATCATTCGCCGAAGGTTAGAGCCCACGCCGGTTAGAGCCTAGCAGAGAAGGTTAGAGCCCAGCAGAGTCGCAAAGCGAAAGGTCGCCGTCGAGGTCCCCGCATCCAGTGTCGCCCTCGCCAAGAGCACGGCGGTTGGTCGCCGCGGACGGGGGAGGGAATGGTTTGGCTGGGGCTCCGCCGAGCGGACGGAAAGCCGAAACCGAGCGGAGCCAGTGGAGGAGGGGGGAGGAAAGGGGAGGCAGGAAGAGGAGTGGCGAACGTATGTGCGAGTCGCCTAATTGCCAGCGCTCGGAAAGAAGAGGGATTTTTAATGAACTAACCGGATTAAACAATTAAAATAACTTCGTTCCCACGCAGTGCGCGGCCGCTCAAAGACAGAGCCCTAATCGGGTTTCCCGTCCTCGAACCGGGACTCCGGGCTGCACCGGCTGTTGACCGCGCCCGGAACCCTCATCGGCCGCGCCGACCGGACGGGGAGTGGACGGATTGGAGAGGGCGGGGACGGAATGTGTATGAACGAAGAGGCTGCACTGCAAGTGCCGGAAGCTGAATATATGACGGGCTTATTGAGTGAGGAGTGGATGGGTTGGAAAGAGCGAGGAATGATAGTGTATGGACGCAGTGGTGTAATAGTGAGTAACGATAGCAGAGGCTGCGTTGCAACTGACGGAAGATGAAGTATCGGGCCATTTGGAATGAGGTGAATGGAAGGCCAGAGTTAAAAAGTCGGCAACGTTGCGGTTTGTGTGGTTTGCCATTTGGGTGATGTTTCAAGGGAGATTTAATGTGGTGGGAATGAACGGTGGGCGTGACGGGGAAAGGTTAATGGGTTTGGTGGAGAAGGTTAGACAAATGTGACGGTAAAGGGTGGTTAAGGTGTCGGGAGAGGAGTTAGTGAATATGGTGGGGTAGCGTTGTGAATGAGGCGGAGAAATGTTAGTGATAGGTGAGAATGTGATGGTGGAGGCGAAACGAAGAAAATTGCGAGGCAAGAACGTCGCGGGGACTATGTGTGAGGGGTTGAAGCGGAGGAGGAGGAGAGGCAGGAGTGATTGAAGTGGTTGGATGAAGGGGGCTGCTGGTGAGGCGCTGCGCGAATCGGGAGCCGACGCAGCGGTGAAAGGCGGTGGGGCGGCGAGGGCAATCTATGCTCTGCTCGCGCGCTTTGAAGTCGGCGCAATTTCGCATATTCTTCAATGCAATTCACGCGCTACTTTCACGGGAAGTTAATGAGCCTCGTACATTTATACCGAATGTTCTGTATGTTTGCAAGAGTATGCGTGGGCGCCGTGAAGTAATTAAGTTACACAGGTATAGCACTGTACAGCTTTTCATCATGTTTCTACTTGAAGGGATATTTGTAGAAATTCAAACATTTCATTTTTCATAAAAATAATTTAGTTTCCCTGTAGAATAAAATAAGAGGAACATGTTAGTTACTACAATAGATATGTAGAATTTGTAGAAGTACTTCATAGACAACAAAGAAATAGAAATTATTTATCAATTTACTGTAGGAATCAAAAGCAGGAAATAGTTGGAGTATTTAAGCATTTAAATTACTCAGTATATTGTTCCTTCCATTCAAATTATCCCTAGTGAGTTTTCATTTCAAAGAGGCGGATTGTACAAACTTGAAAAGTACTTCAAATGACATGTCAACGGACGCAATAGACGTTTGCATCCCCTCCGTATTTTGCTGACGCGAAAACAATAAAACAGCACGACTATACGTACGCCAAACGAGAGAGAAGGTCTACCTTTAACTATCAAATGAAGTGAAGTGAGCTCAGAGTAAGACAAACAATGAAGGATCATCCGTAAAATTATTAGAATTATCTTGATTTTTCATTTGTTATCTGACCAAAATGTGATAAAAATAATATTTAAAAAAAAATATAATTTATGAAAAATTATAAATGTAAGTTGCTTAGTTAGATTTTATACACAAACGTGATTAAAACATTGATTTAATTGACAACAATAAGTTTTTTAATCAATGCTACATATAACCAGCATAATAAAAGATCATGGGTTTATGATTGGGAAGGACGTATTTCTATACATTTATTACACTTTGCAACATTTTCCCTATAATATCACTAATATAACATATAGAGCTAAGATCACTATCTGTCAGCAAATATTCACATATTTATGAGCATACTTCAGTTGTTATTGCCACATTTCAAAGAAACAAAATTTATTAGATTCAAAGAGGCTGTTTTGCGTGCATGTTTGTCAGCACAAAGCAATGCAAACCGCAAAATGTGCTTTGAAAAAAAACCGAAACAAAGGAAACAACGTGTTACGAACTTGTTCAATTTAATTTATTTTTTACCATTTTTAACCTACCACTGTAAACATAACGCCAGCGAATACCATATGTCATGTTTCTAAGGTTTATGGTTGCTATGCAGAACATATAGCCTCTCAATTTGTCACGCAAACGAGAACAATACCTTGACTTCAGAGAGAAGAGCGGGCAGTCATAGACTACATTCACAATACGTGGGACTTTTGTTCCCAATCTGAATGGAACGTTCACAGAAGCAGTGAAACATGTGCTAAAAAGTTCGGTAAATAACGTTATTTTGCATTTTCCGTCTGCATTGTTATATTTTCACACAATTAAATTGGCTATTAAATTGAGTTACTAACGTCATGAGGGTGCAAAAAGTACATTTTTGCGTTCTTAACTCTTTTCAATAGAATATGTACATAATTAATATGTAATTAAATAAATTATATTTCGCAGAAAAGTGGAAAATAAGAAATATCTTACGTACATTCCCAAGAGACAAAGAAAGTATTTTCGTAATAACCAATAAAATTATTTGTATTTATTAGGAAATATTTTGTAATTTATTTAAGTTCTTCATTACCTCAAAACAGTACATCTGGTACAATTTAAATTGTTTACCATAAATTAAAAAGTGACGAATGAAAAGCGTGCTGGCTTCTAGGTATGTGACTTAGGAGTTACAGAGAGAAAAATCACGAAAAAAATGTAGTTGTAGATACGAAATTACGAAAATCGAGAACCACCCCCCCCTCAACATAAACCCAGCTACCTCAAATGGAAAAAAAGTGTTGGTAAACGCACGTTTCTCATGTCTCCTGACAAAACAGCAGCGTGCGGACAGGGCTGGATTGCGGCGAGTGGAGAGAGCATCAAGGGGCTGCCCGTTGGAAGGGTACTAAGGGAGTGGTAGGATGTTGACGGGCATTGAGAGGCAGTGAGGGCAGTGAGTATGACAGGGCGATAAGGACGAAAAGGCGATGGTGACAAGGGCGAAGTGGGCGTGAGGTGAGGTCAGGGAGGCAGGCATTGGGAACAAGCAGAAGAGTGGACAGATGGGCGAGGGAGGGATAGCGCACTATGGCGGGCGAGGACAACGAGGGGAGCGGGCAGACGGGGAGTGTAGATGAGAGTGCGGGCAGGCGGTGAGAACGGGCAGGCAGACGGAGAGAGAGCTAGAAGGGGAGAGTGGAGCCGACGCCGAGGCGGGCGAGTGGGCTGGAGAGTGAATGGGCAGGAGAGCGTGCGGGAGGGCCGGAGAGTGGGCGAGCGGAGGTTAGGTGGGCAAGTAGGGAAACGGGGTGGGCCGCGCGTTGAAGCGGCCGAGTTGGCAATTTCATTACGCCCGGCACGTGAAGCGCCTGGGCGGGGAGGGGCGGGGCGGGGCGGGGCGGGGCGGGGCGGGGCAGAGGAGAGAGGGCGATGCCGGAGGCGGCGCGGCCGCCCGCGCTCTCGATGCGCTCGCCCGCCCGCAGCCCAGTCCAATTACATTCTTCCGAGCCGGCTGCAACGCCCATCGGCCACGCGCGCCAACACGCAGGGCCACGTGGCCACGCAGCCGGCTGTGTGCACCCTTCACTGCGTCCTTCCTGACCCTCTCTTGCAGGACGTGTTGTAACGTAATCAACCTCCACGACCTTTCATTTGTTTTGTAAATTTTGTCAGTTATTTTTATTGATTATTTTTTTGGAAATTCGTGTAAGAGCAGGCCACATGTACTGAGGCTAATGCTAATTCTTTATTATCTTATGTTGAGTACAACTGGTCTGTAAAAGCATTGTTTTCTTTCATTAGCTGGTAGTTTTCACCAACCCCCTACGTTGTTTAAATACGTATAACTGGAAGTAATAACATTCTAATTTTGCCAAAACTGTAGCGCATTATTCAGTATGTATAATATAACAATATGTTCTTACACATTTGTAGTCGCAGGGGCACAAACAGACCTTCTTTTGTATTGATTATGTGACGAACAATGATTTCGCGTCTGTATCGACAAAATTTTACTCTGTAACAATAATAAAACGCCATTTACATTAAAATAGGATAAAAGTTTAGAAATGTTACGGTTAACTCGTTGGATTGGGCATCGTTCAATTCACACAAATGAGCTGAACTAGCCTTTTCATGTTTTAGCATATTTTCTGAGAAAACATCTTACAACAACAACTCATTTCTGAGATAACAACGTTATTCGCATAAAGGTTTCGAATACAATTTTGTGTACTTCAGGGAAGAAGTAGCAATCCTCCAATGCCCGGAGTTGCAATGCTACGAATTCCGCCGTCGTCTCGCCAGAACACGAACTTCATAAAGAGAACCGACATGGCAACCACCACTGGGGAGCAACCGGGGCGAGAGGGTCTATGGCGAGAAATGGATCCGAAAGAGATCAGTTGAAAGCCAACGAGGAGTTTTCCACGCGCCCTGCATCGCGATTTGAAGAGGGCTAGACTTTTCGGAGTTCGTCCCGAGTACTAGCCTAAACTAACTACATGCCCTGGAAATCGATATTGAAATAGTTTTTTTTTTCACAAAAACTATTACCAATGCAACAAAATAAACCATACGAATATCCTCTAAACGTTAAGCAAAACCTGACTTGTTCAGATTACTTTCCCTAATCATGTTAACAACTTTGTATACAGATGTGTTAGAATGAATGTTATAAACTTCTAAGGCATGTAAAAGGGTCGAAATGACGATGAAATTATACTGAACAATTTCTTATAAAGAGTTAAACACGTTAAATTTGTTTCTGAAAGCAACGCCGTATGAGTAAGTAGTTTTTACTTCGTCTAATGAATCTGCAATTGTCGAACGAACACCCAGGTCAAAACCCGCGTTGATTTCGATATAGCCAATCAGTTTTATTCTAAACTCTTCAAACCTACTCTGCAAACAACGTGTTCCATTTACTGGCAGACGATTGATTGAAACTTATAGGACTGTAATTGTTAACAATTCTCGTGTTTCCCTCTTTCAGAATCGGTACTACGAATAGCTTTTTGCAATTTGGAGGTATCTTAATATACTTGTACATAGTTTCTTTCATTAATCTTTAGGAATATATCAATCTATCATTTCTCTTGATTTCAGCGACCCTATTTCCAATAATTTCAACATAAATTCAGAAGGTTTAGTTTCAACTTCGAATGCTGTTGTCGTTACAACGTTTAGGTCCTTTCGTTTGAAAACGGATTAATAATGCATATTTAAATAATCCACATTTTACAAATTCATGTTTTAAAAATACTAACTGAAAACGTTTGAATCTTTTGTAAAATAATGTTACATTGTACTTTTTACATGATTAATGAAATATTTTAAAACATTAATATTTTGCAGCTTCCAGAATCTCTGGCGGCGTGCAGTCTACATTACCTTCATCACTATTACTGCTACTATAAACCTTATTTGAAAATCAAACAGACCGCCTTGACCTTATAACAGCCACAGAACACTCAATGTTCCCTGACTGTAACAATCACCAACTCGCAACTGTTTCGTGGTTCACCTGTCTTACGTGAGTTGCGACCTGCCGCGGCTGAGCGCGCAGAGCTCTCGCCCTCTGTAGGCGACTGCGAGCGCCCTCTGTCGTGTGTAATGAGCTAAGACGAATGCCATTGAGCGACAGCCGGGCGACAATAATATTCACGGCTTGTGAAATCGTCATCATTAATGTATCCGATAACGCGCAGAAATGCATATATTCTGGAGTAGATGTAGAGAAAATTATTTTCCTATTTCAAATCTATACGTATTCGTTGCATGTTTTCCTAACTCACTTTTCGTCTCGGTTCTATATTGAAGTACTCAGAATCTGAATTACACCAAAATGTTTTGGTAGACCCAAATGTTGCAAAGCATTCCGCAACTATGTTCCTAAAATTTGTTTAAATCTCTTCTTCTGCTTATCTTCTAGTCGTCCAAGTCCGAAAATTTCTATATTTACAAACTATTATTCAGGGAATTGTACCAATCTCGACTTAAGGATGGACCTTTCTTAATAATTATGAACAATAATAGTTTTTTCCTTCTAAAAAAGAATTTCTCGAATGAGAAGTAACAAATACATTTTTAAGTTTCTTTGTATAGAGAACTGGAAATGAAGTGCAATGAAAAGTTGATTTTCGTGTTATCACTGATGTTTCGCCCATAGTTGACATTCATAAATTACGATGATCTTTTTTTAAACTCTTAAGCAAACGATAGGATATATACTGCAAAAAAACATTACTATCGTTAAAAGCGACTTAATACTCCCAAAAGGATATTTTTATGTTTTATCGAAGCTCAGTAATGTTACTTCTTTTCGAGATTAATTTGTATAAAAGGAAAAATATTCAAAACAGTATTACAGTTGTGGATGATGTTGGCGTGTACTATTCAAGAATCAGGCGTCATTTCAATCGTCGCTCCATTATGCATACTGCTCCATCGTTTCAAGAAGAAACCAATAAAGAACAGTCGGTGAGTTCGACATTCACTTGCAACTAATTACGCATAGGCAGTCAGTCAACCATAATCACATCAGTCAGTGACTCGTATGTAGTTAGTATTAATGTAGTACGTGAAGGTACAAGATCGACATTTACGATGTCGTAGGTTCGCAGAAAGTTTTCACGTAATTTTCAAGCAATTTTTCCTTTTTTATATCATGCCTCCTGCTTTTTTTCATTTTGTACTTTCTTTTAACTGTAACTATCATTAACCACTTTTTTGCAACGCGACAATACGACGCATTATGCACGCAGTGAGCAACGCGTTGCATACATTTAAACCTCCAAATAGTCATCGCATTTGTGTTTTATTTGTGCTTCGTCACTGAAACTATTATTAAATTATCATTTTTTCAACTCGAACCTCCCATTTCGCACAGAGTCAACAAAATCACGCTCAACTCATCATCCACAACAAACAGCGCCAGCCCGTTGGCGCGTGACGGAGGGCGCGCTTGCCTCCGTCAGCAAGGGCTGACGCGACACGCGCCGCCCGGGGCTCGTTCGCCGCGGTGGCCAGGGCACTAAGGGCGCTCAAGGCCGGGACGGGCCCGGAAGGGCTGAGAGAATGGACAAATTGGAGAGGATGTAGAAGGTGCAGGATGAGGCGTTGGAGAAGGGAGGAAGGGAAGAGATTGGAGAGGATAGGGAGAGTGGAAAGAACGGAGGAGGTGAAAAGAGGGGATGGAGTGGAACGGTGAGGGGGAGAGGCTGAGAACGGAGATGACGGCAGAGATAGATGATGGGCAGAGAGTGAGTAATGAAAGAGAGTGAAGAAGGGCAGATTGAGGAAGAGCAGAGAGTAGAAAGGCTAGAGAATGAGAACGGATAGGGAGTGAGGACTGGCATGAAATGAGGACAGGTAGAGAGTGCGGATGGGTAGAGAGTAAGGACGGCAGAGAGCGGGAACGGATAGAGATGACGGGCAGAGTGAAGAAATGCAGGGAGTGAGAACTGGTAAGTAGTGAGGGCGAGCAGCGAGTGAGGTCGACCAGCGAGTGAGGTCGGCCAGCGAGTGAGAACGGGCAGTGAGTGAGAGCGAGCAGCGAGTGAGGACGAGTAGCGAGTGAGGGCGAGCAGCGAGAGAGGTCGGGCAGCGAGTGAGGTCGGGCAGCGAGTGAGGTCGGCCAGCGAGTGAGAACGGGCAGTGAGTGAGAGCGAGCAGCGAGTGAGGGCGAGCAGCGAGAGAGGACGAGCAGCGAGTGAGGGCGAGCAGCGAGAGAGGTCGGGCAGCGAGTGAGGTCGGCCAGCGAGTGAGAACGGGCAGTGAGTGAGGTCGGGCAGCGAGTGAGGACGGCAGCGAGTGCGGACGGACACACGCCAAACGTGCGGTCTCTGGAGGCCGCCGAGCGAATCCCAGCAGGGGTTCCCCTCGCAACGCGGCGCGGCGCCGAGTGGAAAGGCTCGCTGGCTGGCTGGTCGGCTGGCTTTCCGCGTGTCGGCAAATACTCGCGTGTATTTGCGGAGCAGGTTCGGTTCGAACTGGGCTGCGCCGCGCCGCGCCGCTTCGTCCGCAGGCCGCAAGCGGTGCTTGCTGGAGCGGGGGCAAAGCGCCGGGGAAAGCCGGCCTCCGAGTGCTCGACACTGCACTTGCGGTTTCAGCGAGCCCGTTCGGGACACGCCGAGCTCCTCTACTCTTTCAGCACCGTACGGCGCACCGGCCTTCTCGTGCTTGGCATTTTATGACGCCGCCTGTGGCACCTTTGCGACAATCAATGGCAGTCAAGTTTTGAACAACATAACCTCCCACCACTGCCACCACGTCGTAGTAAAATATTTCGTTCTTAATTGTAAATTTTAATAATTGAGAGCGTATAATGTTCTAAAAATAATACAATTTTTACATACAAATGTATAAAATACTGATATTTGTACTAAAAGTAACAAATATGTAATATCATTCCATCACATTGTATATTATTTTTATTAACATATATTTACCAAGCCATTTCCAGCTTTAGCAACTGATCGGAGGAAAAATGCAAGTAATAAAATTCATAATTCCCTTTGTTGTAACATGATCTCGCATCACAAAACAGCAAAACCTTTTCTGCGAAATTTCATGTGACTGCAATAGACTGACATATCGAATGCAAAGGATGGAACGACGAACGACATTCACTCTGCATCATTTTAGTTTGTAATACGATGTGGATTATTCGCAAGATTGCTTATTTCATCATAACACAAAAACATTTGAGCGAAGACAAGCGTAAATAGCTAGTATTATGAATGTTTTTCGGATTATTTCTTGTAAGCCATTGAGTTAAAATGTACAAACGTTTTTTGCCACATAGAAACATTCAGAATAATGTTAAAATATGTACTAATGAGAAAACTATGTAATATAATTGCATCACATAGTAAATGTAAAAAAATATGTAAATGAGCACTTATTGGAAAACTACATACAATGTAATGAAGTTTGGTTTTAAATTGAATGCGTTACATCAATCCTCACAATACTGTTGAAATAAGTGTTTCAGATTAATCGGTAATTGTCGATAGTGACAAGATTTGAGAAGCTCCAACTCAACAATGAATTAAGTGAAGATCTCCAGAAAAATGTTTTACTTACATATTCTGTGCTATATAAACCATATTTCAGGAGTAAGTACAAATCCTCCTTTATTGCAACCTGCGTTCCATTTTTTTTAAACAAGAGAAATCTAATAAATTGTTACTTCATCAATCATGACTATGACCGCCCTACAGTGTCTGTGCATCTGATGACCGCGTCATCAGCAATTAAATTCGAATAAAGCACATCAAAAGGTGCTTGTGCGTCAAATTTTGAAGAAGTTGAAGAATTTTGAACAAGTTTGTGCATCAGACTTCGGATAAGTTGTTCCGCAATGGCATCATGAAAATCGAAGACATTTTAGAGATAAAGATATAATCCCTGATGAATAAATATGGTTTACCAGTTATCATGACTAAACTGCATGTAATGCAATATAAGTGCAGTGGAGTTATTTCTTGTAGTTTCGATAAGTTTTGATGTTATTAAAAGGTTGTATTTAAATAACACAATACATTTTTACTTTCCATTTCCTTACCCAGTAGATACATCAGCTGTTTGGGGAAATGAAGAATTTTTTTGTGTTATTAAAATTCTAGTAAAAACAAAGGATTTTCTCTACGAACAATTAAATGTTTTTTAATAATTCACCACGCGTTAAATTACAACCTTTTCTATTTAAAAAAATAATCGGAAGGTCACACTGACCAAACTACCGTGTTCATGTAACTCATATAACACCATGGTGGTTAATAGTTAAACTGTTTCTATATAATGGAGTGATGTTTATAATAATTCATCATCACGACAATCCTTTGTTAGTTATTGTTCTCTTTCATCCGAGATTTGTGGTTAGAAGCACAACTCAGAGCGGGCACGACATGTAGCTTCGACGTTCTCTTCATGTTATCTGACATTTAAACTAATGAGATGGAAAGATACTTCGTGGTTGCAGGAGGTAAAGGAGATAAAACAAATATTCCAAAATATCAATGAACGCTTCACGACTCGGGGACATAAAACGAGGAAACCAGTTTTTTTAATACTATTATATGTAAATCGAAAGTCAACTACACTCCTTTGTGAACATATTTTACTTTTTATTCAGTAACCTGCACAATATAAACTATACTTTTTTTTATAACAGCGTATCACATTTTATCTTTTTGTAATGACAATTCTAAACCAATGTTAAAAATGGGTTAGACTCTAATTTTAATTTTCTTCTAATATAGACAATATACTCAAATTGCAGACCTTCACTCCATAGAGATAACTTTTTTTTGCAACACAACTCGAAATGTATGGAAATTGTATGGAATAGTTATTAGTTACGCCGCTGATGAAGCCACGAAAGATATTTCTTTTGAGATTATAAGAAACCAACGTAATTATCCGAGTAGAGTCGGTGATTCTCTAAACCCACAAAAAACAGATCCACAAAAAATTCAACGAATAGGAAAGAACGGAAGAAAAATACCTCGAAAACACTATTCTGAATAAACAATCATTGTTCTTTTCTGCAGAGTTACCTTCGCAGATGTTTCGGAGAAAGAATTCCCGCCCCGTCGCTTCCGTTCCCGCTAGCCGCGCCCCCCACGGAGCTCCGTGACGTGCCCAGTGCTGCGCGGTTCCCGGAGCTGCCCCGTCGCCCGCCCCGGGGGCGCGAATTATTCAGTCGGTGCCGTTCGCAAAAGGTGCCGCGCGCTGCCCTAAATAATTCGCGGCGCGCGCGGACGCCACGAAGCAGCGCAGCCAGCAGCCCGCCCCGCCCCGCCGCCTCGCCCTAAGCGCCACGCGCGCCCTCGCCAAAACACTCTGCAGCTGCACCCCGACAGGCGCGCAACGCAACGCCGAGCCTATCCACGCACCTGGCAAACCACGCAAACTGCGACTCGCTCCCAAATGCAAACTAGCACACGACTCGGGCTAATGCTCAGAATTGGAACCTGCTGCTTTACCAAAATTCGCTTCCATACTGGAACCAGCTCCCACAAAAGAACCCTCACCGTCTCTTCAACACTCGCTTAACTCCAAATACCAATGCGTTTGCGAAATCCAAACCGAAAACCAAAGCTGAACTCAAACCCTCAACCCAACCTGAATCTGCAGTCCACCATAACATAACAGTCCACCATAACAGGGCTGTAACCTCAAACACAAAAATTACTTACTTATTGAATTCTTTATGGTGCTACTCTCTATGGCGAATTCTCTGCGCCCGCCCGGCGCCTTCCCAGTCGTCCCATATCCCTCACATTCGCGTTAGATCCCGATTGTCTCAAATGTATCGACGATCTTCATTGTTGGGTATCCTTGCCTCTTTACGCTTCTACCTGCTATCACCACGATTTTTTTCCATTCCAATCAATACTTCATATTTTTTTCCTATTTGTGTTGCTAGTCTTCTCATAGTTACCCTTAAACTTTCTACCTCAATCATATGTTCCCTCCAATTTCTGTGGAAGACATGTCGCTTACTGTATTTATCACTTGCATTATCTAAGCCTCTACCATCATGTCCTGTTAATTTTCAGAATGTCCATATGACATCTTCTCCTCTCTCCTCCCTTTGCCTCCAAAATCAAATACTTGTTTCTTTCACACCGTTTTCCACTATATTAAAGAACAATCACAATGATTCTCGTTGTTCAATTTTTCAACAAATTGTTCTGGAAATGTTTCTACAAACAATTCAATTTCTTGTTCTCCATGAACTTTTTCGACTATTTATTGCAATTCACGCATTTCACATCTACCATTATCTGTATATTAAACACATGAAGGGTTTTTGTTTAAAAATGAATAAAGTTTTGAACCAAATTCTCAAACTCAACCAAATTCCGCGATTTTACTTTAAATAAAAGGTAGAGATAGTTCCAGATGTGTTATCTCTGGCTACCATTAACACGTTTTAATCAATTAATAAATCGAACACAAGCGTATCTGCCGTCATTTGTTAACAACGCTTTCTTAAAAGCCTATTACATTCCATGTAGTTGTCTTGGTAGTTTTGTTTTGCGAGTTGCAAAAGATATGAAGAAAATGGTTCTTAGCGTGCTTTTTAAGTTAAAATATTATTGAACGTTTCAAATGCTATTGATTGTAATGTCCAGTAATTATCTGACATGTGTCTTAAACGAAAATGTTCAGTGATTATGGTTGTATGTGATGCAATGTTTTACCATACACTAAGTATTGATTTGCTACTATAATCCGCACACACTACATGCAGATCTTGGTAAAAAGAAAACATTTCAATTACATTTTCATAAACATGATTACGTGACTGGATTCACAGTGAGTAACAATTGTATAGTACCATAATGTGTCAATTCATTAGTCTTGAAAAATAACTACTGAACGACAAAAAATATTTTTGAGGTTTTCGGGTTTTAATATCATGTAATACTTTTGTGACGTAACTATTCTACAGGTCTTTCTTTCGTGCGATGTAACTGCACGGATTTTGTCGTTCATCTCTAATGCGTGAAACAACATGCTATCACACATGATGTAGGTTAAATATCTGTAAATAGATTTGAAAACATATGGAAAGGATAGTCCACCGCCTCTGCTGCAACGCGTCAATCTGCCCTTCCTCCTACGTCCCTCACTCAGTCTCGCGGCCTCAGGGCCCTGCCTCACCTTGCCATCCAATCCTCACGCCAGACCCTCCCCCCACCCCGGCCCTCAGAGCGACTGTCCGCTCCCGGCACCACGCAGGGTCGCCAGCGGACGCGGCAACGATATCGTTTACGGATCGAGAGGTTAAGCGCCGCGCGGATCGCCTTTGTGCTGCATTGACGGGTCGCAAAAACCCGCGCGTATATCATTTCTATGGACCGTCGTTCCATTTGCCCATCTGCGCTTTTATCAGTTACTTCACCCCCACCAAGCTTCCACTCGTTCCTTCTACCCTCTAATTCAAATATATCCTTTTATCTCCACATTTCACTACGCGCTTGCTGTTTTTCATTCCGCCGTTTCATTACTTTCCCCCTGTGTTTAGGCCTCCCTTTAATCCATTCATTTTTTATACTTTTATTGTCTTTTTAAACCCCACATTCTCCAACGGTTCCATGTATTCAAAACTAATTAATTGTACCAACACGTAGATAAAATTGTATTCAAATAGGAGAAAAACAGGGCATATTATTTGTTTCTCTAGCATAAAATTCGCGAACAAAAACCCGAGCGTGGGAATTCTATTCATTTTTGCTCTCGTACGAACGTGGTCACAGAACCGCTTCGGTCTGGACGACGCGCGTGCGCGCAAAGGCAAGCGCGCGGAAGCCTTTCACGCTGGTCAGACGGAACGCAGTTTGCATTTGGATGTAAATGACAGATACTCATCAGCGCCAATAATACTGTTTGTGGACGCCAGCATAAAGCGTACCTCAATTTGTTTTCAAGCTGGAATCGTCAAATCTGAGCGCCGCCGCTCCGCGCCGTGGCGTGGCGTGCTATATCGCGGTCACAAACGAGGCAGAAACTCGTAGGCTATAGCGCACCAATTACGCATCAGAATGCGAAAATAAACAGTCTAGCGCACGAGTAGCGCTACGTACGCGAAAATCCCTCTCGTGTTGCAGCACAAAACGCGTATTCCTCCGCTAATGCAATTCTGGTAAAAGAAACAACGTTCAAATGCAGTCATTTATTAGGCCTATTACAGTACGTTAAAAAATATTAACTATTCGAAATAGTACTACAAAAATAAATTATTTTGTTTGCATATACAAGGTAAAAATAAAGTAGCCGTAACTTTGTTGATCTCATAAAAAACCATCAAGTAATTACAATGATCAAACTGATATTTCTGTCTGCTCGTAGTAACTGACAAAAGACAAAATTTCTTTCCTTTAGAACAAAATGAATCATACAAAAATATCTACACTAGTCAATGAATGAAAACTATCAAATACATTTGTGGAAAAATGAGCAATATTGGCCTGCTCAGTTTACCTGCTAAAAAGCCGAGTTAAATCTATTATTATAAAAACGTTTCGTAATAAGAGAAACGTTTTAAAAACAAAAACCGATAAATCATGCTCGTCAAAAATGCAAGGGACGTATGTTACATTACAAATAGTGCTATGAAATCTTTAAGCAATTGGTAATGAAATATGACAAGCATATTATTTTCCTAGAAAGTTACTCTCCTAAAAACACTGACTTATTAGTACTCTCCCATCACTTCCAATAACACAAAAATATTAGAAAAATATAACTGTTAGCATCAACCACTTTGGGTTTTGTAAGTCAGATCATTTTTCGCATCTTAGTTAAACAATATTATGTTGATAATAAGTCACGAAGCGAGCAACGCACAAGCGGCTTCCCGTTCTCGAAGAGGGCCATCACTGCCGTCGCAGGCGGCGGCGCTTGGCGGCGCTGCATCGCTTCCGCCACAAGGGGCGAGGCCTTCAACACGAAGACGTTTCAGATCGCGACGAATTAAACAAGTGCCTTCAGCAGGGATGGACTAGCGGACGAGCGATGAAGGTACGGCTGATTGAGTCGAGGGACGCGCTTCTTAGCACTTGCTCGAGTACGTGCATGTTTGGGCGATTGGGCGGTTGAACATTTGAGCGGTTCAGCTGTTGTGCGGCTGAACAGTTGGGCGGCAGAACAGGCGGTTGAGTGGGTGGTAGGGTTGGTGGTTGGCTGGACCGTTGGCTGGACCGTTGGGTGGGCCGTTGGGTGGGCCGTTGGGTGGGCCGTTGGGTGGGCCGTTGGGTGGGCCGTTGGGTGGGCGGTTGTGTGGGAGGTTAAATGGGTGATTGGATGGATGATTGGTCGGGCAGTAGGCAAGTGGGCAGTGAACGAGACGTGGACAGGAGGTGAGCAGGCGGTGGGCGGAAGGAGAGCAGGCGGTGGGCGGGAGGAGGGCAGGCAGTGGGCGGGAGGTGAGCAGGGGGTGGGCTAGAAGTGGACGGGCAGTGAACGGGCAGAGGGCGGGCATAGGGCGTGCAGAGGGCGGCAGAGGGTGGGCAGAGGGCGGGGGCAGAGGCGGCAGGAGGGCAATGGTCGGGCGGAGGTCGGGCAGTATGCGGGCGGAAGGGGGTATCGGGCGGGCGGTTGGACTGTTGGTGAGGCGGGCGGATGGGCGGAACTTAGACCGCTGAGACAGCAGCTTCGTGCCCCCCCCCCCTCTCGTGGATGTTCGGCGCGGGGGCGGAGTGACAAAAAGGCTGTGCGCTGAGCCCTCAAGTGCGCCCTAGAGGCGGCTCCCGGAACAATGGACTGCCCCTGAGCACGCCTGTTTCGCGCCCCAGGGACGCTGGCGAGTTTGATCGAGTCGATCGCGAGTTGTGCTAAACACAAGTAGCCAGGAAAGCGCTTCGCCTGCACGCTGTGAAAGAAACGACTGAATGCACTCTTGTAATCCCTTCAAAAGAAATGGCGAGAATATTTGACGCACAGTTGCAACCCTTGCGGGACAATGCTTATTTAAAGTTGTGTGCTGCACAAAGACAACCAGTTTTAATTTTTTTTGTTTTTTCACAAATTTTGAAAATGTAAATTAACGTATTATACATGTGTAAAAAATGTATTTTCCAAATTCGTGGTATCTAAATTATGGCTGTAACTAAGTTACTGTGCTATAAAACCAGAAACATTCATATAATATTTGTCCATTCCTGTGTAAATTTTATTTCACATGTAAAAATGTCTACTCTCATCAATGTTGATCTATTGCTCTGTATATATATCACACCTCATTAATAAATCATGTTTCCACAAAAGTTTTAAAAAATGGGGCGAAAATGATGGAATATCCAATCAACATAAATCATCATATTTAATATAGACTTCCCAAAATTAATATTAAATGTTTGTTGACCAACACTTTACGTTTAAGTATAAAAACGTTTACTGTTCACAAATTAATTGAAATTAAATGAGTTTACACAGCTTGCTTTTCGTACGGAAATATAGATAAAAATGCAGCAAAACTGTGATAACCAACAACCCAGCGTTAGCACATATCGCCACTATAGAAAATGAGACGAATCGTATCTCGCCAGTTATCTCTTCCGCGAGTAGAGGGCGCACTGGAGCGGAGAAATTTGGTCGCGCAAATCGCCTGCATCACACAGATGGTGGCAGCGCACCGCCAGCGTTTGCCAGCATCGGGGCACTTCTGATCACTTAGAAACGGTTCACGGTCATGCAAACAACGAGTCTCTTCCCTATTTAATACAGGGAGAGATGGCTCAGGGCATCAGCTAATGCCACTGCCATCCCTCTGACCAAAAGGTCCAAGGTTCGAGTCATGACGGTGTCACAATTTTCGACTTGTCAGATACGTCAAATTCAGTCGCTGTCTGTAGGTGAATTCTAGTGGCTGGCTGCTCTGATCGGTAGTTTCCATGGTTTCTCTGATTAACACAACTTGATTGCTGGAGCACTACCTGTCCGAGCAAGCAAGCTGTTTTTTACTATAAAAATAGATTTTATTTTATTCACTGCGCATCGCACTATGTCCCAGTCTCTGAACAACTATTTCAACAATGTATGGAACAATGGAAGCCATTCTAAGAACCCACGGCACAGCTGGTCTCATCCAATTCCACGTAATCACTGCACGCGGCGAGATACGTTGAGCAACGCAGGTCTCAGAATATTCCACGTGCAATTCACTGCCTGCCTCAATGTCCACTATTGCAGCCGCTGTAATATTCACGTTACGTTGTGTTCTCCTTACAGGAACACTAACTTCTCAACTTGCAAGTGCAATAATGTCATGTGATCATCAATCACATCAATGATTTATGTGTTCATGCAGCAATCTCTAGTTTGTTCTTCTGTAATTAGCATAACTATGAAATTGCATTCATTAACTTCACTCGTGCCCACTAATTTCCAAGTGATGGTGTCAGAATCTGAATTAATCGATTTTCTGATTAAAACGATGCTGACAGTCACAATCAGTCAGGGAACCTTCGTGAAGGTAAGTTAAGTGAGCGAGCGAAGGAATAAGGAGTAATGATGTGTCTAACTGGGTTAAACTCTATCAATTTCAGTTCACTGCATCATATCAACTTCGCAACAACCCAAACAAACAGGCCACTGATCGAGTGCGATATTGCCTTCCACTTCCTTTCCTGGCGTACACTACAAATAGAGACGCGCGCAAGATTATGTGTATTTCACTAGCTAGTCACACAATTTCAGAAACGGGGAGTGGCAGTAAGGGAGTGGAGGGCGTTTTTGGCACTAATTGCGTCGCCTGACAGATGACTCCTATGTAATTTAGAATTAAGACTATGGCTTCTCAAACATTTTGTTGTGCGTTATTAGCATTATTAATTAACATACAGGAGCAAATTAATATAAACCGATTTTGCTTTAAATTTATTTTTGATTATTCATACTGAAACGCGGAGCGTTTCTCTAATTAATTCGAAACGCAGGGCATTTTCTCCCAATTACGCCTATTTTGAATTGCGCGGCAACGGCGGCGAGTAACGGACGTGACAAGGGAACGAGTCAGGCGCGAGAAGGCGGCGAGACGGGGCGAGACGACGGCAGTTGAAGTGTGGAACAGAACTCGAAGGAGAGCGGAGCGATGTTGGTGCGCGCGGTAAAAGAAGGACAAAATTAAGTTAAATAATGTAAGGGAAGTTATCTAGAAGTGAGTTAAGTGTGACAGTGGCAAATGTCAAATAGCGCAAGCTGGTGATCGTGGTATTGGTGTCAGGAACAGTGGTGAAAAAGGGAAAAACTGTAGCCGCGTGGCTGGTAACGGCATGGGTAGTGGCCACGTGCCTGCGTTATTGTTAAAAGGAAAGCGAAGGAGAATTGGTGGACTGTGCCGCAAGAAAGCATCGAGATAAACTGCAAGGGATAGGCAGACAATAATATAGAAACAGTGCCTACGCGATTTGAAAGACACGTGCAACGGTCGGAGTTGAAGCAGAGGTATTGTGTAACCGCCGCAGAGGGCCGGTGCCACGGGCGTCCACGCAGTCAACCGTCCGAAGGGCGCCGAGTCGCGCCAAAGGCCGCCGATCGTCACAGCCGTTGTGAAACATCCGAGAAGAAGCGAACTATTTTAGGTATTCAAGGTATTGTGAAATCTAAGATCATGGGTATAGTTTTGGTACCAAAACAGGGAGTAATTAGATTGAAATTGATGTACTAAAGGCGTGATTTCGGTAATAAATTACTTGTTTGTTCAAAGAAAATTATAATTGAGTTTTTCCAATGTTCTTGTCAAACCTTACGAGACCCATTCACGAACCAAGATACGTGTCCTTTCTAAAAATAAATGTAGTGAAAAGTACCGCAAACCAGGTACGTCACAATACGTAACAAATTGTGCTGTATGAACAAAAGGGTGATATAAGCGATGTAGGCACACAGATTAAAACAAACGCTCTTGGACTTGTGTTTTCGCTGCGGTTTGCTGCCGCTTGCGGTACAATTCACTTTTTCAGTTGGTAAATAAATATTTCTACATACTCCATTGACTTTCACAGCATTCACGTATTTCAGCTACTTCAGCCGTTTCCCTGGCCACGGGCTCTCTGGCTACAGGTCGCACGAGTCCGAGGGCTGATGTCTCGCGGGGAAGCGACGAAGCGACGCCCTGTTTGCACCGAATGCGCGGCGATACCTGCGGAGCGCCGACGCGTTGAGGCGTGGCACGGGAAGGGTGGGGAGGGGAGGGGAGAGGTCGGAAGGGGCGGGGCAGGCGACCACGTAACGTACGGGCGCGGTGCCGCTAAAGAGGATAGAGCCCGCCGTCGGCGCACACCTGCCGCGAACCGCGCCGCCGCCGCCGCTATCGACGTCGCGTCGTCGACTCCGCCTCGCCCGTCGCCTCTCTCGTCATCACTCGCGTTGCACTCGGCTTCGCAGCTATTTCGCCCCACCTCCCGTTGCCCCTTTGCCACCCCCGCTCCTGATCTGTTCAGCTGTGGGCGGTGCCAATACTACCGACGTTGCCTTTCTCTTGCTGCCGTTGACCCTGATCTCCCTTGCCCGGGACAGCGTCTCTACTACAGTCCTTGTCTTCCTGTTGCGGTCTCCTCAAATCTGCCTTTCTGAAAGGCCAGAGCAATTCCTAACTGCGTTGCCGTGTCAGCGCTCTTCTAGTTATCTCCAACCTCGACCACCAGACATTTTTAACTCTTCTAGGTGTTCTTGAACTACTTACACTACTTGACTGTTCTGCTTCGAAAATGATGATTTTTATCGAGAATTATTGTGTTCCTGTATTATGTCACAGTCACTTCTTTCATCGCTCTTAAAAAAATTTTCAGTCACGGAGTCATTATCCCTGTCATCAATATAACAATAATGTCATAATTTTTACCATTAACTCAATCCTCATCTCAACATTCGTTGAGCCATTATATGTCCCTCAAACATAGCCACCGCGTCTGTGTCCACTCTGCCTGGATTCCCATCATTAACTTAGCCATCATACCTCCGATCATTAAGCTTCGGTCCCGTCATGCAGACACAAGCGCCTCAGCGCGCACCATCATCACATCTCCCAACTCCCTGACCGTCATCACCGCCGCCGCCGTTCGCGCCCCCCAGTGCGGCGAGGGCCACTAATGGTGACGGACGCGCGGGTGGGGGGGGGAGGCACACGAGCCCACCGCGCCGCGGAGGCCCCTCCAAACTCGTAACACAAGCTGTCAAACAACGAGCATCGGCCGGCTAACACGCCGCGCGGGCGGCCCGGTGGCAGGAGCAGGGGAGGCGACGCGGACGGAGGTAGGAGCGGCGGCAGGGGCGTGGGCGACGGCAGTGGCGTGAGCAGCGATGGGGGCGGCAGGGAATACTGCGGGGGCAGCGTCCGGGGTAGTGGTGGGGACGGTGGCGATGGCGGGGGGGCGGCGAAAGCATAAAGGGGTGGAAGCGGCGGCGGGGGCGGGGGCGGCGGTAAGGGCGTGGGTGGCGGTAGGGGCGTGAGCGGCGGCAGGGGCGTGAGCAGCGGTGGGAGCGGCAGGGACTACGGCGGGGGCGGCGGCCGGGGTAATGGTGGGGACGGTGGCGATGACGGGGCCAGGGGGCAGCAGCCGGACGTGGGCAGCAGGGCGAGGCCGCGCCGCCGGAAATGGGCAGGCAAGGAGGGCGGTCGGCCCGCGGACCCCGGAGACTGCGAATGAGAAAATACTGCGCGGAGACGGAGGATGAATAACTGCCGCGCGGGAGGCGCTGGGCGGCGAAAAGGCGAAGACGCGAATCCGTCCGCGGTAAGGATCGAAGGTTCAATCTCACGCTGCCGTCCATCACACGCCGGACCACTGCGCAGCTGCAGCAAGAAGCACAGAGAATAAAAAATAAAAATAGGAAAACAAAGAAAGTTGAGAAGAATAGAAGTCAGAAAGAAGAAGAAAACGAAAACGGGAAGAAGAGTGGGATAGCGAAACGGGAGCGAATGTGGTTACGTTTTTACGCTTACGGAGTCTGCCTGAGGTTTGACTCGTTCTCGGAAGTAAAGAATCTACGGATTTCCCAAAACCTCTGCTGTGAGTGTTTCGACGAACACCACAAAATGTACTTTTGCTTTCTTTGTAATGAAATGTATGAGCGGAGTGATACTCAGTCCACAAACTACAAACCGCAATTGCGTACGAGAGTGAAGAGTTATAATTATTCAAACTTTATGTGCATTTCTGGATATTGCTCCTTTGAACAAAAGGCAAATACAAAAGTTATGAGTTGTATTTTACCTGGGTTTGTTTATTTTCGCACAGTAAAAAATGTTATTCTTCAGAAATATTTTTTAACACACATCAATGTAAAGAATAAGAAAATGAAAATGTATAATTGGATAAGTTTCATAAAAATATTTATGCGGTTTTATGCATTGTGCAGCTATCTTCAGGGGACCAACAAAATGGACAAAGGTTAAATAATATCCTTCAAGCCGCATTAGACATCAGGTGAAGAAAGGGTTGGAAAAAACTGAAAAGCTAGTTCAGAATAAAGAGATTTGGAAACCAAGTAGAACGAGAAAGTCTGTGAAATTCTGTACGACCACTAGTTCTTTACTATGTAAATGTAACAAGGCGAGAATGAAAGAATGTTGTTATTCCATAACGCAACACTTGAACTGCAAATAATGTAACAACTCTTCTTTTAAAACTTGATGTTGCATGGCGTCATGTATCTGAAGTGAATAGTAAGAAACCAGTAACTCTGCGCAATGAGAGTAGACAAAACAACACAATCAAATAATTGATTATTTTTGTTTAAAGCAAACTTTTTTAATACTTTTGGGATCTTTTCTGTGTTCCTGGAAACGTAACGAAATCATAAGCCCTGTCAAAATACCAGAGGCTCCGTTGTTTTCTTACAATGTCTATGCGTAATGGCAATTATCGAATCCTCCGAGGTGTGCTCTCTGGAAGCAAGAGAACGGACCCCGGATCGAGTCTCCGAGGAGTCGGGCGCGCGCAGTCAACAACCATGTCACGCCGCGGCAGCCAGCCGCCCCCGCCCCCGCCCCTTTATCCCTCCCTCCGCCATGTAACGAGCGAAGTTCGCCTCTCCTTGCGCGAGGCCGCGCCGCCGCGCCCCGCCTTGTCCCGCCCTCGGCGCTTCCGCCAACTTCGCCGGCTTCGACGCGCGCGCCGCGGAGAGGGCGTGGCAAAGCGGAGCGGGGGGCGGAGCGGGGCGGAGTGGTGCGGGGTTGGGTGGTGCGGGGTTGGGTGCCGGGGGTGGGGTTCTGCGGGGCGGGGCGGTGTTGGGCGGGTTGAGGCGGGGCGGTGGGAATTGGGTAGGGGGTGAGGTGTGGGATAGGATGGAGCCGGGTAGGGCAGAGTGTGGGGTGGAACGGGGAGGGACTGGGTGCAACGGGGTGAAAGGGGGGTGGGATGGGACGACGGGACGGGACCCATCCCGTAGGGGGTGGGGCCGGGCGGCAGGCGATGGATGGCGCTGGGAATAGAGAAGAGGGGATGGGGGAAGTGGTGAGAAGTATGGGTGAATTGAGGTAGAGGGAGGAAGCAGACACGAGGTAAGCGGAGTGGAGTTAGGGAGCGGCAGAGAAGAGCAGGCCTGCCCATGATGCGGAGTGACCTTGCGTGTGTGTGCCGTACGTAAGGGGACACGCTGTACTGATATCGGGGAAGGATGAGGGCAAGAGTACGCAACTCAGTGAGCAGGTTGGAAGAGAAAAATTTGTGTAATTGAGAAGTAGATATTAGAAACACGTGGTAAGGAACGAATGTTAGTAATGCAGAGCGGAGGGAGAGAGCAATTGAGAATGAGCCAGAAAGCAGCTGAACTGGTAGTGCAAAGAATGGAAGAACAGGGTGGGATTGCTGGAGCTATGCCAAATAATACGCTAAGGCTAGGGAAGATGGGTTCTGAGCAAGAGGATGGGTCTCTAGGGGAGCCAGAAGGATCTCTATGATGCATCGTAATGTAGATCAAGGTTGCCGCAAAAAGTAGCGACAGGCGTAACAGAGAAGTGGTTCTGAATGAAATGAGTGAAGAATCAAAGAAGCACCGGCAGATAAATCTGAAGAATATGCTGGATAGGGAGAAACGTTGAGGCTGAATTCAGTGAGACGAAAGAATTGATTCCACCAAAGACGGTCGGCAGGGGTGGCGAGGAGGAGGAATCTGGTAGAATGGAGAAACAGCCGGAGTGGGGTGGGTGGATGGGATAAGGCGGAGCGAGTTGGAAAGAGCTGGTGCGTGTCGAGACAAGACGGAGAGAGTCGGAGGGAGACGCAGCGTGTTGGAATGGGTGGAATATGGGCGGAACTGTGCGGAACGGAGCGTGAAGGAGCGGGATAGAGCGGGACAGAGCGGAAAAGAGCGTGACAGAGCGGAAAAGAGCGTGACAGTGCGGAAAAAAGTGTGACAGAGCGGAAAAGAGCGTGACAGCGGAAAAGAGCGTGACAGAGCGGAAAAGAGCGTGACAGAGCGGAAAAGAGCGGGACAGAGCGGAAAAGAGCGGGACAGAGCGGAAAAGAGGGACAGAGCGGAAAAGAGGGACAGAGCGGAAAAGAGCGAGACAGAGCGAAAAAGAACGGGACATAACGAAAAAGAGCGGGGCAGAGTGAGAAAGGGCGTGAAAGAGCAGGACAGAGCAAAAAGAGAAGAACAGGGCGGGAAAGGGCGTGAAAGAGCAGGACAGAGTTGAAAAGATCGAGACAGAGCAGCATAGAGCAAAAGAAAGTGGGATAGAGTAAAAGAGAGCGGGTTAGAGCAAAAGAGAGCGGGATAGAAGGGGAAAGAGCGTAAAAGAGCGAGGAGTGGAAGAGAGCTGGAAAGATCGGGGCAGAGCAGGATATACCAATTGAAAGAGGGACAGAGCGGGACAAAGCGGGAACGAGCGGGACGGAGAGGGTTTGAGCGTGTCGGCGCGGTCGGATCGGAGCTGGGCAGGGAGAAACGGGTCGTAACCGAAGCGTGCGGCGCTGGGGAGCAGAGGCGGAGCAGGGGCGCGGGGGCGGGGGCGGGGGCGGGGCGGGGCGCGGCGAACCCGCGCGCATTTACATAAATATAGCGCGCGCCCACGCAGCGCCCCATGCGTCTTCGCCGCGTGACGCCTCGCGCCGCCGCCGATTTAATGCATTTAAATGGACCTAATTAATAATATTAACTGACGCACAGTTGCCTCTCGGAGCTCCTTTTATCAAAACGCTTCGGGATGTTTTTCCGAAATTACATAATTTCCATTTTGCCTCTAATGCGCACCTTTGCTGTGTTTATAACGCGATGTCCTTAGGGGTCGGCCTACGAAGGTAGGCGAATAACCATCGTGTACAAAAACACGTGGATGAGCGTGGCGGAAAGCATTGGGAAGAGATGAAGGAGAAGAGAACGGCTTATGATAGGTGTACTCAGGTTTGTTCACTTTATACGTAGTTCGCCTGCAAGGTCTCAAGTGAAGCAGTTCAAAGTAGCGTCATACAATGCGGAGCAATGTTGTTCGTATAATTGTGCTATTGGACAAAAGCATATTGTGAAGACCTGCTGACTCCAAAATCAGGCAGCGTACTGATCTGACATTGGTGTAATGAAACTTGAAGGGAATGGTAGCAACACGTAGTGATGTTCAGATAGTTATGAGAATCACACGCGGTCAATAACTAACGGCACTACACACACCGCTTAGTACACTATGATCAGTTTGCACCCCAGCATTTCCTGTGTGGCGCATGCTGCTTGTATTGGGGTTTGCCTATGGTCCAAGAATTTTGTCTGAGAGTGAAATCCCACTTACAGAGCGGAGCAGCGTGGAAGAAGTGTCGCACTGAGAAGCTGGGCCGACTGTACCCTTCCGACATCTCTCTCAATTCGTTCGGTCTTCTTCTCGTCCCCGGAAGTGGAACTCTCGAGCGGGCCCGCTTCTCGCAAGTTAGGCCCCGCATTTTCCCTTCGGAATCTCATAAAACTTGCGGTTTCCCCCTCCCTCCTTCGACCCAGCGGCGGCGGCGGCCCCGTGCCCTTCTCGGCCCCCCTCCCCCTGCCCCCTCCCGGCGCGTTCCGCTTCGCCGCATCCCGATGCCGCTCCGCTGAGGATCTCCGGCAGCGACGCGTCGCAACGCCCTCTCGCGTCGACGCACCGCCTCCTCACGTGCGCAGCCGCACTCGCCTCGCCGCCTCGCCGCCCTCGACGACACTTGGAATCCGGATAACGGCGACGGTACTAATTTACAGCGTGAGATGTCCGTTTGAGACGTGGATACGGTTTTGTTAGATACCCAGCAACTCGGGGGAAATACAAAAGCTAGAACACGAACACCCGGACAGCCTAGAAGTCATAATGAGACAGCTTGGAGTTGGACTGAAAATTCAAATATTGACTGGGTTATACAGCATATTTTGTAATGCTCGTGCCGACTGAATTCTCATACTCAGTACGTCACTAAGGAAGTCTCTAAGGAAGAGGCCTCGTGGCATTATATATTTGCTGTTTATGTGTTACGTTATCTATGTATATAATTCTCTTTATCTTTAACTTTTACACACGATAATAGGAATTAATTCTTCCCTAAAGGAAAGTTGTACTCTAGTAGCCCAACCATCAGTGTTCGATTAATGTAGCGGTGTTCTGATTTCACTCTCATTCTAATATTGAACGCGAAAAAGGATAAACCATCCAGAATACACACAAAAATTAACATTTAACAATCTATGCTAAGCTAATGTGTAATGTTACAATGCAGAAAACAAGTGTTTTTGGCCAGAACCTCCGAGGATCATTAACGACAAAACAATGCAATTGTAAAATTTAAAGTAAAATTGGACTTTGCACAAACTCAGTAAATAAGTTTCCACCGTACCGTCTTCGATCCAAACATTTGTCTACTCCTCACTATTTGACTTCAGTCTCGCTATGTACATCCTCTTCATCACAGTGATTATTTATACCTGACTGGTGCACACCACTTTCCTTTTCATTTTCATGCTGTTGAGGAACACCTTTATAATTTCAGTAGACACCGACCGCCAATGTTCTCTTAATATTTAGTTTCCATCTCCAAGCAGTGAGATTCATGTGGAAGAGCAAACCTTCTGTCTATTGCCTCAGAAAATGTGTTGTAAATTCAGGATGTGAGTTTAGAGTGTTGAATAACTAGTTTCTCTTGATGTTACACATTATTCTAAAATGATGATACTAAAGTTCCTACAGTATCGATTATAAATTTAATTATCGTTTAATATTAAAATATCGACAATAACAGCAATGATAAATTACGCGAAAATCACAATCATTTCCTGGTATCAAAAAATTTTAAAGCATACTCACAAGGCAGTGCGGTATCGTCTAGTTACTTTAATAGTTTGAAATTTGTATCGATTCTTTTTTAACTTTCACGTTACGTAGAAATACGTCATAGTTACATATCTAAGGATTCTAGTCATCGCCAAACAGACATACGAGGAATATACTATAAAGTCGCAACGCAATCATACACGAGGTGAATATTTGTTTATTTATTTTCAAAACTGGAATTAAAAAAACATTTTACGCCAGAAAATTATTTGAAAGGAGTTACACAAGTTCTAATTGAGGCAAAATTGGCCCCCATAGACATATTAATATACGTAAATACACAATAATGACATAATTTACATTTCGGATGAGAATTTTATCCATTGGTCAATATTATTTTTCGTGTATCATGAAGAAAAAAACAGACCAAAAATTACTTGGACCCTTTTGGAGCTGAAGAAAACGGCAGGTTGAGGCGGAGTTCGCTGGGGCGCGGAATCGCATACACCGTCATTTTCCCGCCGCGATAGCGAACTTGAAGTTTCGGGGCGCTAGGCGCGGAGGACGCAGGGCGAGGACTCGGTGGAAGTGGCGGCGGCGGCGGGGGCGGGGGTGGAGGGGCGGGGCCGCGGGCGCAGGCGCGAGCGGCACGTGCGCCGGACAGAGGCGTTTGGGGAACGTTGGCGGCCGCGCCTCATTAGGCAGCGGGGGCGGGGAAGGGGCGGCAGGGCTGGGGGTGGCACGGCGGCGGCGGCGGCGGCGGCGGCGTCAGTCCTCGAGGGACCTCACAGGCAAGCTCTGCCGCCGCCGCCCTGCGTCTCGGCCGCCCGGGGAGCTGGCTGAATCGTGAGCCTCCTGACACACTACGCAATTATACACATACCCGCCAGCCGCGCAGGCAGGCGCGTGCCCCAGTCCGCGCGACAGGAGCATCACGCGCAGCGGAAGACGCGGAGTGGCAAGGTGGCTGGCAGACGCAGAGCGCGAGAGCTTTGCCAGGCGGTGGAAGCGGTGAGCAGGAGCAGAGGTGATTCAAGTGCAGAGCTTATTGTTACAGCTTAGTCTAAGCGTAACATTACGTAGGTATCATTTTTTTAAAGAAAAGACAAGTTAGTATTTTTTTTAAATTTATAATATATGGGAAATTATTGTATAGACTATTTAGGCAAGTAAACCGGCGTCAATTTTAGACTTAGAACCATCAATTGTTTGCAAAAAGTGAAAAGAATGAGTTGCGACATAACTATAACTAAATTATGGCAATAGAAAGTGACAAAATGATGGAAAAGAGTGCGGCCAGGGAGCAAGGGAAAGAGAGAATAAGCAAGAGATCGGGGCCAAAGAGTGCAGCGAGGAAGCAAGGGAAAGAGAGGCCAAGAGAGCGGGCCGAGGCGACTCAACAAAGCGCGTAAAAGTGTCGCGGGTGGAAGAGAGCACGGCAGCGAAGCGTGCCGCGGCGACGGAAGGCGGCGCGATGCTAGGCGACGTGGACGCAACCCGCAAGGCCATCCTGCGACCAAGAGCGGCGCTCCGCGGCGGGGGCTTGGGCGGGGGTGAGGGAGAGGGTGAGGGTGAGGGAGGCGCTGGGCGTTGCGTGCCGCGTACTGCGTGCTGGGAGCCCAGCCGGCCGGCACGCGGCGTGCCAGCGCGGCCCCGCCAGCCGAGTCGCTGCGCTCTGCATTATTCATTATTTGCAGCGCGGCTCGCATAATGACGCCGCCGACGCCGCCGCCGCGTTGTTTCGGGGCGGAAGATGCGCGAATGCATACATGGAGATTGCGCGCGGAGCGGCCGGCCGGTCGGCGGGCGTGGAGCGAGAGGCCCTGGGCCAAGAAGCGGGAAGGAGGCGGGGCGCGAGCCTGGGGGACCAAAGGGCTGGAGCGAGAGGACGTGTGGGCGATAGGACGGTCGAACTGGAAGAGCGTGCGGGAGTTAAGTGCCTGACGCATAGGCGATAAAAAGGTGCGTGAGTGCTGGGAGTGTGTGACGCGTGGCGGTGAGAGTGAGAGGACTGGGTTCGAGAGGGCGGATAGGCGATAGAACTGTTAAAGGAGTTGCAAGTACGGGCGGGGAGTGCGGAACGTGTGTACGAGGTGTGCGGTTGCGGGGACGGGACGGGGCGGGGCGGGGCGGGGCGGGTTGAGGCGAGACGAGACGAGACGAGACGAGACGAGACGAGACGAGACGAGGCGGGGCGGGACGGGGCAGGTGGAGCTTTGTGGGGCGGGCCGGGCGGGTCGGGTCGGGTCGGGTGGGGCTTTGTGGGGCGGGGCGGGCGGGGCGAGCGGGGGTGTTCGGTGGGCGGGCGGGGTGGGGGGCGTGCGTGAGAGGCAGTGTTGGAGGAGGGGGCGAGAGGTTGGGAAGCAGTGTGACAGGAAGCACAAGTGAGGCAGCCCGTTGTGCCGGGCGCACCTACCCGCGCGACTTTGTCTTCTGTTCTCTCAAGCGCGAGCTTCAAAAATGCAAATATGACGCTTCAGCGCAACAAAACAATCGAGCGTATCTCTCCCTCTGGACAATATATTTAATGTGGATGCGAAACCACTGTGAATATTAGTGATTACTGGTAGTTTCTATGCAAGGGCAGTTAAGAATAACTGCTTAATGTAGCAGTATAAACATCTAGAAATGGAAAATCGAATAAAAAAGCTCTAGGAAAGTGAAACATGTAAAAATACGTTCAAGGGAGATTCCGTAAGTCATTGAAACCATGTTATATTTTCCAAATTAACAGAAAAAGTTTATTCAGTACATACGTTGCTTTAAACCGCAAATACGCTACGTACAAACCTTGCTTTAAACTGCATGACAAACCATCACTGATTCCCGTCTATTTGGATAGAGAGTTCGGTTTTTGTAAATCACGATCTATTCGTTCCTTTAAACAACTTCAAGGTCGGACGAAATATAAACATAGAGAATTTTAATTTCTCTGTCTTTACCTTTTATGACTAATAATACTATATAATATTTGAATATTGTTGAGTGGAGTAATAAACGTATTATCCGTTCAGAAATGACCATAATGTCATGTAAATTTATTTCGTGCAAAACTCCTATCATTCGATACGCTTCACAGACGACATGAAAAATCGAATACAAAGCCTATGTTACAAAAATAGGTCTCATCTTCTTCCGTCAAGTCGTATAAAAATGGGGGGGGGGGACTAGTCAAAGTAAAAGACCGTGTATCACAGGGCGATATTGTCCGCTGTGTAGCAGCGACGCCGCCGGCGATTGCAGCCCTGTAGAAGGCGTGGCCGGCGTGGCGGCGGAGTAGGCGGGCCAGGCGGTCGCCGATAGCCTAATTGAAATGAGTCGTAAATCAGGCGCCACCGTCTGACACCGCTGATGCTCGGCGCTGCGCGGCGCGACGCTCGCTGCGCTGCGATGGCGGATTTCTGCGCGCGCAGAGAACTGCCACGCCGAGCAGCGCTTGCTGCACTGGTGGCCTCATCAGAAACCTTCGGGTCGCTGGGATAGGCTGTAGAGTTAGCTCCGATACAGCATTGTTACTGTCTCTCCAGCGACATTGACCAGGAGTTCCTGGGTTCGAGCCCCGAAGATGGATTTTCGGCTCTTGCTATGAAGCTGGGTCTATTTCAACCGCTGTCTGGAGGGTAATTCTAGCGACAGGCTACTCTGATCGGCAGTTTCTACTGTCCATGGTTTCTCCTATCAACAGCAGGCAAAAGTCGGTGCGGTACAATTAAAAAACGGGCCATGTACAACGTCCGAGCTTTTCTCCCTTACCCCCCCTTCTTCCTTTTTACTCTACAGTACTACAGACGTTGAGACAGACAAGTCAGAAGGGTTTCCCGTTGGGGAGATACCTCGAAGAGGAATCTCTCTCAAGTCTTCGCGTAGGTAGGCGCGGATTTCAACATCCAGTTGCGGAAGAACACCGCCACCTTCTGTGATATATAATTCACACTAACAGAACTAATGACCTTAGCAGTGGACCTACCCTGAAACATTAATTAATTTACGCTGCTGGTCATTACAATGAGTAAGGTCCAGCACGGTTTATACACGATGAGTCATTTGAGGTGATAAAACACAAGCGTGTTTGTCATATTACCAATAAAACAACTCCCTTAATGACTTCATATCAGAAAGATTTCCTGAGGATGTACTTTTTTTTAAGTTTTCAACTTAGTCTTAGCGTGTCATCAGAACTTTGTGTGAATTTTCAAAACACGAATCACTGTAAAAGACTCCGGAGATCATTAGCTCATTTAAAAATTGAGAATGTACTACAATTCTGACGGCCAGCTAGAGAGATAAAAGTTTTGATGGACTCGGGTTGAGCATAATTGCTGTATACGTGTGTAATATGAATATAAAATGCATCTGTAATATAGTATGCTCTGGGTTGCACGTTTAAATATCAGATCATGAAACAAAATTCTCTAATCTTTGGCAAATATTTTATTTTACACCTGTTCCGCCAACACAAAGGCCAGAGCGGATAGGTGTTAAAAAATGCCCGGGCAACACAGGTAATCGGCTCGTTAGTCATTTAGTTCAGCGAAATTTGCGTTGTGTATTATTGGAAATATCTCTTGTCAGGTATATCAGCACTCATTACATCCCGAATTTTTTACCACTTACAAGTGTAACAAATAAATATATATAAACAATACCTAGTTGGGGTAGATTTAAGATCTTAAGGTTATGTTTATTCATTACTGGGACTTACATTTTCCTTGCATTCAGTTCGAAGACCGCACGGCATATGAAACTACGCACATTTTCTAAAGCTCTTCACCGCGTTCTCTCTTTTACTACGAGTGAAGTAATTGTGAATAAAAGACAGCTGAACGCATCGTTTGCCGTCAATTAACGCAAGAAAATGTCGCTTCTATAAAAATAAAATCTCCAACTAACGGTCACCGAAATATTGATTTCATTTGAAAGTGTAGCCAACAAAATAACTAAACTCCTCACACTCCTCTCTCATATAGCATATCGAAAACTAGAGAGCGCGAGCGCAGAAAGCACGGACGAACTTTATTTTCGTGGTTATATAGTGGTCCCACTTCTTTAAATATTGCAATTATTGAGTAATTTTCTAAATCACATTTCTAATCATCTTGAAACCTTTTAGTACAGAAAGCATTTTTTATTCAATGCTTATTCAAGAAAATTAATATTAACAAATTCATTATTTCAACATCAAACCTATGGCCCTGTGGAATTGACCGCCGGTTAGATTTAACATTTGGAGGTAGTCTACGAAGAAAAACTGTACACTAGCGTTCAGGAAAGTTCATCTTCGCCTTCTCTTTTCAATATTCAATTCCCAATAGTTGAAGCCGGTTTCTCTGCACCGGCATTCCTCCCAGTTGGAGCCATATCACGTCACGTGACGCCCCGCGTTGCCATCGCCGTTTCTGCGTCTGCCTTCGCATTCCGGTCCACAACTTCGGCGTCCCGCACCTCCCCGCCCCACCCCTCTATTCCCGCCTCACCTTGGCCAGCCCCCCTCGCCCCGCTCCACCCCGCCACGCCCCGCTCCGACCAGCCCCGCCCTACCCTGTCCCGCCCATCCCAGCCCCGCCCATCCCAGCCCCGCCCTTCTCTGCCCCGCCCAGCCCAGCCCAGCCCTAGCCTACCCCGCCTCGTCTCGTCTCGCCCGTCCCTGCCTCTCCCCGCCCCGCCTCACCCCCTGCCGCGCCCACCCGCTTCGCCTCGCCTCGCCCCGCCTCGCCTCGTCTCGTCTCACCCCGCACGCCAGCCGCTGCCCCGCCCCCGCCGCCGCCGCCGGTACACGATCCAGCGCGATAACGGGCGTGCACGCTAGGCCCCCGGGGCGCCGTCGGCGGGGTTGAGATGGGCGCGGGGGAGAAGGGTAAGGAGAAGGTGGGCTGACGGCGGCTGGAGAAGGACAGAGCGAGGCTGGCGGGGGCGAAGCAGACACGCCGCTGTGGCGGTGTGGAGGTGTTAGCCTTGCCAGCGCCTGTGGTCGGAAGTTAATTATGACGGCATTGCTTGCGGTGGAAGTTACAAAAATAACTGAAGTGGTTGCTATTGCGGTGGCTGGGTCATGTTATGGTAGTTACGTTGATTGTGGTTGCGATGGTGGGAGCATTGGTGATTCTTAGGTGGTGGTTGGGGTGCTGCCTTCATAATGCACTCATGACAGTGGTTAGGAACAGGTAGCCATATGAATTGTAGAGGTGGATGATGTCGTCTTATGCAACGAAGTGATAATATTCCAGTCAGTTGTATAATCCAAGACCTGATAGTTGTATGAGATAACCACTTTGTCTATACAGGAAGGAGAAAACCGTTTCTTATTGAGTTAAAGATAATTCTAGGATGAACGGAATACTTCCAAAGCCTAAAACAATCCAATTCTCACGAAGCAACCGTGGTGGAATTTGCGTCGCGCGGATGGATCCTATGCCATCGTATTCTCCACGCCGTTGGCAACACAAGCAGCGACGAGCACTGTTTCCGGAACACCCGGCGGCTGCGCGCCAACACCGCTGCAGGTAAGACCGCGGTGCGGGGGCGGAGCTACAGGACAGACTCCCCCGCCCACAGCCAGGGGCGCTGCTAGTCAACGGCGGTCCGCCGCCTCCTAATTAAGACGCAGCGGCGCCCGGCGGTGGCAGCGGCGGCGGCGGCGGCAAGGGAGGTGGGGGCGGCTGGGGCGGAGGCATAGGCTGCCGCGGTGACGGGCGAGACGGGGCGGCGAGGGCGGAGGCAGGGCGGTGGTAGAGCCTCGTTAGCGTATCCACCCCACCCCCCTACACACCCCGCCGCCGCCACCACTTGCGTCCGCATCCGCATAGCCTCGCAGCGGCCTCTGGCGGAGGAAACGGCGGCCGTGCACGCGTCGAACGCACTGCGAGCGATAGCACGAGGCGCAGCAACAAAGAAAGTTCCCTAGATCGCCAGCAAAAAGAAAACTCAATTTTAATTATTAAGCAGATTCTGCACACGGTGCATTATTTTCCCACATAATCACCATCAGAATTGATACATTTTTCATACTATATCAGTTGTGAGTTTCAGAATATATTCATCCCCCCAATTTCTTTCAAAGAAGCTCAATTTTAGAACCATACAAATCGTCCTATATATACAACGCCATTTCCATGTTTTGATTTGTATATAGATATGACTACAGATGATGAACAGAATGAGATTGAAATCAGCGAGGGCGAGAACGAGTTGATGCAATGAAACGTAGCTGCGTCGTTATTCGTCCAAGCCAAATGAACTTTATGACTTAGTATAAGTTTGTTATCATCAAAAATGTAACGATTTACGAGAATATCAGAAAAAAATGTTCCAAACTTCTAGAGGCCAAATATGATGCATATTTGCCCATGAATTATGCTGGGAAATCACATAGGACGAATTTACACATTTGACATTTGCTTCCGATTGTTAGGCAACTTTAAATGCACAAGTGTTTGGCAGATACACAATTTTTTTTTTCTGAAAAGAACGTGACTTGCCAAGCATCGCCGAATTAGAAGTTGCCAATCTTTCAGGAGAAAATGACAAACATGTAAGTCTCTTATATGGAATTCCCCAGGCAATTGGAGAAGCTATTCACATTAGATCCCTCCACGAGTCCTAGAAGTTTGTAACATTTATTTTGAGATATCTATAATAACGAGGCACCAACGGTTGCGCAGAGAGCCGGGATGGGGAGAAGGATAAGGATGAGCCGAGGCGACGGAGATTAGCGAGGACGAGGACGAGGACGAGGCGAGGCCCGGGCGCTGGCCGGCGGGGACGAGGTCGTCCACGAGCGAGCGGCGACTCGTGCGCCGGACGCAGCGGTCGGCAGCGCAGGACGAGGCAGAGCGCGGCCGCCCCTTTTGTACCGACACAAAGGCGCCGGCGCCCCCGAACGCAGCCAACAAAACGCGTCCGGACGCAGCGCCCAGCGGCCGCCGCCGCCGCCGCCTCGTATAAAAATTTAAGTAACTTACGGTTATTCTTTTATAGGAATTACGAGGCCTCGACGGGCGGCACCATGCAGGCCCCTCGGGCGAGCGACGGGCGAGCGAGTGGCGAGAATGCGAGTGCGGGGTAGGCGAACTCGCACGCAAGCGAGTGAGCGGGCTAGTTAGCAAGCGGGCGAGTAAGAAAGCGGGCGAATGTGCATGCAGGCGAGTGAGCAAGTGAGCGAGTGAGCAGGCGGGCGAGTCAGCTCGCAGTCGAGCGATTTGCAAGTGAGAGGCATACGAGCGGTGGGGAGGAGCGCACGCATTGCAGGTGAGCGAGCGAGCGAGCGGGCGAGCGAGTGGGTGGGTGGGTGGGTGGGTGGGTGTGTTGGTTTGGGTGGGTTGACGAGTAAGCAGGCGGGCGAGTCAGCTCGCAGACGAGCGATTTGCAAGTGAGAGGCATACGAGCGGTGGGGAGGAGCGCACGCATTGCAGGTGAGCGAGCGAGCGAGCGGGCGAGCGAGTGGGTGGGTGGGTGGGTGGGTGGGTGGGTGTGTTGGTTTGGGTGGGTTGACGAGTAAGCAGGCGGGCAAGTGAGAGCGCAGGGGCTTGCGAGGGAGAAGGTGAACAAAGTAAGTAGCAGTGTGAGCGAGCTGGAGCAGTGACCAGTGAGAAGGCGGACGAACGAGTCGGCGGCCAGTGGTGGGTAGGCGTCGAGCGAGTGGCGGACGAGTGACGGGCGAGCTGTGGGCGAGGTGGGTGGCGAGCGCCGGGCAAGAGCGCGCGGTGTGCTCACGGCCCGTGAAATGTTGCAGAATGCGCGGGGCTAAATCAACAAGGAATGAAATTTACTGAGAAAGAAACACGAGTTGAAGGCCGTATATTTCGAAATCAGAGAGCATTCTGGCCGGTTTCCTCCTTGCGGCCCGCGTTTCCTGGGCCGGAAAATTCCGAAACAAGCAAATGTCATGGAAATATTCCCAGCAATATATTGCCGAGGCGAGCTTTCGAAGGTTAATGCCGTATGGACTGTCAAAAACGGCAAAATCCTTGAAATTTATGTCAGTTAAACAAAGAGCGAAAATTCCAATACACACATGCACTGATGCAAACGCACCCACTCCCTACAGACATTATTTCTATACGTGCATGGGTATACTCCATACATATATATTCATATGTATTCACGTATGTATTCATATATATTCACATACATATTCTATACATATGTATTCACACGTACACAAAATACAGACAGAATTTAAGTAGAACTAATAGCGCGCAGCGGCGGATGTTCTGTTAAACAAATTCACATAATGTTGTTTTCCAAAACGAGCACTGTTCAAAAAAAAACAAAAGAACACGATTGAAAAATTCCATAAAAGAAATAGATTCACTAAAACAATCTTCATTTAAACAGCAACTAACATACTAGTATTGTATACCCTTATTGTACACAGAACAACAGTTATTTACTCATGAAGCATTGAAGGTTTTCACGGCCCGGAGGACATAGTTATTTACTTACCAAAAAATCATAAAAGTTGCTGTTCCCTATTGCAAAACGTGAATAGCAAATATTTCACGACGTGCGGCCTCAACCTTGCTTTCGCATGACGTCAACTGGGTCGTAATAAGTGAAGCACTGAGTGTGTTATTTCAGTTGGGCCGCGAAGTAAAGAATACGCTGAATAGCATAATTAGGTGTTTGATTGCAGTCCAATTCGAAATTCATTATTTTTTTGCTTTTTACCCCGAGTTCCTGTGTAACTAACAAAATATCTTCCATCACAGCTTAGTTTTCTTTCAAATTCATTCCGCATTGGAAGTCAATAATGCAGATAAGAAGAGACGAATGTCATTTATGAACTACCCTGGATGAAATACGTCAAAATAAACCCCGCTCCTGTCAATTGAATCAAAAGTAAGCTCTTCAGTAGAAGTATCTGCAAAAGTCGCTGATTCAAAAGATAATTTTTCGTACTCAAAATTAACAATTACAAGTTAAAATTCCATACGCGTGTAATTTGGGTCCGTACGTTTCCGTAAAATCTATTGCAATTACTTATATATATATATATATATATATATATATATATATATATATATATATATGAAATAGCAACAGAAAACCTGAGTAAGAAGGATCCAGATTTGCTCATGAAGAGCTATTGAGATTCCAGAACACGTGCACCCCTTTAAGGACCGCACTTCCAGCTGCGCGGCGGGATCTTCATTAAATTGTTTAAAATTTCGCTCAGCCGACGGCGCTGTCGGCGGCACGCGGAAAAAAGGTCGGGGGAGGGGGGAGAGCGGAGGGGGCGGGGGCGGTGGAGCCAATAAATCGGATGCCGGCGAGGATCGGCGGTGCTGGGGTGGAACCGCTGATAGAGCCCAGCCCCGCAGTGCTGCCACCACACCGCCACCAACCCACTACCGCACAGCCACGTTCCAATCTCGGCTGCTGAGACCCCCGGTCCGCGGCCGTCGCGGATATCCTCCGGGGCCTGCGCCGCAGAACAGGAGATGTGCGATGATGAATTTCACGGGCCCAGAACACCCTCTTCTTGGGCGAAATCGGGATATCGGGTGACTGAAAATGTTAACAAGTTCCTCCCTGAAAATTAATGGTATGCTCAGCACGCAGTGGGAGCACGCAAAAGAACATTTCAACGAGTAAGTTATGAAAGTGAATTTAGAAGAAAATATCGAAAATATAAATTATGTAGTATAGTAATTATTTTCCTAAAAATCTCTTCGTCAGAATACTTTCACAGATTTGCTTGTCGTTATTAAGTTTTTATTCTACAACCCTTGTGGTCACATTATCCTCCCGCAAACCTCAGAAGCTCTCCTCCATTTGTGTTCATCAAGAAATCCTATTTATCTCATTCCATTCATTACCGTTATATTGTTTATATGTGACTCCCGGAAATGTGAGGTAGTTTGTGACAGATTTTAATGTTATTTTTACTTATCGTCATACCTGTCTGAGAACTTATTATAACTCCCTTTCTCACATTCATCACGTGTATATCTCGTGTACGTAGTGGCCAGCTCTACTTGCACTGCCTTCACGCCGCACCACTCTCTCATCAAGACCAGTATTATCGTCATTTCCATCGCCACTTCTCTGCCAATGACGCCTCTCCCACAGCTCGGAGGGCCGGCGCGCCGCCGCTATCCCAGCCACAGTCGCCTTCAGACTTCTATCTCAATCCCTTCCTATCTATCTTGCCCCGAAAATCCATAACCACTAACACTACCAGTGACTCGCTGCTGCCATCGCGCCCATCAACATCCACATTGATGCTGACACGCGATGCCTCTGCTTCTCCCATCCCTCCAGCCACCATCGCTTCAACCGCCGTTACCCCGGCCACGCCCAACAGCGGCCTCCCCCCCCTCTCTCTCTCTCTCTCTCTCTCTCTCTCTCTCTCTCTCTCTCCCCGCCACGGACGCACCGCGGCGCTGCGCCAACACTCACGGCCACCCCACCCCCGGTGCCCCACGCGCTCAGCCGTCGCCATCCACATCGACGCCGCCGCCGCCGCCGCCGTCGCCCCCGCGGACCCGTCGCGCGTGCGGTGCATCCCACGCCGCCCGCGCCGTGTTGACAGAGCGCGGGCGTGTCGCGCGTCCGCGCTCAGCCCGCAACAAGTGCTGCGGGGGCAGGAGGGGAAGGGGGAGGGGGCGGGGCCGGGCGCAGGTGGAGCGGAGCGGAGCGCGGCCGCCAGCTCCGGTTCGCCGCCTCCGGGGCTGCCACAGGGAATTACTGCGTCCGGACTGCAATGCACGCCGCTACGATCCCGCAATGCCCGCACTCTTCCGCTAAGTTTTCCCATCCTCCCGCCTCGTCCCAACCTTTCGTCTCGTCCCACCCTCCCCAGTCTCTTTCCATTCTGCTACATTTTCCCGTTTTCTTTCCAACCTAGCACATTCACTTCCAGGATCATCTACCCATTACCCGCTCGCACTTTCCCATTTCTCCGCCCTTTCCCACCAAGTATCTTTCACCCTCACGTTACTCCATCTCTCCCCACTCCCGACGCACAAGCCGCGTGTTGAGCACATTGTTCGCCCGGATTTATAACTGCTCGCTTCTGGACGAACGGTAATTACTCGCGGCCTCGCTGTTTGCGTATGCGTGGCATTACAGCCAAGGTAATCCCGGTGATTGTGTGTTTCCGTGCAATGACTGACATCATGAACAACTGCTGTTCATTTAAGTCAATGTGGTCTACATATTGTCTGGATGAGATGATGGATTTTCTAAACAGATTTACATACATTATTTTTTTTATTTGGTAAAGGTTCACATATCATTAATCATTGAAACCGTGGTAAAGGAGGAAGATAGGAAAGAATTTCAGATTTTTTTTATTTCTGCTTCGTTTCTTATGCCCAAGTCTCTGACTAAGTTTATCACAATAAATTGTTTAACGGTTTCAAGATAAAAGCGTATCGAATATTCGACATAAAAATAATTTCAAAATATATACTCGTACCTACTCAGCATTCAGTGGGATTAATCTACAGTCTGACTGATACCCATGCATTTAACACTTGATGAAACTACACCTAATAATTATAAACAAACCGTTACTCTAATTCAATCAAAGCAATCAAGTAACGTTAATCTTCAATGATATGTGATAAGTCGGTCTTTCATTGGTCACTGGAATCTTTCAGAATAAGATGTGTATATCGCGTGAACGTATTTTTCCTACTCAACTTATTTCGTGGAACACACATTTACTATAAGAAAAGTCATCATATTTAGCAAATTCAGCAAAACCATTTTCAGAATTTGTCTGTTCATCAGAATGGTTCATTCTTGGAAAATGTCTTTCTCATCCTTTACTTATTATCGTTATTATCATCGTTATCATTGTTACGAATAAAGCTAAGTTTATTGCTCCCACTGATTTTATTCTGCAAATGCTCGATGTATTCTTCACCCATGAAGTTAAAATCCCGAGAAGCGAAAAGTACCTCAAGAAATTATGTCAGATGTGATTAGCCTGGGTTATGAAAAATAATTTAAAGAATATTTGTAGCTTTTATGTTATTCAATACTTTACTTCGTCTACCCACATCCTCCTTTCAACGAGATCAAAATATTTCATTTCATTTCAAGTTCATGCTTACGCAAAATTCGTCAACGCTATCGCCATTACAAAACTTATGCATGCATACTAATGGATTATTTCATTGCATTAGTTGCTTTGCGTGGCATGCCACGGTGGTGGCAGAAGCATTATTAGCATCAGAAAAAAAGTCTTAACATGCCTGGATTGAAGTTTAGATGGTTGGTTGGTTGTTGGCGATTCCGGACTCGCTGCTCCAACTGCTAAGGTCATTAGTCCCTCACTCCTTCCCTCGGGAGGTGGCGGGGATCTTCCCTTACTGGATGGCGAGATCCGGCGCGGATCTACCGCCAGCTAGCGGGGTTTCTCCCAACCAATCTTCCACCAGGGCACTGCTCTTAAGTTCTCGATCGGTCTCCCGGCATACGCGATATTGTAGTGCATATGAGTGTAAGTGTGTGTAAGGGATGGGGATAGAACACGGTACGGGGAGGAAAAATCGCGCGCGGTCCATCGTCCGTTTGTTATGATACTCCTCCGGCATTCGCCTGGTGGTGATCGTATAAACAACGGAAAACTACCGATCAGAGCAGCCGTTCGTTAGAATTCTCCCCTAACAGCCACTAAATTCGACCTAGCTGACAAGCTAGTGTCGAAACCCCTGCCACCCTCGGGACTCAAACCAAGAACCACCCGGTCAGAGGAACTACAGTGTCATCAGCCGATGCCCTGAGACATCCTTCCCGATTTGATGTTTAAAAATTTCATAACTCTTCGTGTTTCGGCGTCGTATGTGTTCGGCGTCGTATGTGTTCGACGTCGTGCCACCTTTAGAAGAACAGTGATACGGGCGCTGCGTCGGCCGAGCGACACGCGACGGCGACGAGGCCGCGGAGTCAAAGTAGCATCTCGCAAATCGGGCCCTCCGGTGCGACGTCGACCGCCGACGTCAACCCTCTCCAGCCCCTCGCTCATAAAAAACGCAGGCGGAAATTACAAAATACGCAATAAAGGATTTCCAGCGGTGGCGGGCAGACGGTCGTAAAGAAGGTGTCCGTGAGAGGGCGGAGGGCGGCGCGAGGGAGGAGATGGCGGTGGAGACGGCGCTGGAAGACGCTTAGAGAGAAACGTGCGCAAGGCGAAAAAGACCAAGAAGACTACTGAAAGGAAAGAAACAGAGGCGATGGAGAGATAGAGGGAGGAAGAGAGCGGGAAAACACAGAAATGATAGAAATAGAGGGAGAAGTAGAACAGCGATGATGGAGGTGAAGGAGAAAGCAGCTAGAGTACAAATAGGGAATAGCAGATGTGAATGTGGAAAAAGAAGAAGAGTATTTGGAAGAGACTGAAAGGTCGAGGTTTAAGGGCCGACAAGGTAAAGAAGGAAGGCAGGTGTAGAGAAAAGAAGTTGAAAGAGAGATGGATAACCAAGTAAAGGAAGGAGGTGGCTGATGAAGAGGTAGAACGGTCAGTTCTATGATTATACGGGGATGGTATTTATATTAGATGGTGGAGGTTGGGAGAGAAAGGGGCGGTGCAAGACGCGTAAACAGACTAAGAGGATCAAGATGACAAGAAAGTTGTTTTTTCGACCCGGGACGGGGCACGATGGTGCGATCCGGCGCCGACCTACACGGCCTACCAACCTACCCGACGACTTGCGAGAAAATTACCCCCTCCAGGTGTCTACCTCCGCGACCCAGCGCTCCAGCCGGGACAAGGTCCAAGCTCTCCTGACGGGTGTGCCAACTGCGCCAGTTTGTAAGAGCACTGCTGCGACATTCACCTCCTACTAATCGGGGAGGAGGAGGAAATTGGAAGAAGAGATGAGATAGAAGTTGCGAAGAGGAAGGATAGGCGTTAGAGGTTGAAAAGAGGAATGTGGTGGGAGGAGCGACCACGCGACACGACAGGGGTGGCCTCCCGGGGGCATGTGGCGGAGCAACGGTCCACGCCAGACGAGGGAGGTACGCGGCGTCGCGGGGGAGGCCAAGAGATACGAGCGGTGACAGCTCGGGGAAAAGGCGACCCGGGCGCATAGAGGGAAACGAGCGATGAGGAGCCGCCGGTATTGTCAAGAGGATGCGGCGAATACTGTGGTAATTAGAATTAGTGGAGAGAGAAAGTGGCGGAGAGGCCGCTCTGGAGACGTCCATCGAGAGGTGAAGGTGAGGTAAGGAATTATACGGAAAGAAAAAAGTTAAGAAACGATGAATAATGAAGCAAGAGGTAAAAGTAAGCTAAAAGCCAGACAAATCAAGCCAGCAGTGTCCCAAAAAAACCTATCCTAAATTAAAGTTAAATTTTATGTTCATTAAGTGTTTTATGTTTTACGTTCATGTGTATTTTACAAAATCGGGGGCCATGTCTTTAGTTTAAATCCAGCTGCGCCCGTCTAGAAAACATAACTTTCCCTAATTGGAAGAAAAGAAAAGTGTATCCAAATTAAAGGTTAATTAACGACTATGAAAAACCGATTTTAGCCCATATTTAAAAATTAGGGCTGTACAAAGAGAAACAGTAACAGTTCTTATGGGCTGATCATAAAACCACAGAAAAGATGAAAATATATTCCAGCCTTTCTATTAGAAAATTCAGAGTTGTATAAAGTAAAACAATAAAAATAAATGTGGAAATGCAAATATTTCCATACTCCATAGTTCAAACTTCATTTCCGAGAAATTTACATTACGACTTGTGAGTTAATATTTCATTCAATGGTTTCAAATTATTTTCAAATACCAGTGATATTTCGCTTTCCTACGATATAGATGCTGCACTGCACCTCTGCACTTGTACTAAAACACCAATATCTCACCTCGAGCTTCTTTAAAGAAAGCAATAAATATAGCAATAATATTCCAGACAATTACGACACAAAAGCAAAACTCCGAAATTATCCTAACTCATCTGTTCCATCACAAAATATTCTGATAGCTTAAACTATTACTAATTTTAGTTGATTTAAACAAACAGATTTCTTCAATATTTATTACAGAACATTATACGATTCTTCATCGTTCTAAAATCAATCCGCAGCGAATGCAATAAAAGGTAAAATCGTTTGGTCAAAAATAAATACAGTATGCACTTTGTTGTTAGTGCAACACGCGCATTGTTCTTTGTCTGTGACTGTTAGTGCGGTCTACATCACTTTATGTAGGTATAGTACTGTACGGAATGTCAACAGTATTTTTTTTAGTCAATGGTTAATAATACACTGGTAAGTATACAAATATTTAGCAACTTTTGTTTTCAAAAAATAATCTTTTTTTCACGATTAATCCAATGATTTTGTCCGAATTAACCCGGATAATTGGAGTTCTACTATAGCACAGCTTGAACTTTCCTAGAATAATTGCTCTCGCGCCCTCACAGAAGGAGCAGCGGGCGTCGGGGAGCGGAAGGGAGGGGAGGGGAGGGGAGGAGCGTGGCTGCCGCAACGGGGCCCTGGGGCCGCGCTGCAGTTTTAAAATGAAGCCGGCAGCGCGCGGCCCGTGCCGTTGTGGGGGCGGGGACGGGGGCGGGGCACCGCGCGAAGTGTCGCGACGCCAAGCGACGCGGGGGCGTCTAAATAAATAAAGGGCGCCCCGACGCCCTCGGCGCTCCTGGCGACGTCGCGACGCTGCGTCTGAATCACAGATGCTCCGGCGGCGCAGCACAGCCAGGGTGGGGGTGGGGGAGGAGGTGGAGGACAGGCACAGGGGGTGAGGGGAAGCGACGTCGAGGGCAGATGGCCTTCGCGAGGGTGGGGGTAGATTAGAGTAGAGGAACGGGGCGAGGAGTGGTTAAGATGATGACGGGAGTGGGGTGGCGGAGACGGGATGGTAGCGGTGGCCTGGGCCGAAGCGGGAGGCGTGGAGATGGGAGTGTGGAATGGGGCCTGGGGTGGATGTGGCGGCGAGGGCTGCGGGGGCGGTGGGCGTGTGACCGCATAGGGTCCCGCGAGGCGCCTTCCGAGCCGTGAAGGGCAGGGGCTTGCGGTCGCAGGGCTCCCAGCCCGACACACAGGCGCGAGATTTCGGGAGGAAAATAAAGTTAGGGGAAAGCAAGAAAAGGCGAGTAGAAGTTGTGAGTGGAATGTAAAACGTAACTCTAAAGGAGTTAAATATCTTGTAATATATATCTTACACCAGCACTTAATTCACTTTTTGATTAATTGTCCATAATATACGCTATTTATAAACACCCTTTACAAAACGATATCTTTTATTTTTCATTGTTTTACAATTTATTTCATTTGTGATATATTTATCGATGGCATAATGCTTTCGGGGAGTTTAATTCCTTGTAAGATACTTCGTTTCTGCTGTTGACTTAGAATCGGGACAGACTTTGGAAAGTGAATAATTTAACTTTAATAGAACTGATTGATAAATGTTCAACTATTTCTGTACCTTGAAGATAAGCAAAATAAAAAGTAAATATTTAAAAAATCTAATGTAGGTATATCCGCTTTATTGAATACGTTAAAAATATCAGTTAAAGTGCGTCAAATGATGGAGAAAAAAATGTGTTCGCGTCATATTCAAAGCATCTTATACATCATACACAAGTGAAATTGACCCTCTTAAGAATTTATTTCGTAAATAGCTTTAATAAACTGAATGGTTTCAGGCAATCTACTATAAGTTTCTGACAAATTTCACTGATGAAAACTAAAATATTCTGATGAATAACTAAATACACTTTGAAATTGTAACAATAAAGAAATAAAACTTCCAAATTATTAGTATCTTTGAAATTGCATAACTAATGAAGTGAGATGTAGTGAACAAATGAGACTTTACAGCTACTGAAAAGTTTCCTTTTAATTTTTATTCATTCAAATTATTACATTTGCGTACTATTTATAATAATAAAAAGGTAATATTCTAATATTACATATTAGATTATTCTATGTAGTATTATAATTAACATATTAATATCTTAATATTCAATATAATTTTATAAGAAGATTAAAATATGCTCTACGTTCGTACATGACATCGAGAAGAGCCCCGGACAAGTAACACATCACTCCTAAGTAAGAGCACGCAAAACGCAATTCTCCAAAACGAGTTTCAACATGATGCTAATGAATGCCGCCCCATCTAAAAGCCATCACCGCCTCCCCGAACTTCGCCTCGCTTTCCTTCACGGGCGACGCAATACCGCTCCGCCGTCGCTATGTACCGAAGCCGTTATTTCGCAACTTGCGCGTCCTTCCCGAAGTTTGATTCGCCGGCCCGCCGCAACACTTCTTGGGATAAACTCCGTGACCGCAACATCTCATCAGGCGCGACCGGGCTCTCGAGGCCCGACGGCCTGCCACCTGTCGGCGGGGGGCGAAGTTAGCGCCGCAGAGAAGCTCCATCAAGCTGTTCACCACGGAACACACTTCTCTCGCAAAGCAATGAGGTATCGCGTTGAAAATTTACCGAAAGACAACAGAGATGTCAATCTTTAAATGTGTTAATGATTATAGGCTAATTGAATACAGATAAAACGAGAATTATTTTAAAGAATCTAAAGGTGAAAGTAAAGATTGTATAAATGGTGGAGATATTAATGACAATATCGTTGTCATGAAATAATGTTAACAAGGTCAATCAATTGTTGCAGGGAAACGTCTGTAAGAAGAAGGCAACAGAACGTCTGTGTCGGCCGTCGAATACGTCAGTAATGATGTTGGACACTTATCGATAAAACATACGAAGTAACAGAGGCTAAAGATAAAGAAAAATTAGTAATGATGAATTGTAAAGGAATCTACTACAATTAAGCTCACAGCAAATAATATTACTAGTAAATGAAAATGATCCGTTTAAATGTCATTAAGAAGTATAACAAAAAAGGATTTAGACATTCTGCACAGTTCTACAGTTAAAAATGAAGGCAATAGCTCAATTCCAAACACATTCCTATAAAAAATTGTTAAAAATAAAGAATGTAGACATTATTATGATGACATAGCAGTGAAAGTATTGTGACTACTGCAGTATATGCAAACAATTTCATTAAACGGCGAAAGAGTACAATTACGGACGATTAATTCTGTCGAAGTCCACGTTGAGATCCACGAGAAATGCCCCCCCCCCCCCCCCAGACAGTGACTGAACTCGGTCTAGATATCTACCTAATGTGGAAAATCCTGCCAACTTCGGGACTGGAACCCACAACCCCCCTTCTGAACATAGGGATTGCAGTGACAACTCTTGACGCTCTGAGCCACCTCAGCACGTAAAAAATGTGCGTATTATGAAAGCAACGCGGTAGAGTCGAATTTACGGACGATAACGAACGCATTCCCGAAGAACGAGAATAGCGGAATACAAATAGTGTTTGCTGCCAGAGCCTAGTAATATTATTAGGCGGAAAGAATGATACTGCAGGTATGAAATAGTAAAGTTTTAAAAATAAATGTTTTTTTCGTAGCGGAAAATTAAGAAGAGATACACTTTTTGACAACTGCATTAATCAATAATTAGTTAGGTGAATTGCAAAATAATTTAAGAATATTTGGTTATGCAGGCTGTTTTTATTATTAAATGTAGAAATACTAAACTTTGCGAATTTCATACGAAAATCATAACCTTTTTTTGTATCGTTTCAGGAGAGCAATTTATTTTGTACTATATGACCCAACCCACGCATGTCGTAAAAAGTTATCTCGTGCACTGAGAAGAAATCTAGACTTCCCAACAACATTAGCGCAGTTGTAATGAACCTTTTTATGTAAACAGGGAAATATTACACTGAAGTGAATTGTTAATAAGTGAATCGAATGTGTACATATGTCATGAACGTCCATGATTCTGCAGCAAACCGAATACCTGTTTGTGTCGTGTTTTGCTGTGTGCATGCAGTGCATACTGCAGAAGCGAAACGCATCAACTGATTGCAGCATCCAGAGTGCAGTAACGCACCCGGGCGGGCGAGACGGCCAGACACGCGGCGGAGGCGCTCCAGCGCCCTCGTCTCCTTCGCCGAAGCACCGCTCACCTGGCCACGCCCCCTTCTCTCTTTCCCCCCTCCCCCGCCCCGCCCCCGCCCCGCGGAAGCCCTTCAAAGCGGGCGGGCGGGGCGCGCAACTTGGTCCGGGAGACGGCGCAACTTGGCGAGTTCCTCAACGCGGATAATCAGCCGGACGCGGCGGCCGCTACCGCCACCGCCGCCGCCGCCGCCGCTACGCCTCTTCTCGACCCTCCTCGACCCTCGAGGCGAAGCGCACGCGCGGTTGGGGGCGGGGGAGGGGGTGGGGGAGGGGACGCGAGGAGGGGAAACGGAGGGGGAAGGCGGTCGTAAACTCGAACCCGAGCCGCTCGTCTCCCGCGCACAAGTACCAACTTTACACCCTACCATCCGGGCTCTCCAAACAAAACACTGAATACATACGGAATTCCCGCGACCGAAGAGGGCTCAGGCGGGGCTGGTGGGGTGGCGGCGGCGGCAGCGGCAGCGGCACAGGGGAATGGGAATATCAATGGAACTTTTTGGCTGCGGAGATGAGCTGCTGGTGGGAGACATGGACAAGATGTTGTGAGCCTGTGTCGCGAAGATGATGTTCGGCGATTAATGAAGGCTGTGCGCGGATGGAAGCCAACGAGTGAGGGCGTGCGAGGGCTTGCTGGCGAGACGAGCAAAGTCTTTGAAACAAGGATCCAAGGAAACTCATCATTGTATGGTGAAAATAAAATTAGGCCACACGCAAGTGAAATGATGTCGACTTACGTGGTTTACATAGTGAAGCCTTAATGAAGGCAGAATGATAGCGATAGATTTAACAACAATGATGGTCATCATAATGGAGCCGATAATCGTAAAGTTTCAAGCGATAACAACAGACAATGCAGTAATGAAGGTGGCGAATATAAATGATGACAGCGGACATTGAAGTCACAACGGATACGGTGGAAACTTTAATGTCAGATGAATCAATAACTGCGGTAAATATGGTGTGTAAATTGCGGAGTGGAGTCAAGATTGCGGAGAAATGATCATGGCGTTCAATGAAACGCGTATAAATTACGCTGAAGCGGTGATTGACTCAGGGTGAAGCAATGCACGCGACGTTTCTAGCGGCAATAGCGGTCACTGAAGTATCAAACTGGTAAACGCAAATGATGGTGGAAGAAGATGAAGTAACTACGCAATGAGTAAGCCGACGACGTCAATAGACAGAACAAAAACCGCCTTAATTGGAATGATGTCCACGAAGTCAGCATGCCACGTGCACTGAGAGGAAATCTTAACTTCCCAACAACATTAGTGTAGTTGTAATGAACATTTTTATGTGAACAGGTTAATATTGCACTGAAATGAATTCTTAATAAGTGAATCGAGTATGCGCACGTATGTAATGAACGTTCATGATGCTGCAGCAAACCGAATACCTGTTCGGGCCGTGTTTGGTGTCTGTTTGCCGTCTGGGTGCCACCTGGAGCCAGCAACGATGTCTCAGGCCCAGCCGGCGACAGATGAACGGCGCAGCAGGAGAAAGGGCGGCGTCTAAGCGGCCTGGGGCGGGTGTGTGTGTGGGGGGGGGGAAGGGGGAAGCCGTTGGAATCGTTGACGCAACGCGTCTGCTTCGACGCGTCCGCAGCGCTCGTAAATGTTTTACACGCCGCCCGGGCCGCGACCGGCCGCCTCCGCGAATACCCCGATCGCCTTCCGCGCTCGTCGCCTCGGGCACTCGCTTCCAACGGCCGTTGCGAGACTCCGTCCTCCGCCTGGCAACGCCTTGTCGCTTCCTCGTCATCCCGCGCGCGCGTCGTCTACTCGAGAAAATGAGGGATGATCCGAGGGCAATACTCGCAATTGGGTGTGTGCGCCCCACTGTTTTACGAGCGAAAGGGTGACGCGAGGATTTTCGTTTTAGGTTAATGCAAGTACGAGTCGCGGAATAAGAAGGCGGCTTAGCAGGTTTGTTTTTTTCTTTTACAAATTCTACGCGCAGTGGCTGTGAACACGTGATATGCTTCTATATCGCGTTCCAACATGTCCTTTCAGAAGCAGTTCGTTTTTATTTTCTCATGAAAAGATCGTATTTTTATTCACAAAATAGAACAGAAAGAACAAGTAGCAGTTCTATCAGAAGATCATGAAATTCTGTTCTCAAAAGTGCAATAACATATAATCTCGTATCTCGAAGAACAAATTTCTCTGTTCTTCGGGACACAGAATACAATACACAAGAATTTTCACTAGAATACAGAGCAGCTCGAATCTCATCCAAGAGAACCTGGATACATCTGAATGTCTCATACCTCAATTTCTCTTGCAGCATTTAGGAACAGTATGACGAAACCCTTTATCTGAACGTGTTTAAATATTCATATCTACGTCTCTAATCCTTTGCAACTTTGGGAAAACCATTTCTCTTTGCACAACAAAAAATCATATTAGCAACTCTTGTAGTTAATTTTACCTCATTGCCCAACGTTGTAGACAAGGTACTATGTTAATAAACAAGCTTTGTAAAATGTAACGTTTTTTGAGATACCCAACTGTGCGGAATCGAGCGGCTCACACACGTTTCACCGTTCCGTACGAGCGCCCGGAACGCTAGGTTGCGATAGTCCCGCAGATTCCAACAAGTCCATGGAACCCGTAGGCCCTATTATCCGCCGTGTCCTAGATTCCACCGCACCCCGCCCAGCCCAGCCCCGCCCCTTTACCCGTTCGCGTAAGCCCAGGCTGCGCGGGGCGAGGCAATGCCCTGCCGCTCCATTCCGCCAGCGGGCGCCGCAGCGGCCCATAGTCGCCGCGCCCATCCCATCCCGTCCCATCAGCCTGCACTCCGCGCCGCGCCGGCAAAAAAGCGTCTCCATCAGGATTAGCGGCGGCGGCGGCGGCGACGACGGCATAAGGGCCCCGGCGGTGGAGGTGGGGGCGGGGAACGAGGACGGGGTGAAGGCGAAGAAGAAGAAGAAGACGACGGGGAGTCAGAGGAAGCGGTGGAGGCAAAACACACACTTTGGAGGAGAAAGAGATTGCGGTGGAACAGGAACAGGAAGAGGGAGAGAAGGCGGAGAAGCACGTAAAAGGGAAGGAGAAGGAAGAAGGAGAGGTAGGCGTGGCAGGGAACGAAGTGGGGGTCACGATGCTCGTGAAGTTGACAAAAGTGTTGGGGGTGGTGCGGGAGTAGCCATTGTCCACGTCGCTAACACCAATGCCACTTCCATCACCTTTGCCAACCTCATGACCTCCGTACCACTCCACCAACCGACACCTTTTCCCTCCTACCCTTCTTCTCTTCCCCTCCTTTTCCTTCTACCACTCGTTCTCCTCTTCCTCGGAATTTTCCTTTCATCCTTCTACTCGTTCTCCTCATTGTCATTCTCCTCCTCTCCATCATGTTCCTTCTCCACGTCAAGCACGGCTAAAAAGGCGCCGGTTGAGCCAATGGCGAGAGAGGAAGAAGTGGCGGTGGCTGCGGTGTCTGTGGAGTACAGAGTCCGCAGACGGGGGAGGAGGCGCGGCCCAACGCCGTTGCGGCGGGGGAAAAGACGCGGAGTTTCAGCTGAATGGGAGCACGAGAGAGCCACAGAACTTATGGAAAGCCGAGAGGCAGTGTGTGCATATTCGGTGCGTAAGGCGACCGACGCAAGGGATGAAAAATAATAACAAAGGGCTTGCAAATATTGAGCGCGCAACTCTACAACGTATGATCCTCTCTGGACACACTTCTAGCGATATATACAAGAATGTAATAGAAGTGTAATCACTTTTCATTAAAGCAATTAAAAATAAACAAGGTGGTAAAACTACCAAGTATGACAAGTTCGCTCAAGAAAATAAGGTTATAGACAAGAAACAAAGTTAGAAAGAATGTATCATTCTATATAATATAACTTGGACTTTAAGTCGACACTTCGTAAACATGTTCGCAGTGCAGGTTTATAGCTTTTGAGAAACAGTCGCGAATTAACCTTTGTCTTAGACATGCCCAAATTCACTCGAAATAAATATTTTCCGCTACATTTGTTTCACTTAGAAACAAGTATGTTGGACCAAAGAAATCACTTCAGGAATAAATCGTGAGGGGAAACCTACCATTATTGTTGAACGACTATCCATCCGCAAGTTGTTCGTAATTGGTTACGTTTCAATTAAAAAGCGGCCGATTTACACGGAAGGATGCGGGGAAGGGGAGGCAATCAGAGCGACAAGGGGGAGGTGAAGGGGGGAGGGGAAGCGTGTGTCCTGCGGCCGCGCAGCCCGCATCGCGACGCCGCTCCGGGAGCATGGTGTGGCGGGGCGGGGCGGGGCAGGGCGGGGCGGGGCGGGGAGGGGCGAGGCGAGGGCGCTCCGCTGCTAAGATAATCCCAGTCGCCCGCATACCGCGCCCGGCGCCGCGCCGCGCTGATGAGGCGGCGATCCGCGCCGGGGGGCGTGGCCCGCCTGCCGGTCAACGCAGCGCGCCCTCCGCAACGACTTCCCGCAAATATCACCCCCCAACTTCACCCTGCGCAGACACACTTATTGCTTTCGCGTTTGTGCAAGTTGAACTCTGGAAACGTCGCGGTAGAAGCGGTGCATTGCAAGGGTCGGCCTCAGGAGCCGACCGCTTAATGCGAACATAATGTTCTTTTGATATTTTGATAAATTAATCAAGTGATAATTAATACAAGTAACTATAGTAACTATTAATACACATGTGCATTCATTTAAACATTAAAAAGGTGTTTCAATTTCTAGCTTTATATTTCGAACAAATTCACTTTCTTGCATGAATAGTTGCATTTATTGGCCAAACATATCACATATTTATGTGAAGTAAGGGCCTTAAAATAGTAATGTATTAAACCATGTTCTACAGAGACTTAAAATACTACATATATTATCAAAATGAATTAGGAATATTCCGATTTTGTGTGAATAATTAGGAATTCTTTATACACAAATAAAGGAGCTGTACTAAACTAACTCAAATAATATGAAACACGTAAAGGTGCATTAAATTTTGATGAATAAATACATCCACAAATGTAACAATGGATTGCAGCTTCCTAAACATATGAAAAGATTGTTTTTTTACGTCTGTCTGTCCGTCCGGTCACCTATTAATGACCGTGATTCATAAACCGTTCACAGATTTTTTATTAAATGGATACTCCCCGAACGATTTGGTCGTAACCCCTCTTGCGAATTTGAATGGTTATAAGCTTTTAATTCATCTATATATATAAAAGAAAGTCGTGTTAGTTACACCACTTATAACTCAAGAACGGCAGAACAGATTTGGCTGAAAATTGGTAGGGAGGTAGCTTAGAGCCAGGAGACGGACATAGGATACTTTTTATCCCGTTCGACAGCGTTCCCGTGTGACTTGACATGAAACGTCAGTCACTATAAAACGTGGTATAACAAAAAAGAATCAGACTTGGAATAACAAAACGCAAATGACAGCTATGTAATTGACGTAAAATGACAGCTATGTAATGACGTATGGATGACAATTTGATATTTGTAAGAAATCAATATTAAAACTTTTTCTATTAAATAAATAATTAACAAGTGGATTGAAGTGAAGTGAAGTTTAATTAATAATGCCGCGACCAAGACGATCGAATCTTTCCCGACAAAGCCGTAATGCAAGAAGAATACAAAATACTGCAAATGAAAGGACTGAAGAAGAACAAGAAATTGCACGTGAACAGCGCCGTGATAGTATGGCTCGACTTCGTGCTTCTCAATCACGAGAGCAAAGTGAAGCAGCCCGTGAAACAGCTCGGTTGGCAATGCAGAATCGTCGAGCGAACAACAGAAGGCAACAAATAGATAATTTGCGACGCAGAACAAGATATTTAGCTGATTTGAATCGAGCAGCGTTTCGATACGATTGCAGCAATGATTACAGCTTGCATCCTAGCGTTTGCATTGGGCAAATGGACGTTGTTTGCGAGTATTGTGGTGCATTAAAGTTTTCCGGAGAAACGCCTGGATTATGCTGCCTTAATGGTAAAGTGAAATTGCCAGTGTTGACTCCGCCACATGAGCCATTGTATTCATTGCTTTGTGGCGCAACACAAGAATCACGCCACTTTCTTGCAAATACTCGAAAATACAACAGTTGTTTCCAAATGACGTCATTTGGGGCAGACATTATCGAAGAAGGAGGATTTAATCCGACATTTAAGGTATTTATTTTTGTATTTACATAGAATGTAGTTAAAGAATAACTTAATTTATCTATTGGTATGTATTATATTTGCTAATACTGAACTCTACTCTCCCACAGAAAAAGTGTTTATAACCCAGTTAATACTGTCTGGTTTTTATTTTGTAGATACAAGGACAGATTCACCATCGAATTGGATCATTACTACCTTTCGAAGATACACAGAATAAATTTTTACAAATATATTTCATGGGCAACATGGAAGAACAACTTGATCGACGCCTAGGGATCAATGCAGGAATGAAGCGAGCAATTATTCAAGACTTGCAGTGTCTGCTTCATGAACATCATGCGTTGGTCAGGTTGTTTAAGAGTGCTTTAGAGCGCATGCCAAATGATGACTATAAAGTTGTCATCAAAGCAGATAAACGACCATCTGGAACACACGAACGCACATTTAATGCTCCAACAGTAGACGAAGTTGCCATCCTGATTGTTGGTGAACAATTGGAAAAACGCGATATTGTGCTTACACGTCGCGATACTGGGCAACTGCAACAAATATCTGAAACTCATCGATCATATGACGCATTGCAATACCCACTGATGTTTTGGCAAGGAGAAGATGGATATTATTTTAATATTAAAATGATAAATCCATTGAATGGTAAAGTATCAGTATCTTAATAATGGTTAATGTCTGTATTATTTGTCTTTGAAATGGTTAATTATCAAATTTTTAATTTCAGGTGAAGAAACTACAAAGAAAGTTAGCTCAATGAATTATTATGCATATCGTTTGATGATTCGTCAAAATGCTGACAACTATTTGCTGCGGTTTCGTCGATTGTTTCAGCAGTATTGCGTTGACATGTATGTAAAAATAGAAACGGAACGTTTAACATTTATTAGGTTGAACCAAGCCAAACTGCGTTCTGAGGAGTACATCCATTTACGTGATGCAGTTAGTACTGAAGGAAATGCAGCTAATATTGGTCGATTAACTAACTATTCTGCCGGCGACGTACATTGGTAGCCCACGTCATATGCATGAATATGCACAAGATGCAATGACATATGTTCGTCATTACGGCCGGCCAGATCTCTTTATTACTTTTACCTGTAATCCAAAATGGATAGAAATTACTCAATTGCTGCTTCCCGGACAAACATCAAATGATAGACACGACATCACAGCACGTATATTCAGGCAAAAAATTCGGTCCCTGATGAACTTTATTGTTAAACAACGCGTCTTTGGAGATACTCGATGCTGGATGTATTCAATCGAATGGCAAAAGCGAGGCCTGCCGCACGCACACATTCTTATTTGGTTAGTGGAAAGAATTCAGCCTGACCAAATAGATGATATCATATGTGCCGAGATTCCTGATCATGAAGTCGATCCAGACCTACATGATGTTGTTACTACTAATATGATTCATGGACCGTGTGGTGCCATCAATCCCCAATCACCTTGCATGGTCGATGGAAAGTGCTCTAAACGATATCCACGGAAATTAACGGCGGAGACTGTCACTGGCAACGATGGGTATCCGCTGTATCGGCGTCGATCACTAGATGACAACGGTCGAACTGTCACAACGAAAGTGAAAAGAATGGATTTCGTTGTCGACAACAGTTGGATTGTTCCATATTCGCCACTTATTTCTAAAACGTTCAAGACACATTGCAACGTTGAATACTGCAATTCAGTTAAGTCCATAAAATATATTTGCAAATATGTCACGAAAGGCAGTGATATGGCGGTTTTTGGATTGCAATCCTCAAATACCAACGATGAAATTTCACGCTATCAAGTTGGTCGTTATGTGAACTGTAATGAAGCGATTTGGCGTATATTCGCATTTCCAATTCACGAACGTCATCCTACTGTTATACATTTGGCGGTGCATCTGGAGAATGGTCAACGAGTATATTTCACGGCTTCGAATGCTACGCAACGTGCTGAAACACCTCCAGCAACTACATTGACCAGTTTTTTTGCAATCTGCCAAAGCGATCAGTTTGCACGAACTTTGCTTTACTCGGAGATGCCACGTTATTATACTTGGAATGCTTCATCCAAGAATTTTCAAAGACGGAAGCAAGGTGATGCGGTTCCTGGGTATCCAGATGTGCGTTCTACTGATGCTCTTGGTCGTATGTATACAGTTCATCCAAAGAATGATGAATGTTTCTATTTGCGGTTGTTGCTGGTAAATGTGCGTGGGCCAACTTCATTTGAGACACTACGAACTGTTAATGGTGTAATATTCCCAACATATCGTGCTGCATGTGAAGAATTGAACTTATTAGAAAACGATACCCATTGGGATACGACAATCGCTGAAGCCATTATCTCTGCATCTCCAAGTCAGATACGCACATTATTCGCTATCATAATTTCGACATGTTTTCCATCAAACCCATGTAACCTGTGGCACAAATACAAGGATAGTATGTCAGAAGATATTTTACATCAAAGTCGTGTCAGTTCCAGAAATCACGATATTGAGATGAATGAGGAGATACATAATCGTGCTTTACTCTTGATCGAAGATATGTGTTACCTCATGTGCGGTAATTTATTAATCAGGTTAGGAATGCCAGCGCCAAATCGTGAAATGAATGACGCATTTAATCGAGAATTGGAACGGGAACGTGAATATGATCACCAGGAATTAGATTTAGTAGTTCAAAGGAATGTACCCCTGTTGAATTACCAACAAAAGGAAGTTTACGATACTTTAATGAAGGCAATCGCTGATGAAAATGGTGGTTTATATTTCCTAGATGCCCCTGGTGGAACTGGCAAGACATTCCTTATGTCATTAGTTTTAGCAACTGTTCGGGCGAGATCCAACATAGCGGTTGCAGTTGCTTCTTCTGGAATAGCAGCCACATTGTTAGAAGGATGCCGTACGGCTCATTCAGCATTCAAATTACCGTTAAATCTTCAAACTATTGAAGAACCAACGTGTAATATTGCAAAACACTCAGCAATGGCCAAAGTTTTAGCGGCATCGAAAATCATCATCTGGGACGAATGCACAATGGCGCATAAACGTGCATTAGAAGCACTTAACCGAACATTAAAAGATTTACGCAATGACTCGAGATGTTTTGGAGGAGCAATGATTTTACTGTCTGGCGATTTCCGCCAAATACTGCCAGTAATTCCAAGATCTACGGCTGCCGATGAAATAAACGCTTGCCTCAAATCGTCAAATCTATGGCGCTATGTGAAGAAACTGCAGCTGACAACAAACATGAGAGTTACATTGCTTAATGATACATCTGCTGAAGATTTCTCGGAGCAATTGCTGACTATCGGTAATGGTCAAGTACCTGTCGATGAATCGAGCGGATTAATATCATTTCCAAATAATTTCTGTAATTTTGTCTCATCAAAAGACGAACTTATCAACAATGTATTTCCAAATATTATTTCTAACTACAAAAATAATGAATGGTTGAGTGAGCGAGCAATTTTAGCGGCTAAAAATAAAGATGTAGATGACCTGAACTACATAATTCAAAATAAGATCATTGGAACAATGCATTCATTCAAATCTATTGACTGCGTCACAAATGAAGATGAAGCCACCAACTATCCAATTGAATTTTTAAACTCTTTGGACGTGCCTGGCTTACCACCGCACAATTTACGCCTAAAGGTTGGCTCCGTAGTAATCATGCTTCGAAACATAAACCAACCAAAACTGTGCAACGGTACGCGTTTGGTGGTTAGTAAATTGATGAACAATGTAATTTACGCTACGATAATGATAGGAAAATTCAAAGGTGAGGAAGTTCTCATTCCGAGGATCCCGATGATCCCAACCGATATTACGACTGAATTTAAGACTTCAATTTCCGATACGTCTTGCATTTGCCATGACCATCAACAAATCACAAGGCCAATCCTTAAAAGTTTGTGGTTTAAATCTAGAACATTCATGTTTTTCCCATGGTCAATTATACGTGGCATGTTCACGGGTCGGAAGACCATCTGCGTTGTTTGTTTTTGCGCCTGATAATAAAACAAAAAATGTCGTGTATCACAAGGTACTTAAGTGAAGAGCAACCTATGTACTAAAATACAGAAATAATAATGAATGATTAATGCAGTTATTTAATTTTTTTTTGTATTTTTTCCAATAAAAAACACAATCTGCTTATTTATTGCCATTAAGGCGGAACAAAGTTCGCCGGGTCAGCTAGTTTTTTATATAAAGTTAACTTATGTCACAAATATACTTTTCTTGAAAACAATTTGATGCCATATTTTTTCATTCATCTCATCACATACGTAATTTCGGAAAAAACGATCAATAGAAAACAGTATTGAATATTCCTGTAATATACTCATTGATGTTTTTGATTCGTCTTCACGACGTGGTAAGTGACGGAAGTCAGTAATGCCAGTTTACTCACGTTCTCGTATTGCACCAGAATAAACGTAGCCAATCAATGACCATTGTATTCCTCGATCACGTGTTACTTCAATACTATACACATGAGTCGTTTATTAAATGACCCTCCATTTTCTTTAGCCTCCGATTACAGAATATCAATTTTTCCGACCACCCACTTTCCTTTGAGCAAACAAACGCTTCCAATTTTTTCACCTTTCTTTACCCTACGTTGCAGCCTTTCTCAGTTCTTTGTCAACGACTTAGCCATCACGCTCTTGCAAATATTTCAGCCTTCAACCATCATTACTTTCACTGTAACTAGAAGCAACGCCTTTTCGTTTGATTACTCATTGTCACAACTCAATCAGAAAAAAATATTTAAGACTATATTACGTGATTTATTCAATACAAATATTGTGTTGCGGATTTGGAGGAGGTAAAATTTAAAAACAAATCAAAATTTGAAATTCACACATGTACGTACACTTTGGAAGTGAATAAAATTTCAGAGTTTGCAGGCTTCCCTTGAATTCTGGTCTCCCTGAATTTTCCACACACTACTATTTTTACATACTTTTTTAATTTCGTGGAATAAAGATACGAGTATATTTATTGCTAATTTAGTTCTCCTTTGTGCTTGAAAATATTTTTTGGAAACATTACGAATTACATCTTCACTAAACATTAACTCTTTTACCCCTTGTGTACAAAATCGTGTAAATGTATTTTGGAAGGATTTACATTGTTACTAGAACGCAGATTTTAAGTGTATATATATATATATATACACTGTGTGTATATATATATATATATATATATATATATATATATATACACATATATATATATATATATATACACTTAAAATCTGCGTTCTAGTAACAATGTAAATCCTTCCAAAATACATTTACACGATTTTGTACACAAGGGGTAAAAGAGTTAATGTTTAGTGAAGATGTAATTCGTAATGTTTCCAAAAAATATTTTCAAGCACAAAGGAGAACTAAATTAGCAATAAATATACTCGTATCTTTATTCCACGAAATTAAAAAAGTATGTAAAAATAGTAGTGTGTGGAAAATTCAGGGAGACCAGAATTCAAGGGAAGCCTGCAAACTCTGAAATTTTATTCACTTCCAAAGTGTACGTACATGTGTGAATTTCAAATTTATTTTTTATTATTTATATATATATATATATATATATATATATATATATATATATATATATATATATATATATCACAGAGATAAATCAATATTACGTAGAATCAGAAATTTGTATTTAGAGATAATACTTTTTATGAACAAGTTTAATTGTTTGCCCTCTAGTTGGAATTATTCGCAGCGTAGTTTGCCTCACAATAAATTACTAATACTCTCTCAAAGTTTTCTAAAGAAAATTAATGTCTCTTAACGATCATTATCACTTTTCTTTCGCGGAAACTCAATCACTTAATCCTAGAAGCGGAGTCAGAGATTTCCAAAATGTCTGGAAGTAGAAGAATGAAAATGTTTATCGCAATATCCTTGTCGTACGTATTCATTTATCGCCATCTTACAGGGGACAAATGGAACCAGAACGAATGTAATTTATAGTTTTAAAAGTAACGTAAAACTAATACCATCGTTATCTGTCATGCCGATACAACAAGAAAAAGTTTATGAAGCCACAGACAAAAGACTTTAGACAAATTAGCCTAATTTTAGGATTTTAAAAGTAAGATAGTCACACATAGGCGTTAATGTCGAAATAGGCTGTTTGAAAAGCTACAAAATTGACGGGTTTTATTTCAAATAAACCTAAAATATATTCATACAACTTCATTTACTACAAGGTACCCAACGAAAAATGGGTTTTTAACAAAAAAAAAACGTGGTCTAGTAATTGTATAAATATTGTGATGTATGTGTATTAATATTGTGACGTAGGTGCATTGTGAATATGTATATTGTAGGAATAAATTATTTAATGAAATACTATTGTCAATTTTAATTATTTTGTCTATATCAGTGTTTTAATTGTAGTGCAATCCATCGAGGTAAGTAAACAAAAACCACAGTAAACAGCAATCAGAATGAGCAAATCAAAAGAAACCTCTTCATTTGGCTACAATGGTGATCACAATATTCTTGTGATCACCATCGAACGAATGGCATGGAAACGGAATGGAATTTCGGTTCCATCGAACACTGTCATGGATGACCCAGAGCGGGCCACCCCTAGGCGCCCCGTCCGCCCTGGGCGTTCGCGGGGCGCAGGCTGAGCCGGGGCGCGGCCCGGGCGTCCGGCGCGCCCATCCATTCGGCTGTCGCCGTCTTCCGGCGGCGCCGCCTTTTCACATGCGGCCGACGCGACGCCGACGGAGTCCAGCGGCCGAGCGGCGGAGGGGCAGGTGGCGGAGGTGGGGCAGATGGTGGAGGCGGAGGAGGCAGCGCGGGAGCGGCGGGGCCGTGGGAACATCGGGGGAGGCGGGGCCGATGGAGGCGGCAGAGAAAGCGGTGGTAGCGGCGGGGACGGCAGAGGAAGCGGTGGTAACGGCGGGGACGGCAGAGGAAGCGGTGGTAGCGGCGGGGACGGCAGAGCTGGCTCGGGGCGGCGGGGAAAGGGGGAGCACCGGAAGTGGCGGGGAGCGAAAGGGGCAGAGAGGCGGCGGGGAGCGGACAGGGCGGGACGCGGACGGGGTGAAGGCGGCTGGGGTAAAGTCAACGTGAACGGTAGGGGTGGAGGGAGTGGAAGAGACAGAAGTGGGCGGAGGGGTGCAGGGGTGGGGGCGCAGCGCTCTGCTGCTCCAGGAACCCATGCTCTGCCCACACGGACGCCCCCACTCAACAGCGACAACGCCGTTTGTTTCGCAATCTACTTCTCCAATTGGATTCCTATTGCCCCTTTGCACATATTTGTTGTTCAGAAATACCGACATTTAGAAAAGGGCCTACTTTAGGTAAGTGGCTTTTTAACCGATTTTCATTGTAACTTCTCTCTACTGACCAATCACAAGCTGTGACACATCTCTCATAGGAAGCGGCGTGCACCATAACCGCGATTTTCTTTTACATAATTGTTAAATGTCGAAATCTGAAACGCTTGGACGTACTTTCATTCGTAAAATAGTCGTATTTATTATTATTCGTCATATTAACGATGATAAATTATTCTATCATCGTGACTTTGTTCATACAACGACCGATATTCACACAAGAAAAATGAATCACTTAAAACAAAGTATTTTAAGTAAAAAATGTACACTAATTTTTGTATTTGAAAGATAGCGACATTACCCGAACACTTTATGCTTCAGCTTATGTCCATTTAAACACTAATAATATAGCTCAGGTACACGATCTACTTCAGCGCCATTTTTGCATACAACACAAGGCAGCAGCAATGCGCGCCTCTCTCTCTCTCAGTGGAGCCTAGGTCTTCTTTCAAAAGGGCTCGGCTCGCGAAGCAAAACGCGTGGACGTCTTTCAGCCTGTGGCAGGCGCCGGGGTGCGACGGCGTCGGAGGAGGTGTCCACCGCCGCCTTCTCATCTTCCAGCCCGTCCACATCGCATCCCTTCCCCTTGGCAGACGTTCGCGCTCGTGGACGCGATACGGCGGCCGCCGCCCTCCTAACACCCTGCCCCGCGCCATCCTGCCTCGTCCCGTCCCGTCCCTTCCCCTCCCCGTTCCTCCCCGCACCGGCGCCGCCCTCCCCCACGCCGACTCCTTTTACCTGCACGCTCGCGTCCCCAGACGGGATCCGCATTTCCAACGCACCGCCGCCCTCGCCCCTGCCCTCGCCCCCGCCCTCGCCCTGTCCCTCGCCGACGTCGTGGTCATCGTGGGCCGGCCTCGACGCCGACCTGAGCACATCGATAGCCGTCGGTCGAGCCAGGGCGAGAAAGGGCGAGCAGCGGGGCGTTTTCGCTAGGGTGCCCGCTACCCTTCATCGTCCCTCATGGACCCTCATCACCCCTTGCCGCCTGCCATTGTCCCTCACCACCTCTTACGAATCTGCAAACGTCCCTCATGGAGCCACTCCGTCTCGTGCGAAGCTATACTGTCTCTCACGAACCACGCCGTTTCATATAATTTTTTCGTGAACGTTCACTGTTAATCATAAACCTCACCATACCTCAGACCCTCCTCATCTATCACCGTTCACGAATCTAAACCCTCTCTAAAACCAATTCTTGAGAATCTTCATAAACCTTTCCATTTCTGATCGTCCTTCACCTAAGTCCATTATTCGACTGTCCGGGAAACGCCGCATCCTAGGCACATTGCCAACTTTTCGAATATCATACCGAGACCTTCCTTAAGACGAAATGCAGACCTTCGCCTTACCTCATGAACCTTCACATCGACCCTCATTGATTCTCACCGTCGATTTTCTTTCGTGAACGTCTCTCAATATTCCCAAAGTCTATCATCCTCCCTGAACTTTCCCTCCACTCACAGATGTTTAAAAGAGTCTCAATCACATATCAAAGTTCTGTTCCTAACCTAGCCTTATAAAGTATTAGGTTCCTGGTTATGACTCTCCTTTATTGTCCCGAGCGAATGCAATCACTTATAATCACATTAAACGAGATATTTGTCCCTTAATGTCAGTCACGTACTTCACCCCCATGTAGTGTTATACCTGCATTTATCTGAGTAAATTCATCAATTCTATAACTCATCTTCATATTTTGCATTTTCTCTATTTTATATAACTATACATTTTCGTGCAGTATTCTCTGCTTGTCTAAATTCCACTATATTTCACCGTTGTCTTCCTCCAATTAATCATCCTCTGTCTTTGGGCGTGCCCAACGTCTCATATCAACCTCCTCCAGACCTATCCAATGCAGTTTTCTCCCCATTCCCGCACCCCCTCGCCTCCCTCATACTTCGTTTCTAATTCCCAGACTTCGTCCGCACCCACCTCCACCCCATCACTGCTCAACCCTTGCTGCTATTCCGCTCACAGCCTCCAACTGGCCTACTCGATCTCGTGTCGCCTGCCGGCGTCTCGTCCCGCCCCGCCCCGCGCTTCCAGGCCGATTCCCGCCCCGTCCGCGTCGCAGTCTCGACCTGCGCCCCCGCGCGACAGTGACGTATGGGTTTCCGGTCTCCCCGCCGCCCCCCGCCCCGCCCCTCCCCGCCCCGCCCCCTCGGTCGCCGGAGCTCCTCCGCCGAGCGTGCTCGCGCATATGACGCAGGCCCCGCGCCGTCTCCCACGGCGCGCTCCCCTCCGCAGTGGGCCGAAAGGTCGCCTCCGAGGACCCGTTCTTTTCCCACAAAGGATTCAGGTTTTATGCCTTTGACCCCGGTGAATAAGCCGATCGTTCGTGAGAACTCAATTTTGAAAGGGAGCAATATTTCTTGCCATCTGATGATTATTGACTACACGATCTTCCGACGATACGTGGGACGGTAATATTTACCACAAATACTGCAATAACTTGATCGCTGTGAATAGCCAATAAATCGTGAGTTCTACATTTAAAATATTTCTTGCTATTATATGTTTATTTGTACTTATCTTCTTGAGTGAATTAACAGAGAAGTCAATTCAATTTCATTTAATGACCATATACCATTTTGGCCACTCCATCTGTTTCGCACAAAACACAGGATTTTATTCTTTGATTCCTGTGAATAAACCGATAAATTCGGAAAAATACTTTTACAAGAGATCAACATGTTTTGAAGACTTGTGACTTTTTATAAGATATAACTTTTTTCCTATGAGGATGCATTAGATGGCAACATGCATTTACCTCAAAACATGCGATATTTACATAGAAGTATTTGATCCCTACCGAGCGAAGTGGCTCAGGACAAAGCAAGCTAACGTCGCATTCAGGAGGCCCGGGTTCAATCTCCGTGCCGGCCATCCTACCGTTTTCGTGGTTTCCCTCGATCATCCAGGCAAATGCTAGGATGGTTCTACTGAAAGGCTACGACCACGAAATCAGCGTTGCTAACCGAGTCCGTTAACTACGAGAAGTCACGAACATTAAGCGAATTCGAGGTATTGCTGATTCCTGGTTGGGTGACTGACTAGAAACCCGGGATCTAACGGCGCCGACGCCAATTGCCCTTTGCAGGATGTATAATGGTTAAATACAAATATAATTACAAATTTTATATCTTTGACTCAGTCAAAAAGTCGTGAAAACTACATTAAAAACATTTCTTACCATTATATGATATTTTTGTACTAATATTATAGAGTGAATGAACAGACAAATCAAATCAATTTAATTTAAAGATCTCAAATAATTTTTGGCCGCCCCCTTCTAGAAGTCAAAGTAATACACTTACAAATATTTTTTTCTAATTTTCTATTGCAACATTGAGGCATTAAATACTTCAATTATGTTACTAATAACCATAGAACAATAAATAAAAAGAAAATTTAAACACAAAAGAAATTTTCTTTATTACAGAACATCGAGATAGCTATACACTATACTCAACCCGCCCCCCTTAGAGAGAAAAATTCTAGTAGCACCACAGCTTATTGTCATCTTACTTTACGTTCATTCTGTAATAATAAAAACAGAAAAAAATTGAGAGTATGTCTAGATGTAAAGACCCCATAGCTAAAATACACTGCGGCAGAAAAGTCTCTCCGCACTGATATGGACTAGGGGTTTCTATGAAAAATTGCATACATGTTCTTAACAGCCAGATCACTACGAAACAAGTGAAGTGGAAAACACTTCAAGCATCTGTGATGATGGTGGTGAGTACGCAATTTAAGTTTTCATTGGATACACTCTCCAGATCCTGCTACCAACATTACTTTTGATGCTAGCATTGTCACCAGCCACTGCGGAGAGAGTTTATTGCTACACTATATATTAAAATATTTGTAGAGAGCGCAGTGCGACGTACACTGAGGTTCGCGCCCTCTGCATGCGGTTCGGGCCCACCGTGCACCGCTTCTGAAGGCGCCAGTCGTGGCGGAGGACCCATCTCATAAACCGTCTGGCGGTACGTGCGCGAATGCACACCCACTCTTTGTGGACGAACGACACCAGAAAATTATCACTGGGCAGCCCTGCAGGTGTAGGTGCTATGTGCCTTGAAACTTTGATGAAAATGTTACGCTCCAAAGTAATTCGTTTCCATCATCTAAACGTGACGAGCGTGCAGTCTCGGTCTATGCAGTCTAAAATAATACAATTTGAATGCTCCCACGGTTTCATTCACTAAGCATTTCCTGAGAAATAATATATGAATACAAAATAGTTTATTTACACATGTCATTGCCATAGTTGTTAGGTACTGAAATACTTTTCGCTATAAAACGATCATACCCAATTCATAACATAACAATAAATTGTGCAAGTGTTTTCTATAAATATATTAACAATGCTTTATTCTCCAGAACAGGTTTAGTACTAGTGTGTGACATAATTAGTTATAAGCGCTTGACATGAAATTACCACTTCCATTTTGCCCAACCATTTTGTGCAACGTTCATGAAAATACAGTGAAACGCATTATAGAATATTAAATTATATTTCATTGCGTAAATTAGAGAACAAAGCTTGGAGAAACGATATTAGTTGTTTTGCTTTTTAGCGAAGCAATGAAGAACGCTATAAATAAAAGTGAAAGGAAACAAACTGATGCAATATTTTTTGAAATAAGCCAAGTCGGATGAACTTGATAGAAAAAGTTACAACTTTTGAAGTTTTCGTCGTTAGGATAAAAAATTAGTAGCAACTACTTACATTTCATACTTATGTTAGTTTATGTGTTATCTCTATACCAGATATAATGTATTACATATAAGAATGGAAAGTCGGGATATGAACAACGTAAAAATGGGGATCTTAAAACGGCGAAAATTAAAAAGAAAATATATCTAGAATAATCATATCACTAAATTTTGAACATTAAGTTTCTGGGATTCAGACGACTGAAAAATATTTAACAAACAAAAATATTCTGACTCTACTTAAATAAATACCAATTGCATTTACAGAAGTATCAATGCTGTCCAAAACAAAATATTTGAATAACAAATTAGAGCAGAATTGTTGAGCTCATAAGATTTAGTCTTAGCACAAAGAGCTGATACGCTAAGCTTACAAAGCCACCTCCAAAATTGGAAGTCCTAATAAACCTATCATATTCTCTAGTTCATAATGCTCTTACAACAAGACCAATCGCACACAAAAGCCTTCGGATGACAACATCCACACAGGATTCTCTGTAGTTTCCGACAATTCACCACACACACACACACACACACAGCCGCATTTACACCGCACCGCATAAAAGGCACGTGCACGTGGCCGGCCATTCCGCTCACGTGCTCCGCCGCGCAGCGCCGCGCCGCGCCGGCTGCTTGGGATGCGCGCGCCGCCGCGGCCGCCCCCACGTGCGCCCGCCGCCTCTAATTGCGGCCGCACACGGCGCCACCGGCGCCCGCCCGCCGCCCCGGACGCCCGAGACCCGCGCGGGCAGGCGAGGTGCGAAGAAGTGCAGAGGAAAGGGATCGATGACTGCGGGAGGGAGGAAGCGGATTAATGGGGCCTTATTGTTTAGCAATTAATTACCAGAATGTAAAGTCTTGTAATGCGGGTATAATTACTGAAGAAATGCACGAATGAATGTTCGAATGAATGTACGAATGAATGCACGAATGAATCCATGAACGAATCCATGAATAAATGCGTGAATGAATCCGTGAACGAATCCACGAATGAATCCATGTATGAATCCGTGAACGAATCCACGAATGAATCCATATATGAATCCATGAACGAATCCGTGAACGAATCCACGAATGAGGGAACTGAGTAAGTGAATGGTTGATATACCGAAAGAATAAGAGTATAAAATAGAAATACAATATGAATGTGAATAAAAAATGATACTACGAACATTTATTGAACGATTGAACGACGGAATCGAACCTCGCCAATGAAAATAATTCCAAAATATACGTTAAAAAATGAACAATGTAAAATAAATATTTAATGATAAAATAGAACGAAACACATTATACGAAGATATTAAAAATAAAAATAAAGAAACCACACAGATTAGAATATGAACTCGGTAATAATGGTAAGTAAATGAGAAAAGTTCCAAAAAGCATGTTCGAAGCAACCAGATACGGAGCGGCAAACCAGTCCTGAGTGACAAAGAAAAGGAAAGTCTCCAAATATCAAGCTAGAAGTATTATGAAGGGGACTGTTTCAAAAAACGGCCAAAGAGAAGAAAGATGAAGAGTGAGAAAGACGGTGAGAGATGGAGACAGGAAGAGAAACTCGTGGAAAGAGGATATTACAGAAAACAGAACTTCTCCAGGTCCAAAGTCAAGAAACAGCGGCAAGATACAATGAGCGGCAACCACTCCAGGAACCGTGAATGAGGGCGCGAAGTGTAGTCAGCATGTAAGACGCAAGGACGAAAATGGAAAGTGCCAAAGACCGAGCGGGAGAATGATAATGCAACCTACCGAGCCCAGACAAAGAGCAACAACCTCTCCTGAGGCGTAAGAGGCGCAAAAGGAGAACATGTCGTATGAAAGACACCGCATAAACGATGAAAAGGGGAAAGCGTCAAAGACAGAGATGAAGACGATGCAAGCGACCGGGCGCAGACAAAAGAGTGGCGGCCTCTCCTGGGAGAAGCAACAAGAGGGCTGCAGAGGACTGAGTGCGGCGGGTGGGCGGGGCGGGAAGGGTAGGGGGAGGGGCGAGGAGGGGGCGAGCGGAGCGGGTGGGGCACGGCAAGGCGGGACGAGACTGTGAGGGGCAGGGCGGAGCGGGCCAGGGCGGCGTGAGACGGAGCGGAGCGGGGTGGGGGGGGGGCGGGGCGGGGCGGGGCCGGGCGGGGCGTGGCGTGGCGAGGGGTGGGCGGGGTGAGGGGTGGGCGGGGTGAGGGGTGGGCGGGGCGAGGGTTGGGCGAGGCGGGGAGTAGGCGGGGCGAGCAGGTGACCGATGAATATGGATCCCCAACCTCGTCCCTCCCCTGCCCGCCCGCGGTGCCGTCTTTACGCGCGCATAATTAATCAGGCCATTACGCGCGTCCGGCGCGGACACCCGCTGATGGCGGTTTAGGGCCCGTTAAAGTTACGCCCCAACTTTTTACGGCGCTTGTGGCGGGCGCCGCCGTCCTCAAAGAGAAGGTAGAGCAGGCAAAGGTAGCAGCTGCGCAGGTAGGGTGGAGAAAAATGGCGACCGAACGAGCCGACGCCGCGATAGTCATTAAAATACTTGTTTCTTACGCAAACTTTCTAGCAGTGCAATTCAAAATATCCATTATTTGTATATAGGAAATCATTATCTTCCGTACGATGCCTTAATTGCATGTTGATGTATAAAGACCATTAAGAAAAAGTTGGTTACATGTAAGCGTTAACATTTGAATCTTTTATTTGTCAGTGATTACATATATCCATCTACTTTTTCTCCCTTATCAGCTACATTTGAAGATCGTGAGGACGATGGCTTATTATTATAAGTTATTATTTGGAGAAGGAATCGTATTCAACTTGTTTGTGCACAGGACAAAATATTCGATTGCATTATTTTCTTCTTACCTTCGTGCTTTTGATATGCGCCTAGCCCCGGTAGTGCGAATAGTGATCAGATCCACGTACCTAAAAACAGAAGAAAGAATGGGATTAACATTAGAATATTTATAAAAGTGAATGACAAATAATTTTAACCGTTATTAAATCATAATAATGTTACAAATATGCATCCTTCTAAATATTCGAAGAACAATACACCGGATCACATGAAACGTAAATACTGAAAGAAAGCATTTTCAATGTAACTTTTGATACTAGTTTTCAATACAGATCGTAAATTTTAACAAAATGTGAAAAAAAATGTAAAAATTATTTTCACAGATGACCATAAAATTTCCAATTTTTATGATTTTCCCAAGTTCCCTACTGCAGAAGTGGCGAGTTATGGGTATGCAGAAGTGGGCGAGGATGTGGGGTCTACGTTAAGGAACAGAGATTAACCCGGGTGCAGAACCCATAAAATAAAAACGCACGGCCGACGCGGGTGGGGCCGCCGGGGGCGTAATGCTCCTGGGAAAGGGGTTGCGAGCGTCTGCGCAAGGCCTCCACTAGCATGCTAGGGCGCTCGCGCTAAGCTGCCGGATCAGAGCCCGATGGGGCGACCGGCGCTGCGCGAGGAGTGCAGGCTGCAGACGGCGCAGAGGCAACGGCACAGAGGGCGTGGAGACGCGCGCCCTGGGTGAACCTCGAGAACCCTGCCGACTCTTGGAAAATTGCGAAACTACAAAACTAAAGATAAGAGATTTCGTCTTAAACAATCTTTTCTAAGAAATCAGATCTTTAAAAAATGTCATGGACATGATTTTTTTTAAATCGAATACTTTAATCGAACTATTTTCCGAAAAATTACGAAACTATTTTCTAAAAAAGCGCTTCGATTGTTTTCTTTAATTTATTTTACATGGATACAACACAGGACGTTTAAAACAATGGAGCAGGTCTCCGGCTCTCTAAATTTTCGGCCATTATAAAAGTTTGAAATAATGCAAGGTAGTATGTGCTGTTGTAGTTCTTTTAGTTTTCCAAGAGTTTCTTATTTATGGTTCATCCTACACACGCATTTTGGTATGTGAATTCGAAACAACTGTGTATTCTTCTTTATATTAGTAATCAAATTACAACCTGCATCGCGCTAGTGACAGATTACAGCTACTGCGTGCATAACACCAGGTTGTGTGGTTTTGACTTCCACAAGATACAAGTATATTTCCAAACTGTCATTGAAAGGCAAGACAGGAAAGAACAAACACGCACGTATTGCATATTGCACGCCTTCCATCATTTTATTATTCACAACTGTTCTGGAGCGGCATGAATTAATAAAACTTGTGGCCTGATAATCATGAAAACAGACGACGATTGGCGGGCTCAGAAGAAGAAATAGAACAGAAGTTTCGTCTGTAATTCTTCCGATTTAAAGTAGTAAGTAAATCAAAAAAGAACGTATTTGTTAATAAATGAATATTATCATAACTCAACAACAAGAAGTTCACCTAGGATTACTCACCTATCAGATATCCCAAATTTCTATTAAGATGATGAATTTTTCTAGACTCTGGTGTTAATAAAGTCGTCTTATAACTGATGTTTTCAAACATATTCAAAAGTATGTTTATAGGCATTCTAACATTATTCTACATTCTTGATATCTGAAGGTTCAGTCCCATGTGAAAATGAAAATTTATAACATGTTATCATTATAAATACTTAAAAAATTTCTGTTATGATCAGTCAAAAACAAATATTTTGTTCCCAACATAATTTTCAATGATCATCAATTTTCATCAATTCACATTCAATTCATCGTATTGAATGTAAAAATGTTGATTTATAGCTCAAGACACTATCGAATGGTGCATGAATTCCTAATCCACCACTGCGTTACAAAATATATATTGCGCCCCAAGGATACTAAGAACTAGATTAACTAATACATTAACAATGTCCACACGTAGCGCTCAGACAACTAATTTTTACAATACTACGACCTTCTCTATTAGAAACAATGAATGTGGAGGAGAAAATAGAAATTTAAACGTGGAGTAATCAATGTAAAATATTGATTTACAGCTTACGTATTGAGGTAGAGTTGACATTGTATACATAATTCAAGTTGACGTCTTCAACTCACGTTATTGAATTCAATAGCAGCTCTCGAGGCCTTTGTTATCATCATCAAGCCACAAGCCATCGAACGCTGCTGACCAATTAAATACACAGAATTGTAAAAGAGAACCACCTGAATTATTTGATTATTACAATCGTATATGCCTTGTTGCTTTTGGAAATGGACATGCTAATTAAATTCAAACATGATCCCGTATGTGCGATGACGATGCGGTAGTTGCTGCATCTTCCACGTCCATCTCAGCGTTCGCCGAAGACTCCTGGTGGAAAACACGAAGAAGGAGGAGCCGGGGCGGCTAAGGCGGGGGGATGAGGAACTAATGCCGGAAGGGGCGCGCGGATATGGCTCTAACGGCGCCGGGGCGGCTGAGGAAGTGATATGAGGGGGCGGGGAGGGGGAGGGCGGCGGAGCAGGGATTTCGCCAGCCACGCCGCCGCCGGAATATCTTTAGAAGCTGTGAAATATGCGAAGTAAAGCTCCACGCCCCTTCCCTCCCAGCCGGAGCCGCCTGGCGCGGGCCCTGCCCAAAGTGGCGCGCGGGTGGGTGGGCGGGCTGGCTGGCTGGCGCGAAAACACGCAAACAGCGGCTTTGTTTCCGGCGAAATTCCCGGGCGTGGGACGGAGGGTCAGCCAAGGCAGGGATGACCATCCTACCCCTATTTCCAGTATTGTCAGTATTGTGTTTAAAATTACTCTTGTTATTTGCTTATAGTGTATTGTGCTTCTCTGGTGTTAAAATTATTGTATATTTATGTAAAGTGCTACTGTAAACCAAACGCAGCTTTCTGTAACGTTCCTTAAATAACTTCACTTTTTTCGCCTACTTCTTCTTCGTCCTTTTCTTCGCTTCTTTTCTCTTCCCTCTCCCTCACAAATTTTATCATTTTTACTTTTTGACCCCTTCCCCTGTACGTCTTTCTTTTCTCTTTCACAAAACTTCCCTTTCACTACAATGTTCAACTTACTCAGTACTATTAATTTTCGTCCCTATGCCGCCATCCTGATTGAGGTTTTTCTGGGTTTACTCAACCGCCTAAGGCGTATGCCGGGATGGTCTCTAGATTTGTTCTCCCAGACGTAAATGTACAGCTTGTCCTCCCCACTTAAAATGTTACTACTCTAAATGTATGTAAATTCAGTGGTTAGGCGGAAGAGCAGGCCCTATGGCCTGAGCCTTGCCATTAATAAAGACATTATTATTATTATTATTATTATTATTATTATACAAATAGACTAGGATAAAAGACCAGCAGAAATAGAAATTCAGAAGACACCGTCGGTCGACGCTGACAAGATCAAAGCGAATGGAATGTGGTGTAGAATTTGTCATTCGAAAATTTGAAACAGTAACCTCTTTTCTAGATTCATGACAGATAAACTCATAAATTTAATTTTAAGATACGAGAATTAAAATATTTCGATTAAAGAAAGAGATTTGAAGTTAAACTTCTCTTCGTGAAAAGAGGAACAAAAACGGATGTACAGCACTAATAAATTCATAAATATGAATATTTTTGAAGATAAAAGAACAGGCGGGTACAAAATAAATATTAAAAACAAGAAACATTCATATTACAATTTATGAACTAGATGATCAACGTCCCGAAATCGTTCTTACAGTACTTACATGTATTCGCGAGTATAAATGATTTAAGATAGAATAAAATGCAATTTCCCGGATATCTCCTTTTTTTAAATATCTTGTGTCGTAAAGAGCGAAATTAAGATTAAATTAATAAATCTTTGCAAATGATGCAGCGTTAACGTCGATAAAAATTATATTTTTCTCCATCTCTGGAAACGTCTATCTATTTTTATAATTCGTGAAATAAGAAAACTCTTCGGCAGGCATCACTGCAAGCATCACCGCTCAGTGACTTGAGAAGTTCCGTCCGTTTTAAGTTGCACAGAGCACCAATTGACGTCACTGCTGTGCCTCAGACCGGGAGGTCCTAGGGCTCGAGTCTCGACGGTAGCAGGATATCCGTCACAAGCTAGGTCGAAATCAGCCACCGTCTGGAGGAGACTTTTCAGCGACCGACTGCTCTCATCAGTAGTGTTCCGTGATTTATCCCATCAGCAACAGGCGAATGCCGGAGCAGTACCGTAACAAACGGGCCCCGGACTGCGCGCTTTCATTCCACTTTCTTGTCCTATCCTAACTCCTTACATACACTTACACGCACCACACTACCATTCTTGCCGGGAGACCAACCGGAAGATTACAGCTTGTCCCGGATGGGGCAGTGTCCCGTTCAAGGGAGATACCTGGTTGGAGAAAATCCCGCAAACCGACGGCTAGGTTGGCGCAGGTCCTCGCCATTCCACATGCGAGAAATACTGCCAATTCTCACGATAAAAAAAGCATTAACTATATCTTCGGGACTAACGACCATAGTTGCTGCCGCGCCGCGGACCTACAACATGTCGGGTGCCGTGTCCTGCGTTCATCTTCTTGGACACCCCTGTGCCACGGGGACCGTCCGCGAACCGTCCTCTGTTTCGCGCGATAAGGAATACGCCTCGCGGATGTCTTTTCCGACGGGACGCGGCGGCGAGGGCGAGCGCTTTCAAAATTGACTTAAAGTGGCAGTTAAAGCCCTCGAAATGCGTAAAGTGAACATAAAACAGGGAAGTATGAATCGACGGGAAGGTTCGTTTAGAGCTGTCGAGTTGGGGCGTGGAAGGTCGGAGGGGACGGAGTCTTGTTTTTACGGGGAGGCCGTGGAGTGCCCTCGAGGGATTGAGCAAAAAGCGTCTGCTGCAAGCTGCGCTTATCGCGGCGTATGACTGTTTTTAATTCAGTAAAGAGACTGTTTCACACACGCGCTACCGAATTTTACTTGTCTGCACATTTTTATCAAAGCAGGTTTGTGGAGACATTTCATACTCCGTTTTCGGTGTATTTGTAAACTTCATTTACTAAGCGTGTTTGAAAAAATCTTAAATATTATCTGAGTTACGAATAACCATTTTCATCTTATATTGTAAATCTGTGAGCTAATGGATATTACCTTGCAATCAGCTAATTGTGGTCATATAAACATAGTCGTCATCATTATTATATTTCAAATTTGTGCCATTGCCTTGTCAAAATATATTTCTCCATATGGGAGATATATTTTGAAATTACATTATTCACTATGAGAATGAGTTCTGCAATGACTTACAACACACCAAACTTATAAGAGAATAGTTCCTCTGCTCGTGGAATTCAATACAAAAATATCTATAAATATAAAATTATGTTCATGCTGAGAGTACAATATAAAAAAAGACCTGAAGAATCAACATGAGTTTCCCAAATCGAATCTTTTTAAAACGAAAAGTAGTTGAATAAAATTATTCAAAATAAGGAACTGATCAATAAAAAGGAATTTCTAGTAGATGTCGGGTAAATTTTGTTTTTCATTCAGGTTTCTACTTATATTACAGGTTATAGGTAATTTGCAATGCTAGCGAAAAGAACATTTCAGAGAACTAAACAAGACAAATGGACGTGGGAACTTGATTGCCGCACATGTGGCTATCAAAGACATTGAATGAACGTGCACTGCGTCTTAAAGCAGCAACAAGCGACAGCAATTCTCTACTCCAATCAGCCTTCGTCCTCCGACACAGGCACTAGCAGACGCCTATTCAGAGCACGGCGTAATTCCAGTTCATTACAACGACCTCCCCACTGTCACACTTTTTCTAGCTCACCTCTATCGATTCTCGTGTCCTCACAAAGCTTAACTACTTCTCTCCTCCGAGTTGTTTTCCACTCCTTCCCTTTCTTTCGTTTCGTTTCAAACATCAACTGTCACATCTGATTACGCAGCTGGTTCATTATTTTTCGAAACTATATTTTCAGTTTTACATCTTTTTTTCCTGACCTATCCTCTATTCCCTGTCCATTCTTCTTAATATATCCATACCTTCACTTCTTTATATGTTCTCCCTTTTCCTGCATTCTTCTCATATCTCCTTCGTTTACTGAACCTTTTCCGATTTCCTATCATCCCATTCTTTTTTCCTCTTTGTACCGCTCCCATTCCTCTACATTCCCCCACACCGCCCCTCATTCCTTCCCCAATTTCTCTTCAATCTATCCCTTTGCTCCTGCTTGCATCTCTTATCCGTCTTATCATCAAGCCTCTTCTAACTAGATGCATTTGTATCCAACATCTGAAATAAAATACCTCTTACTTCCTTTTTTAATTTCCTCTTCGCACCCTTGCACCCACATTCTACACATCTGTTCGTGAAATAAGTACAAAACTCACACCATTCTTCTCAATTATTCTCTCTCCCTCTCTCTCTCTCTCTCTGACCCTTTGTCCTTCCCATTTTCACATAAACCCACTTGTCTGCTCCGTTCACCCAACTCTCACATCAATCATCGTCGTCCAGGTACTCCTCTCTTAACACGCTTGTTTGTGATGAACTTCTCTTGTAAATCTCCAATACTATTTTATTTATCTCCTCCTCTCCCCCATCATTCCTCTATTTCTTACGTACTTTCATGTTTTTCATCACACATCGTCACCATCGTCATGTATTCTTGAACTCTTCCACCAACCGCCATCCCCAAATTATTTTATCCACTTTATTGTCTCTCTCTCTCGCTCTCTGTCTCTGTCTCTCTCTCGCTCTCTGTCTCTGTCTCTCTCTCTCGCTCTGTCTCTGTCTCTCTCTCGCCCTGTCTCTGTCTCTCGCTCTGTCTCTGTCTCTCTCTCGCTCTGTCTCTGTCTCTCTCTCGCTCTGTCTCTGTCTCTCTCTCTCGCTCTGTCTCTGTCTCTCTCGCTCTGTCTCTGTCTCTCTCGCTCTGTCTCTGTCTCTCTCGCTCTGTCTCTGTCTCTCTCGCTCTGTCTCTGTCTCTCTCGCTCTGTCTCTGTCTCTCTCGCTCTGTCTCTGTCTCTCTCGCTCTGTCTCTGTCTCTCTCTCTCTCTCGCTCGCTCTCTCTCGCTCTCTCCTTCCTCTGCATTCTCCTTTTCCTCCCTGCTTGGTCCTCCTCTCACCTCACCACTCATCGCCGTTCAAACAGCGCCCCACCCCCCACCACGCGGCCCCGCCCCCCGCTATTTACGAGCCGACCGCCCAGCAGGCGAATTACGCGCCTTTTACGCCGTATTTAAAAGCCATTACGCGGCCGCGCGTCGAGTTAAGTCGCCGTCGCCGACGGCCGCAGTAAATTATCGCTAATGAAGCGACGACGGCGGCGGTGGCGGTGCGCGCACCCGGAAGACGCGGCAATGGGGGTGGAGTGGGGGCCGCTCGGGGGCGGCGGCTGGGGTCGCTGCGGGGAGACCATCGGTCAGGCGTCTCCGACCGCCGCCCCCGCAGACGTCCGCCTGAATTTAGGCACTGTCACGGAACGCCTTCACCACACCACTCGCGCTCCCCTGCGCTCCTCTTCGTTTATACTGCATTTGATAAAAGCTTTGTTTTAACTATTTCACTCATATGATTTCGGCCAATGACATTGAAGAATTTGTACCAGTCGAAGGAGTCGCTGCTGCAATCCTCCTCGACTCTTATTGGTTTTGTCTTGTTGCTTTCGTCTTAGCACCACCGCGTAACTGATCTGGCGTAATGATCGAGAATTACTTCAAACATTTGGATCCAGCTGAGTAACAGAATAGCAGAAGTTATTGAATTGAAAATATAGTGGCAAGATTTGGAAGATCGTTAAATGAAGATATTGATGTACTTATGTGCGACGCCCAGCTTAAACACGAACTAAAGAATAAAAAGTGCACACGAAAATATTTTAATAGTTTTGCAAATCCACAAGAATATCATCTTACAGGACAAAAAGGAAGGAGACTGCTCAAATTTAGAAAGTTTTGGCATGCAATAAGAGAAAACCAAATGGAGAGGAATATAAGGAATACGTGGTTAAAGCAAAATGGAATGTCACAGCCTAAATAATTAAAGAAAAATATTTTAATGAATATTACACAGTAAATCCTTTTTTTAGGCTAATAACCTCCGAGAACAGCAGATAAACTTTAAGAAAAAACACCTACGAGAAATGATTCTGAAAAAGAAAATTTAGTTCTGCCGCAGTGAAATCAGACCAAACGCACAGTCATCAGGTGAAACAGTCGCAAAAACCAATCATTGAGAGATTTGTGCGACTAAACAACTCACAACAATAGGTTAAATCATTTGTTCTCTATCGTATCACCTAAATTAGATTGGCGTGATGGAGAAGCTTTAAGGTGTTCAATACATTACTTTCACGAAGACAATCATGGAAAACCTAGAGCCTCTAGTGGTATTACCTTTGAAATGAGAAAACCAGGATCTATACCTCTAACAAGTATCTCTAATAAGTAGCAGACTAATAATCATGCATCTCTAATAAGTAGAGACTACATGTCTCAGAAGAAAACTAGTCACAGAATGTGCATTAAATTACGTACGTGGTATATTTATTCATACGCATATGCTTCTGTACAGAGGTTAATGTTCATTTCGACAGCTGTCATTTTACTGATTGTTGTCTCTCCCGCGAGTTTGGGGCCTCCTACAACCCTTACGTCACGATGAGTACGCAGATAATTAATTACCAGTTCAGAAAAATTGTGAACCATTGAACACAGTTTTATATCACAGTGAATGGCAAAATGTATAGAAGATTAAGTGATTGAAGCTAGTAATAAACAAAGAAACAAATATATAAAAAGCGTTCCAGTTGCCCTTGCGGCGAGGGGATGTGTCGGCAGGCGACGCGGCGCCTCGGGGACCTGGCGGGCGGCGCCATTGTGCGGCGCACGTGGTAATTTAATTTGCAGCCCCGGAATAGCTCGCGCGCCTCCGCGGCCGCACGCACGCGTGACGTCACGCTCTCTCTCTCTCTCCCTCCCTCCCTCTCTCTCTCTCCTCAGCGTCACACCACGCCCACTCTTCTCTCTGCCACACCTTGCCATGGCCCTCTCCGTCTCCCCTTGCCGCCCCAGCCTTCCACCCTTCCACCCATTCGTCACCTCCCGTGCACCGACTCACCTTGCCTTGCCGCCTCCTTCAAATTTTAATTTATTAATATGGCTGAAATGTTATGAAGTATAAATAAATGAAACAACATTAATTCTCACATGCAAACTTATCAGAAAGGTGGTCAATTTGCAATACCTTGTCTTGCTTCCTTTCTGCTTCAACTCGCCTTGTCTCTCCCCTCCCCGTCACCTCAATTTTCCTTGTCCTGCTTTATCTTGTCTTCCCTTGCCTTGCCCCGCCTTGTCTTGCCTCATCTCACCTCACTTCCTCTCCCTCTTGCCTCGCCATTCTCCTCCTACCCTTGTATTGCCTTGCATTACCTTGTGTTGCTTTACTTTGCCTTGCCCTCGTCATGTCACCTCACTTCTCCTTCTCGGCCAGTCTTTTCCTTCCTTACCTTAACTATTCCTTTCCTTCCTTGCTTCATCATCTCCCCTCGAATCTTCTCCCTCTTACGTCACCTCTCCCCGTCTCTGCAGACGACAGCGCAACCGCTACGGAATACCTAGTCAAGCTCAGTTCAGCAGGCGCTGTGTCGAGTGCGGGCGCTCGCCGCAGCTCACGAGCGAAAGTCATTTCATCTTGGCGCGGCTGGTAGCTGGCACAGTTCGGGATTGCGTTTCGACTGCTGTGACTAGGGTATCAGAGACGTTTCGTCTTTTAGGTTCCAAGTTGCAGACGATCGTGTGACTGTGCCAGGAGTTGACTATTGCTTAATATTTTGGTGTTTATTTTTTATAAATTCTGTGGTGAGAAATTACTTCCGTGGGCTTTGTTTCGTGAAATATGATTAGCTATATCGCTTTAAATTCGCTCCATTTTTTCCCCGCTTGTCGTTAATAATACTCATAGTATTATCTATTTTTTTGCTCAATGTATTAAGTTATATGAATATAATGTATGAGTAAAATGTTTAATGTATGATATTACATGAGTATAAATAAATGAAAATAAATGTTTATCTTCAATTCATATTTACACAGCAAATGCCATTCTTAGCAATTCTAATAATTCTTTCGCTAATCAAAAATGTATACTTCAATGATAATTTTACTTCAATATAACTTTGTTGCGAAAATAATTTGATTACATTCTCGAATGTCAATATATCACGAAATCTCCAAAATTAATCAAAATCGCTCTAATTTACCTCTTGACAGTTTCATCCCTAATGTCACAATCACACGCTTTGGTCCCTTCCTTTCCTAATCGGCTAGCCTCCCCTCAGAGGTCCCTTCTCCGCCACTCCTACTTGCCCTTTCGCGAGCTGTCACTCGTGAGCCACAGCAGACGTTGCCATTTCTTCAATGGCGTCGACGCAACGGCGCAGTCTCACGCCCCTGTTCATTGCTTTCGTATAAAACATTAAAAGCATCACGAGACATTAATTTTATTCCAATTGCTTGTCGTTTTATTTTTTAGTAGTCACTAAGTTTGGAAAGAACTTTATACAAAATGAGAAACAATTCTTTATTTATTTTGAATAACTCGTTACGTATACCAGCAGTCTCGAGCGGAAATGTCTCCAGGATGACACAGCTTTCCAGATGTATGCCGATAATCCAAACTTTTTTGGAAATTTTCGGAATCATTTGGAGTAATAGACATGAGGAATCATCTAATAACTTGATCTTAAGTGGTGAGAAAAGCATGCATAAAGAAGAAAGGATCTTATACTGTGCAAAGCCCGTTTAGGGTTTGGTAAGGTTGTTTATGTTTTTTTTTTTTTTTTCGGGATATGCCAGGAAGTAAAGAGGGAAACCGAAAGATAAATTACAACAGCCGTATGCAACCACTTCGAACGAAAGTTTTAATGGAACACATGGCAGCATATTTGTCGGAACCAATGAGAATTATTTGTTTCTTTTCAGTAACACGTTTCTGAAAAAAGTACACAATACTGACAGCTACAGCTTTCCTTTCGCAAGTACCATTTCCGAGAAAACCTCAAATTAGGGGAGGCGTACCTACATTCCAGCATCGCCAACATTTAGTTAGAAGGCAGCTAATTCCCCTCAAAAGCAGCGCGCTACTTGGTTACGGCCCGCAGAGTAAATATTTCTGCCGTGACCCAGATTCAACGGAAAGGAGAAAATCCCGAACTCAGCGGCCTCTGCTGTAGAGCTGCTACTCGGCCGATGCGGGGCATCTTCAAACTTCCCTTGACGAAAATCTTCGGTGTAAATACGGTGTTTCAACTACTTGATCGTGGAGAAGAAGTTACCAGGACTGGATTTAGGGGTGGGGTTTAGACACTGTAAACTCAGTTAGAACACCCATGGATGCCCAGAAAGGAGAGAGTAGATGGAGCAACTTCCCGGAGGTCCCTAATTAATTAGGGATGGAAATTGATTTCCACCGAAAAATTAAAAATAGAGTCATTTTCCAGAAAATATTGTTTTTCATATTTTTTAAAAAAATAGGCTATATTTCACACACAACTGAGTCAAAATTAATAAAAAAAATTAAACTGCATTTACTTCTAATTCAAATTAGCCGCTATAAGTTATTCTGTTGCAAAGAGAAATATATTCACTTTATGTACACCAGAAGCACAACTTAATAATCTGATTATAAAAACGATGTTTGTTTGTTGGTTGGTTCATCCGATTGCAATGAAACTTTTTCAACATATTGCTTGCAATTCCAGGAAGAAGATAGGCTTATTACGAATGGAATACCTGCGAACATAGACGACGTTAATGATGGTTTTATGCTAACTCAAACGCTCTGAATACGGCGCTCCACGCAACGGCGCTTGACGCAACCCATTGCACACTGAAGTACGATTATAAAGACGTCATTGCACATTCTGTCCCTGTGATTGTGAAATTTCTCCCGAGAGAGACCGATTCAGGGCGAGACAGAGGAAGACATAAACGCAGGGAGAGAAACAAACAGAAAGAGTCAGAGAAAGAGAAAGAGAGACAGAGAAACATAGAGAGACAGACTCAGACAGGGACGGTAAGAGAGACGCAGAGAAAGGCGGACAGTCGTGGAGAGAGAGACGGAACCACACTCGCGAAAAAGTATTTTGTCTATTGAAACTTTTGCGGAGCATACAGTAGAACGTGATTAACCATCATATGACCAGTAGCATGTAAAGTGTAATACATTGCAATAGCGAAGCATTGCCGGGTCCACTAGTAATTCATAAAGCAAGGGTCCTTATGGATGTACTTCTCTAGGCCCCATGTTTGTCTTGGCGGGATCTCTGTGAAATTCTAGATACATGAGAAAGAAAGTCGAATACTTCGCCGAAAAAAATTGAAATACGTTTTCTCTTATCACAAAAGTTCCCTACTAGCAATGGGAGTGTGACTACTGCACTGGTAACAAGCAACATGTAATATACTTTGGTGTTCGGATCCCACTTGTTTGTTTCCTATTTGTAGCGACACTATTCAGTCACTACTTTCTACCTGACGTCTGTGAATTTCTTCAGACTCACTTGAATCATCCTCTTCATTAATATCTGCAAGAGTCTACTCGTGGGTGGAAATTATGGTGACATTCCATTCACAATACTAACTTCTATAAAAATAGACGAGTCACAAATGTCTCAAAACGACAATCCATTTTGAAGATAATTCTGTGAAAATTGGGTATAAAACATCAATTTTTATAGAAACTTATACGAAATCTAAGTTAAGTATGCTGGATTGTGCATCAATATAACGTATTATGGTAATTTAGAGCTAAGTCACTCGAGTTCGCAACATGCTTGAAGCTTTCAGATTGTTCTCTTATTTCTCAACAAAATGTGTCGTAGTTTTCACCTGTCTGCCATATGAACTCGCTATGACACAGGAAAATAAATCATGGATTTCTACCGCGCGTAAACGCTGACGGCTGCCAAAGCCGATTTGCGTACCATATGTTGAGCTCTGAGGCAACTCGTACTATGTTTGTGCGATTGTGGTACCCCAGTGGCGAGAAGCGATGGAATGACGCACACATGTCGCCGAGAAGCTCTTGTCATTAGCTTTCCCTGAGCCGCTCACGCGAGAGAATGGATATCTTTAGAAAAAACAACGGAAGGTTCTGTTCCCTGTTTTTATCATGTGTTATCTCTTCTGACTCATTTTTTAGAAAAACTAATCCTTCGACATCTCTAGGGTATTTCAGAGAATTTAATTTACCCAAAATACTTATACATCTAATTATTACTTGGTATGTACTACGTAGATATGAGACAAAATTATTCTTCTTACATTTTCAGAATTGGAAAACTAAGGAAATCTGGTATAGAGAGATTTTAACCCAACGCCGCATAATTATATTAACGCTAAATCTGGCATCCCAAATCCCAAATCAATCCCAAATTGTCTTACATTTTTAAAGATAAGAATTTGAAATGTCAAAACCTTTGGCTGCGTGCTTCACAATGAAGGTTACCGCCTACTGCTCATAAGTCGTCGTGCACTCCTTATGGTCCTTTGGGCCAAAACCGCAGGCGCATTGGACTGCGCGCGGCAGGCGGGGCGTTCCACAGGGCTTCACATCCGGCGCCGATCGATATCTCGAGATTTCCAGCTCTGTCGCGCGGGGCTGCGATGTCAGCCGACTAGCTCCGGCATCCACTCTCCCGCTTCAGCGAGAGAAGAGAAGAGAGAAGAGAGAAGAAGAGAGGAGAGAGAGGAGAGAAGAGAGAGGAGAGAGAGGAGAGAAGAGAGAAGAGAGAGGAGAGAGAGGAGAGAAGAGAGAGGAGAGAGAGGAGAGAAGAGAGAGGAGAGAAGAGAGAGGAGAGAGAGGAGAGAAGAGAGAGGAGAGAAGAGAGAGGAGAGAGAGGAGAGAAGAGAGAAGAGAGAGGAGAGAAGAGAGAGGAGAGAGAGGAGAGAAGAGAGAGGAAAGAGGAGAGAAGAGAGAGGGGAGAAGAGAGAGGAGAGAAGAGAGAGGAGAGGAGAGAGAGGAGAGAAGAGAGAGGAGAGAGGAGAGAGGAGAGAAGAGAGAGGGGAGAAGAGAGAGGAGAGAGAGGAGAGGAGGGAGAGAGAGGAGAGAGAGGAGAGAGAAGAGAGAAGAGAGAGAAGAGGGAGAAGAAAGAGAAGAGAAGAGAGAGGAGAGGAGAGAGGAGAGAGGAGAGAAGAGAGAGGAGAGAAGAGAGAGGAGAGAGAAGAGAGGAGAGAAGAGAGAGAAGAGAGAGGAGAGAGGAGAGAAGAGAGAGGAGAGAGGAGAGAAGAGAGAGGAGAGAAGAGAGAGAACAGAGAGGAGAGGAGAGAAGAGAGAGAACAGAGAGGAGAGAGGAGAGAAGAGAGAACAGAGAGGAGAGAGGAGAGAAGAGAGAGAAGAGAGGAGAGAGGAGAGAAGAGAGAGAAGAGAGAGGAGAGAGGAGAGAGAAGAGAGAAGAGAGAGGAGAGAAGAGAGAGAAGAGAGAGAAGAGGGAGAAGAGGGAGAAGAAAGAGAAGAGAGAAAGAGAAACACGAAACTAGACTGACGGATGTACGGAAGGAAGAAAGCAGAGGCCGACAGACCCAGATTCCAGTCGGGATTAGCACATTGCGAGATTCATTTGCTATGGTGAGTGAGTGGTTCTCCAAATACATTACATGTTTCTTTCACCTTCTTTCTGGTACTTATACGGTTGAGGATGAGATTGGATTTAAATTAGAAGAATGTCGGGAAGGACTTTTAAATCAATCAATTTCACATTCAAATACGTACTTGAAAACCTTTGTAAGCAGGAAATTTTCATTTCAAAACTGACGTGCTTTTTCATGCTATTCCATTTTGTAGTTTTGTGTCACAAACATGATGAAATTAATATAATCCTGAGAGACAGCAACAAATTTAACGAGTATTCATTCCGGTAATTTTATATGTTACCGTTCAGAAAACTAAAAAAACTGATACAGTTATTGCGCTGGTACTCGTAAGGTCAATAACATCCATGCCATATCAACATCCATAAGCGTGCGCAGTGGAAACATTTTCACAAGGAACCCAGAGCCATAAGTGAAGTGACATTTTTAATTTCCATAAATTTGTGTTAGTACTGGTTTTCCTCTTTTAAATTAGTACTTAAGAATTTTTTTTAAATTTTACTTAATTTAAATCGCTTTAGAAACGGCTGAGGTTTTAGCAACTACTACTGTTTTATGCGAAAGAAACGACATTTTAAAAAGTTAGAATAAACATGGAATAATTAATTACAATAACTTTTCACAAAAACTTAAATTAGTAAGCAAACCAAATAAATTAAGGCATTTCTTTCACATTTGAGGAATAGGCTTACTAGGAGGGTTAACTCCATAAATATATGAGAGCGTAGGCTTCCGCGGCCGGAGTCAGTATTTACCAGGCTGTCCGGGTGACGCCGCGTCCATGGCGGAGGTGCCGACGTTTCGGTCGCCATTCTGCGACCTTCCTCATTACGACCTTCCGCATTACGCCCTGACCTTCGCCCTGACCTTCGCCATGGACGGGGCGTCACCCGGACAGCCCAGTAAAAAACCCTATAAATAGTTTAACATAAATCCATTTGTATTTTATAATATAAATTATTAAATGTATATTTTAATTTTTTTGTAATATGTTTAATTTATTTACTAGTAAAATATTTCAAACGTAAATATAAAAATGTTCAATGGAGAAGGGGACATAAAATTGTCATTTTAGGTATCACTCGCCGAAGTTAATATCGTATATACCCGTCATTAGCGTATTATAGTTGAAATGCAATACTACATAGAAAAAACGTTACTAATACGACTTCTGCATGTAATGTCATTAGTGTTGATGTGGATGAAAGGGAATTGGAAAAAAAATATTACAACTATTGTTCGGTTCACCACTTTTTGATTTTGCAATTAGAAATTATCTCTCGTCTTTTACGACCGTGATTACTAATAAGATTGAAGCTTATAACTACAGACCCAGCACCAGCGATAAACCTTTCAATTTCAACGGAATAAAAAAGCCTGAATATACTTAATAATCACTAATAAAGATAATGAGAAGTTCCGTCACCCCTTGACATCATCAGGCTGACACACTGTCGGCCTCTCGCACTTTCGATACCTTGCCATTATCCAGACAGATCAGTCCATCCCGTTTCCCAAAATATCCCACGTGCCATAAAGCTCGTCTAAAAAGTAAATCTAACAGGCGGTACCCTCTAAATCACCCGTCATATCAAATCAATGCGCCACAAATAAATGTAAAAGAACGCACATCCCTCAAACAGTCACAGCAACCAACCCATCATCATTTCGCTGACACGCTGCCAATATGTCCAGGTGGGAGAGGCAGCGGGAATCATTGCTGGAGAGGAGTGGGGGAGGGGCGGAGGGGGATGGGAGGAGTGTGGAGGGGAGAGGTCAGGGAGTGAAAGAGAACGAAAGAGTTACGGAAGGGAGGTGGATGGATTGGGAGAGATGGGGAAGGATAGAATATGGTAGGAGCGAGGAGGTAAAAGGGAGAGAGGAAGAGGATACAAGAGTTGGGAGAGGAGAGAAGAGAGGGGCTAGGAGAGGATAGACGGGGAGGGGAGGAGGTGATAGAAGGCACGGGGAGGCGAGGAAAGAAGGGGTAGGAGGAGAGAGAGAGAGAGGATGGTAGGAGCTAGAAGGTAGAAAGAATGGAGAGGGAGTGCAGGAAGACAAGAGGGCCGAATAGAAGAGGAGAGGGAGAAGAGGAGAGGGGGTGGCTGAGGCGAGATGAAAGGGAAATGGAAGGGGCGGGGAGGAGTGGAGAGAGAATGGCAGGGGCGAGATGGAAAGGGCTGGAGAGAAGAGGAGAGTATAAAAGGGATGGGGAGGAGAAGAGACAAGAGGAGGGTGGATGGGTAGAAGTGGAAGAGGGGGGAGTGAAGCGGGAGAGGAGAGGATCGAATGGGCGGGAGAGGAGAGGTGAGGTGAGGAGAGGGGGTGGCGGGGCAAGGGAGCGGGCAGAGCGCTTGCGCGCCCCGAGGCGCCGGCTCCATAAAATTACTCTCCCGATAATAAAAAATTCAACGACCGAAAGCTATTCGCTGAAAAATCATTAAAATCGCTACCGGTGAATTAGCATCGAATGAATAGCATATTACGGCCGTAATGAGGTTTTTGTTCGCGAAACTTGGGGCCCGCTTTAATTACCGCTTTCAGGCAGAGTGTACACGGTGGAAAATGGGGAAAGCCGCCGGCCCCGCGGCCGGCGCACGGGCGGGGCGGGCCGCAGCGGGGCGGGGCCGGGCGCGGCGGGCCGCAAGCAGACGGAAACAAACAGTCGCCCGGCGACGCGCGCAGGTATGGAGCGGCCGCGGCCGGAGAGAGGGCCAGAGACGTAAGGCGTCTGCTCCGCGCGCGCGGGAGCGCAAACGCCAGTCACAGCACATTGAATTGAATTGAATTGAATTTGCCTTATTTTACGTGGCGAGACTCGGGCCATCAGGCCCGCTCTTCCGTCTGACCACGCAAATTTCGCTACGCTCCTATCAGAGCAGAGAAAGGAGGTATTTCTTGGGCGAGAAACCGGCGATTTGAATTTAGCTCAGAGGCGTCATTTAGGCTTGAGGATCTTTTACATGCAAGTAAATCTACTAACATGGGACAGCCGGCTTTACTTCCCCTCCGAAGGAAGGCGTACGAGGGATTTTGTCGCCCTAAAAATCCACGGCTTCGATCGGGTTTGCACCCGCGAGCTTGGGTATAACAGTCCGGTACGCTAACCGTCACACCATCGCCGCCGCCTGCACATCGACGGGCACAGCACATGGGCATTGCGGCTGGCGAGCCCGTTAGCCACCTGCGGGATCGCAGCTTCGAATGTGTCACTTTGGGATAATTTGCGCTGAATGCCTTGTTTTTTTTAATGAATGTATGATGTTTTGGACCGAGCGAAATGGCTCAGGGCACAGCGCGCTGACTTCGCGTTCGGGAGGTCCAGCTTTCAAATCCTCGTGCCGGCCATTCTGACTGAAGGTTTCGTTGTTTATCTCAGTCATCTCAGGCGAAAGCTGGGATGGTTCTTCTGAAAAGACACGACGGATAAACTGGAGTCGCTAGTCGAATTCGTTAACTACGTGAGGTCCCGAAGATTAAGTGAATTCGAGACATCGTGGGTTTCTCGTTGGGTGACCGACTAAATTCAAATACAAATGACCTGGATAAACTATTAAAAAACTAACTCATCTTGACCAATATCTTTGGTAATCTCATTATGCCAAGATTTAATCAACTTGGTGTTTAATTTTTTCAGATTTATAACATGATATTCTGTGAATACAATATGGAGTTTCGTAGTATACAGGCGAGTTTACACCCTTCTAGGATGTGTAGAGAAGTCCAAGATAATCACTTTTTGTCCATGATCTAAGTGGTGAAAATTTCATACAACGAAGTTACGCAAATGTCTTTTTTTTCTTATTGTTAGGTAACTTTACTTGACCCGGTACACGGTACATGTAAAGTTATCTTACTGTACAGGTACAAGAAATCTCTTTGAGTGAATAAGAAAGAACCCGCCGAACAATAATGCATCAGAATTTGAAAAACCATCAGAAATAAATGTCATATGTCTAACTTCATTGTATGAAATTTTCAGCAGGTATCCTTGGGCAAATGGGTCATCATCGTTCTCTCTTCTTGTCTTAGACGTTTGTAAAATTTATTATGAGACAACTGTAAAATACTACCGTTAATTGTATAATACTAAAATAACTCTGTATAATACTACAGAGTACTTTAACGTTTTAAATGGGATTCCAGGAAGAATATAAATTTGAAGAAGACAAGAGGGGATTAATGGTGAATGCGGGAAGGTAGAGGAGTGGAGGCGGAAGTAAGTGATATAGAGGGGAGGTATACAATCAGAGGCATTTTAAAGAAAATTGAATTGTAAATACCAATATGCACATAATTCAAATAACTTTGCGCAAAATATTCGTTCGGCCCTCTTAAGTTCCATGGTGTTGATACATTAACTTATTTATTCATGTTCTCATTTCCAACGAAGGCTTTTAATAACCCAATGTGAAAGCGAAGAATGCTCTAACGAGTGTGCGTATAATAGGAGGCTCGTTTGATTTCAAGGATCTGTATTCCTCTCACCTAAGAACTTTCCACTTCGCGTTACGTGCAAAACCAGGTAGCCATTAAATTCGATTTTATCACGTTGGTCCTTGGGTCGAGCGCGGGCCTCCCGGCCGCTCCCCGCGGGCTCAAACAGGACTTCACGGGGCACGCGCACGTGGCGCTGGCGGTGGCGGTGGTGGCGAGGTCAGCCTGGCGCCAGGCTACGCCCACGGGGCTTAACCAGCTCTGTTCGTTGCAATGGCCAGCTGTGCTGGTGGTGGCGGTTTTCCCCAGTCTCACGAGCGTGGGACTTGATAGTATGATGTTGTGGTATAAAGTGGTGGTGGGGTCATGTGGCGGTGGAGTGATGTGGCGGTGGGGTGATGTGGTGGTAGGATGATGTGGTGTGGGGTGATGTGGTGGTGGGGATATGTGGTTGTTGGGTGATGTGGTGGTGGGTAGACGTGGTGGGGTGATGTGATTGAGGGGGTGATGTGGTTCTGGGGTGATGTGGAGGTGGGGTTATGTGATAGAGTGGGGATATTGTAGGATGATGTGATAGGGTCATGTGGTGATGAGGCGGGGTGGTGTGGTGGAATGGTGGTATGGTATGGTGTGGTGGAGTGGTGGTATGGTGTGGTGGAGTGGTGGTATGGTGTGGTGTGCTATGGTGGTATGGTGTGGTGGTGTGGTGATGAGGTCGTGAGGTGGTAGGATGATATGGTGGTGTGCTATTGATGTGGTGGTGGTGTGGTGGTGGTGTGGTGGTGGTGGTGTGGTGGTGGTGGTGGTGTGGTGGTGGTGGTGGTGTGGTGGTGGTGGTGGTGGTGGTGGTGGTGGTGTGGTGGTGGTGGTGTGGTGGTGTGGGGGTGGTGGTGTGGTGGTGGTGTGGTGGTGGTGGTGTGGTGGTGGTGTGGTGGTGGTGTGGTGGTGGTGGTGGTGGTGTGGTGGTGGTGTGGTGGTGGTGTGGTGGTGTGGTGGTGGTGGTGTGGTGGTGGTGGTGTGGTGGTGGTGGTGTGGTGGTGGTGGTGTGGTGGTGGTGGTGTGGTGGTGGTGGTGTGGTGGTGGTGGTGTGGTGGTGGTGGTGTGGTGGTGGTGTGGTGGTGGTGGTGTGGTGGTGGTGGTGTGGTGGTGGTGGTGTGGTGGTGGTGGTGTGGTGGTGGTGGTGTGGTGGTGGTGGTGTGGTGGTGGTGGTGTGGTGGTGGTGGTGTGGTGGTGGTGGTGTGGTGGTGGTGGTGTGGTGGTGGTGGTGTGGTGGTGGTGGTGTGGTGGTGGTGTGGTGGTGGTGTGGTGGTGGTGTGGTGGTGGTGTGGTGGTGGTGTGATGGTGGTGTGGTGGTGGTGGTGGTGTGGTGGGGGTGGTGTGGTGGTGGTGAGGTGGTGGTGAGGTGGCGGTAGTGAGGTGGTGGTGAAGTGGTGATGTGGGAGGATGATATGGTGGTGTGCTATTGGTGTGGTGTGTGTAGCGATGGGGCGGGGGAGGTGGCGAGCGTTCGAGCGGCCCATTTGCCCGCGTGGCTCCCCCGAGACCCCACGTGCGGACCACTCACGCGCCTATGCGCCTGGCAGCGCGCCCTCCCGATTTACGAATATTCTACCGCCTATGAAGGTCGGCCGTGTTTACGAGGATAATGGGTCGTCGCCGATACGCCATGGTATAACATTGCCGCATAAATATGAATCCTGATGCACAATCTGCTGTGTTGTGAACTCGCTACCAACGTCCGATCGTCCGTTAAATCTAATCGAGTTTCATAGACAGGCAGGGAGAGAGTTGGAATTTGTGAATTTTGACAGCTCGTGTCGTAGTGCAATATAACAAAATGCGAAAAATATGTTCATACACATCTGCGTTCATATACTACGCACATAGATGTCAGTATCCAGATCGTTGATTCTTTCAGAAAATAAAACAATAATATGCAAGTATAAAAAGCGTTTATTTCCATTTAACATAGCAAAATGCAACAAACTTACATTATGATAACATTTTATTGTTTCTTTTCAATTTCTCTTCAATTTTGGATACGTAAGTTTATAAACACATGCATATTTAGAACATTAAATTAAAAATACTGTTATCTTGTGCAACATTTAGATGATGCGACGTTTCGGATAATGCTTTTTACCCTTCTTTACGGTAAGAACAATAAATATTTTCTCTTGCAATACAATAAATTTTATTCATAAATTATCTACAATTATAATCAATACAAAATTCAGAAACTCACCAAATGTGTCAAAATAGTTGTGAAAGAAACATAAATGTGGTCTTCTGTCGTTATTGCATCGAGATCTTGCATCATAGATACGATCTACTTTCTACGTCTGGCTCATCAGATGTGAAACAGATTTTAATTAAATGGACATGAGTGAAGAGAAAAGGAAGTCTGTCGAAAACAAGATTAATACAAATACTAACTAAAACCAGTTATAAGGCGAGAGGCTCAGAGACTTCTAACAATAAATAATATTAAAATAAGAGTTAACGCAAAATATGTCCGAAAAATTCCATAAATTACGTCACATTGTTTCATAATTGGTAGGTAACGTATCTTACACTCGTATTTGACAGGCACACGTTCTAACGAATCAAAGAGATTCGAACGAATCAAAACAATAGTGCACGATGAATTACCTACAATTGCAGGGAAACATGTTTAACTACGTTAAATAAGACTTTACTCATGTCCATTACCATCAGTGACCCTCTTTGACTTCCCTACATGCACAAGTCTGTAAAATTTATAAAGAGTAAATTTAAATCAATGCATTGTGGTAAACCCCGAGAATGAAGTTATTTTTACATTTACTTCATGAAATAAAAAGTAATGATACTTTTTTCCTACAACCCTCACGAACTGAATTTACAACAGATCTTATGCTTCCCTAATATTCACATTAATTACAATTATTGTCACGTATTCTTGAGTAAACGTGCCTTATTCCGCAGAGAATTTACTTAGTATAGTGCTTTTAAACTCTTGAGAGCGAGTGGTGACTAAAGACCGACGAAGTGAAATACGAACCCCGCGGATACTCGCAGCTCACATCACTCGGCGACGGGCGCTCGAGTCCCATTAGGCCTGCACATGCCCTTCAGTGCCTCCTTGCCTGCCTGGTGAGATCAACGAGACATTTGCAATTACAGGTGTAAAATGAAGTGATACGCCCTGGGGTAGACATGCAGTCCACCCTATTTAATTTTACAAATGGTTTTCTATTCTTTTAAACTTTCGATTATCTGATTTTTACATTTTTATTTAAATCAGAAAAGTCTGAGTGATATCACCACCAAATTCTATTTTCCTTTATCATGACACGACCGAGCTATTGTTAACGTTCATGACGCAACAGTACATCACGCTCCAGAAGCTAACGTTTTAAAGATATATTCAGAAACAAGCCATGCTACAGAATTTTACGTACTTTCGTGCACGTCTTTGTTTTCTGATCTTTAGTCTTCGCTAGCTTTTCGGTATTGCCCCATACTTATCGGATCGGCGCCTAAAAGACATTTTTCACATTTTCCTACTTTTTCGATCCCGTACTAGTAGAATTGAAGTACGTCATTAAGAATGTAATGGAACGACACAATATGCAATCATTTTTATTGCAAAATTTGGATCTGTCGTTGAGAAAACGTGTTTGAGCGTTTCAAAATATGCTCAATTTGGAGCTCAATTTCATAGATCAATTTTGAGTTTTCTAGTAACTTTATACAATGTTTTATGAATACCTAGGGTTCACAAGGGCAATAATGTATCTAAATGTTCATGATGAAAATATTAGCATCTGAGACATATCTCAAAATACTTTCGTTAATAAAAAATGTTAAAAACTCAAAAGAATACATCGAAATGTGGTTTAAAATATGTAATTCAGTGTATTAAGCACTATCAGTACGAAAAGTTTCAAGAGAACATTTCAAGTGTTTTTGAAAAAATTGAATTTTTATAATGCGTATTTACAAATTTCATTGGACACGATGCATGCATAATTACAAAATACATTATAAAATATTGTTAAATTTCTACCCACGTTTAGTCGCTAGCATTGTTCACAAACAGATGGACGAATATATGTTTTGGCGAACCGTAATAATTCGGTGTCAAGGACCCACAAAAAGTGAATTCTTCTGTGATAGAGGAAGTAGTTTAATAAATATCGGCACGCGGTTTATCGACTTGGTGGCATCAGAGCCGACAATAAGAGTTTTTTCTGTAAAAAAAACCGTTTTTTTGCCGCAACATTAAAATTATTTCTCTATACTACGCATATAATACGCAAGAATGTAAAAGAATAACGAAATCATGATACAGTTCTATAATGATTTCATTGGAATGACCTTATTAATCGCTAGTCAATGATTGATTTGCTTACTATACCACTAGGGAATGTACCTGTGCGAGTATAATACTCCTTGCGTCATCATTCCTGGCTCCCGCATAGTGCGCTATCTCCTTACAATACAGATCTACGACCGTGGGATCCGCCCGCTCCCATCCCACAACCAGTCCCCAAGCCGCACCTTGTGTCTTGCTAACCCCATCCCATCCCCTTGTCTCGGACACCCTCGCCGATATCCCTCACGTCGCCCGATCCCCCACCCCCACCCCGCCACGGCCTCGTCCGCCCCGGGGGACCGGCTGCGGCCCCCAGAGGGCCGTGATTTATTAAGGGCGCGCGCGGTGCGGCGCGGTGCGGCGCGGCGCGGTGCGGTGCGGTGCGGCTCGGAACGGAGCGACGGTCCCCGGCCCCCGCGTATCGACCCCCGCCCCCGCCCCCTCCCGCCGGCCGCCCGCCCGCCACCTGCCGCGAGCGCAGCGTGCGCGAGCGATCGGGTCTTTGATTGCAGCCGTAATGACGAAGGACGCCGCGCCAATAACCGGAACCGCTGCACTCGCGCTATTTACGGAAAACGAGGAATACGCACTCCCGTGTCCGACGCTGGGCCTCGAGACAGGCGAGAGAATAAGCAGGTGGTTCGGATAGCAGTGAGAGTGTGTGTGAGACAGAGAGAGTTAGTCTGAATGTTTGGGTCTAAAGCCTTCTCTGATAGCACATGGGCTCCTCTAAGAAGAGAGAGAGAGAGAGAGAGAGAGAGAGAGAGAGAGAGAGAGAGAGAGAGAAGGACAAGGAGAAGAGAGAAACTGGAAGGAATGGGAGAATGAATGAAAATGATGTGAGAGACAGTGAGAGAGAGTGTACGGGAGAGACAGCGAGCCAGAAAGACAGCGAGTCAGAGGCAGTGAGTGTGAGAGGCAGTGAGTGTGAGAGGCAGTGAGTGTGAGAGGCAGTGAGTGTGAGAGACAGTGAGTGTGAGAGACAGAAAGTGTGAGAGACAGAAAGTGTGAGAGACCGAAAGTGTGAGAGACACAAAGTGTGAGAGACAGAAAGTGTGAGAGACAGAGAGGGTGTGAGACAGAGAGGGTGTGAGACAGAGAGGGTGTGAGACAGAGTGTGAGACTGAGTGTGAGTTAGTGAGCGAGCGAGCATAACAAGAGACTGAGAGAAATATGGGTATGTGAGGGTCTAGTACAAGGGAATGCGTCTGTGTGTGGGTGTGGTGCTGAATGGGTGAGTATGCTTGAGTGTGATGATGCTTTGTGTGGCTTCGTAAGCGTCGCGCGTCGCGGAGATGGGGAATTCCTGGCTCTGATGTGATATGGAATGTACTAGGTAGGTTTTGAGAATTCTACGTTTGTTTGTGTGTGTGTGTGTGTGTGTTTGTGCGCGCGCTCTTAGATGGAATGCGTGCGTAAGACCAATTCACAGAAAATGGTGTGTGAGAAGGATGGTGATTCGCATGTGTATGCATATCTGTGATTCTTGTTCTAAGAGAATACACTTCATATTCCAACAGCCTTTTGTCATTCTAAGAATTGAGAAAGTGTTTAAAGAGTGAGTCTATTTATACATGGAAACACGTAAGAGTCTTTGTGTGCGAACACGATTGTGTACTGAATGAAGAGTAAAGTGTGGGTCGTTATATGCGAGTGGAGAGTTATCAGACAGGTATAAATAATCATGTCGGTAATTTGCATAGCGTAGTCGTTCCGGTTGAGTAATATGAACTAATATTGACAATCTCTGATGCTATGGGGTGGGGCTCGCCAAATGGCAAATTATGACGCGTGTCCTAGATATAATGCAAACTAATGAGAGAGTGACATATGGAGTTAAAACAAGACATTCATTCCAATCTAAATGTTTCTGAAATACAAAACGTGAATATTTATTTTGAAATGGTTTATAGATATTCCCTTTCCCTATGTCCTTCATAGTCAGCGATGGTACAATAAATTCAGATGCGCAATTTTTTACGTTTAATCGGCTTTGCGATCTGCAGGTTACATTAAAAACTATACGCAATAAAAATGTTTTTACAATTTCCATGCCACATATGGTTAATTTATTTTTTATCAACACACCCAACACACCCAAATGAAAATTTCTGAGTTGGCATACAATATTTATAATAATTTGTTTGAAAAATCAATCATATTCGTATGTAATGAGGGTAAAAATGTACATGTTGGCTTTTGTATTTCATTATCGCATCCACATTCTGTATTATTATGAACTTTTTTTACCTCAGAGTTCAGTTGCGCATTTCACTTCGGGGTGTGATACACATCACTGCATAAAATTGTTTACATTGTACTGAAATCATATTTGATCAACAGGGATTTAAGACAGACAATGCAGTTCAAGCCTTCATTTTTCTTCATTCTTCAACCAGAAGAGGAAACATGTTTAATTATAGTCAATATAAAATTAAACATTCAAATAATCACATTAAGGTTCTTGTAATTAAAATATTTTGAAATGAAAATACATGAAATTGATCAATACATGAGCGTAATTAAACAAAATCTGATTTAAGTGGCAAAAAATACTTCAACTCTTTATTTGTTATCAAGAAGCACTTAAAGCACTTCTATTAAAATCATAAAATTTGGACATCAACATCAAATTATCCTGAAAAATATGTAAGAAGGTTTTCTGAAAGTATTTTTCGTAAAGAGAGGGAGTGAAAATATCCATGTCCTAAAAGGCGATTGCCTTTTCTATGGACCTAGCGTTAAAACGAACGAAAGTACAACTTCCACAATGCGACGCTTGTGTAAGGCGAACTTATATAAGTAAAATGCATACCATTAGTATGGATTTTCGAAGTTACTAGCAACGATATGTTTTTAGAACTATTGTCGACATGGAAACTCCACCATATCAGAATATCCACGATAAATGAAAGTGTTTCTCTGTAATTATTTTAATTACCCCTTGCGTTTCGCCAGCAATTAAGTAAGAAGAGAAGATTTCCAAGAAGAGACCACGCAATCGGGAGCGCCTCTAATCCCTCTTGGAGCAACCCCCGCCGCACAAAGCAAGTCCCGGCGCGCGCACAGCCCCAAAGGTGGTAACCCTGGGCGCCGCCGCGGGGCTTCCCCGGGCACGTGAAATATCCTCACGCGCGTTCCGCGGGATTATTAAGGATGTAAATATGTTTATGTGTGTGCGCGGGCGCCGCGGACGGGGGCTTGCCCGGCCGCGGGCGGCGGCGGCGCCGCGCGGTCGGGGATTTGCAAACAGGTTAAAGCAGAAGGTGCGCCCGCGAATCAATGCGATCGCCCCCGGAGGCCCGCGGCGCGAACGCCTGGAAACGGCGGCACGGGGCGACGAAACGCAGCGGAGCGAGGGAGGACGTGCCACGGAGCTGTGGGTGAGAACGCGGGGCACGGCGGGGGAAAGGAAGAGAGAGACGTCAACGGGGTGAACCGAGTTAGCAGACGCGTGGCTGAGCAGGCCAAGGTGAGGAACGGGGAAGCTGGGTGACGAATCGAAGCAAGACGAAGGAATGTAAATCTGCAAAGAATGTGGGAGATACGACGGGAGAAGAGGCAAGAAGGTCTGAAACGTAAGCGAGATTGTTCGGACAGAAGGGACAGCAATAGAAAAGCCCGACACTACGCGGACAGGCAAGGATCAGGGGGGAGAGAGGAGCAGGGGGAGCCCGGTCAGAATGGGACGGGATGTGTGTGACGGGGCCGGGTGCTGCAATGAGGAACGCAGAACACAAGGCGAAACGGAGTGTAGTAAGGCACTGGTGATATGGTAAGAAGAGAGGGTAGGGTTCGATAATGATAGGATGAAGAGGCGGGATGGGAGGGAAGGACGTGGAAGATGTAGGGATGTGCGGTAAGAGGTAGGAAGTGGTGTTGGAGCGTGAGGCAATGGAAAGCAGGGCACAGAGCATTAGGGGTGGGCGGAGCTGAAAGGGGTGGGGACGAGCGAGGGACGGTGGTCGGGGGAGGGTTGAAGAGCACAATTCCCAGGCACTAACCGGCAGTCGAGGCAGCGCTCCTCGTTCAGCGCGAGCCCCTAAATCTTGCGAGTCATTTACATGAAATTTGGTAGGAAAATAGAAATTAAACAAATAAAGGTTAGCACGAACTTTATCTCCGAAATAAATTTACAACTCAGCCCGTAGCACATAAATAACCCGGTGCCTAGGATTTCCCTCTTCGTACTAGCGAAAGAAGAGAAGAGCCGACGGGAGGGAGAAACAGAGGGTGGCGTAAAAAAAGGGAGGCAAAGGAGGAATAAAAAGAAAACAATTTCACGAAACGAGAATCCTCCACGGTAGTTAACACGCCTTGTATTGTATCGCCGTTCGGGAGAGGATCGCCCCGAGCCGGCGGAACGCGCGCCGATCCAGCGAGGCGGAGGGCGGGGAGAGCGGTGGCGGCGGGGCGGGGCGTGGGGCGAGAGGGCGTTTTTATAAGGAGTCCGGCGCTTTAGTGAAGCCGTCGGCTCGCGGCCCCGCCCCCACCGCCCATTTTTCACGCTCCGGGGCGCCGATCCGCCCAACGCCGCGCCCCCGCCCCCGCCCCCGCCGCAGCGGTGCGCCGCAGGTGTGGGCGCGCCCTCACCACGTGACCACAACAAACGGCGCGCGTCCGTCACCGCGCAGACAGCGGGAGGGGGGCGTGGCACAGGGAGCTCGGGATCGCGAGGGGAAGGGAGGGGAGGCGGGGATTGAGATATTGGGGCGGGTATTGGGAGAGGAGGACGGGGAGAGAGGAGAAAGACACGAGAGAAATTGTTCGGCGATGCTGTTGTTTAAAGTGTCGCAGAACGATATAAAGTAAACGCATTGGTAACATCAGTGATGGAGAGGACTTGTGAGTGACTATGGAGGTGGCACACGGTGAATTGGCATTGACTAATGATGCCGTGGTGATTGTGGGGCAGATTGCAACAATAAAGAAGCCCGTGTTTGTGCAATGAAGACTGTTCCGTAATAGTATATTTTTAGGAACATCTCGCTCTTGTGTGTACTTATAAACTTCACACAAATAAAGTAGTAGCAGAACTGCTGAAAATGAGACACGACAAAAGCCAGTGCGCAGATAACTAAAACCTATAGAGACAGTTCGAAGTGCACAGTTATTCCACTGCTAACAGTACTTCAGTTTTACAAGTGAAAACGAAAATACTGCTACAAATTACATTCATACACCTTTCTCCGTCATAATTTAAGATTGAGTGAATATAAATCCTTCAAGAATCTTATACTATTTACATTAACCTGCACTTCCATACACTTCGAGAAATAACCTTTCACAATTATTTATTTTAATTATGCATCATATGACAATGTCGGAGAGACTACCATTGTGCCAAAACTGCAAGTCATGATGTACGCGTGTACGTTGAGATGTAGTCATGAGGATGGTAATAGTGTAAATGATTGTGAATGTCGTAGTGATAACGAACGTGGCGGTGATGTTGCATGATGACTAGTGGCCATAAATAATTGTGGAATGGGAGAAAGAATACCAAGTAAACCCCTAGGAAAGCAATCCACTTTCTCGTCTTTAATCTCAAGTGGGGTGAACGGTAAGGATTCTAATCCTGACACTAACATCTGAACAGAAAGAACGCTCCCCGCTACTATGGTATGTTTTTATTCGCGCGTTTCAAGATCCTATTTTTATTTAAGCTACAATTTGTAAATCACGCAACATAAACACGACTACTTCAATGCTACTCAATGTTTAAAATACATTCATTTTCTTCCCAAACTGAACAAAGATATAACGAACAACGATCACACGCTTAGATAGCTACATAGCTACTAGCTTACATCCACTTCCATCCAACTACAATGCACATTGACAAGTGCAGTGCGCCAAGAAATTTTCTCCGTCCTGAGCCAAATCAGAACCTCCTTTTAAAAACCGCATTTATGCTGGTAGCAACCAGATTACTGGAAAACAAGTGAAGGCGACAACACTTCCAGCATCTATTATGGTTGTGGCGAGTACACAATTTACGTTTCCAAGCCGCAGAACGTGCTACCAACATAATGTCTGTTGCACGCACTCTCACCAGCAAGGAGCCACCGCGGAGTTCGTACTTTCCTGTAATATAACGCCACACCAGCGTTCGACGTCGTCTTCGCCGGCTGCAAGTGGTCCGCTTCCAACGTGAGCGGCGTGGTCGCGACGAGGGGGATGAAGTGACGCGGGTGGGGGTGGGAGTGGAGGGGGGAGGTGCGGTCGAGAGAGAGCGGGCGCGGGTCGAACGCAATCCATAAATACCGTCGATACCGAGCTGCCGCGTTGATCGGGAGCGGCGCGGCAGTGGTTTACAAACTTATTGAGATTTATCGATCCCCGAATTTGCGAGCGGGGCTCTCTCTCTGCCCTCTTCACGGAAGGAGGATCGCAGCGGCGGCGGCGGTAGCGTCCTAAAGGAGATTACACTTTCCACTATTATTCTCACTTAGAGGGCAACGAGGCTCGGCGGGCAAACGAGGCGTCGGCACAAAGGCTACACGCCTCCAACTTCCAGTCAATATTTTCGGCTGAATATCGAGGTCGTTACTCCGCGCTAAAGGGATTGAAGTGACTCAAACTGGGATGCATCCGGCGGCAAAAGAATTTCGGGATTGCAGCTTCGCCGATAATTATGTGCCGGACAAATTCAGTCAGGAAATTTGCGCTATAAATTTGCGTTGCTTGATAAATGAGTGGGTTGCTGAAGTCACGTGATAAAATCATCTGATGCATGGGTGTGCGCATGGGTGGTGCAGATGGTATTTTCAAGCCCGCAAAAGTGATATATAAAATCGTAAAACTGAGATTAAGCATACTTTAGCTGATGTTTAATGATCAATAACAAATTCAATATAATGAAAGTTGTTTTACGTAGGTACCTCAGATACTTACGTTCGTGATATTGATGTATTGTCCATCATTGACATCGGGTAGCGTTAATATACTTTTGTTCCTGATGTGATTCTAGCAAATGGATCGTTAAAAGTGAGTGTAGTAATTTGCATGACAAAATTGATTCATTAGACTTCACAATTGTGCAGAATAATTTTAAAATTGAACGTTCACTTCACAATATGTATTTTAACACTCTCTGAAAGCGCATCGCAGAAATTATGAAAAAATCGTCATAAAGAAGTGCAACCGTTCCAGCTTAACGTTGATTGTAAAATCGAACTAATTGGAAACAAAATGAATCTTATTTGTTCTCAAAATGAATACATTTAAATACAAGCACATCGAATAAATATTTAGTGAATGATGTGATATCTAGTAATATTGCTTCAGAAAACATTACACTCGCAAAAGAGATAAAAGTTGATGTCAGACAAACTATCAAGGAAAGATCTTGAGGGATAAATTAATAGAATCACTGTCACTTTTTGAGCCACCGGTGACTCAACGCTAGGGCGCTAGGAACCACACCTGAAGACACCGGGCTCAAATCCCGACAAAGGCCGGGATTTTTATCCAGTGCTTCCATTCGGGGCGTCTCTGGGGTCCACTCAGCTTCCTTTCCAAGTGACTACCAGGATCTTTCCTGTGGGGCCGGAGCGTTGAGCTCGCCACACAACCTCCTCCCGACGCCGACGGCAAAGAATAAGATCCCTAGCTTCACTTTCCCCTCGGGCCACATCGCCCTGTTTGCAATCGAATGGGGACTCCTTAAAAGATATGGTAAAATCACTATTATCAAATGCCGCACACTCTAAAACAATCCTTCAATATTACTTTTGTAATTAAATAATTGTAATGTATAATGTATTGTAATAAATGTAAGAAAGTTACTTTTGTAATTAAATATTGAAATACACAAGTATTTAAACACAAGTAAATACAATAAAATGTGCAGATTGTTCTGCAAACTATAAATTTTATATTCTACACCTGAATGACTTGACGCATAATGACCGCTTCCATAAACCACTCTCGAAAACATTTTTGGTAAGATTCAATGCTTTTTCAAGGAGTTTAGAGCAAATTTACTTTGACAGATTTAATACAACTTTCCATTTGCTGATCTCTACATGGGGAAAATGGCAATTAAAAATCCGAAAATGAAAAAAATTGAAATACGGGTGTATTATTCATAGGACTGTAAAATGTTACCCATATATTCAAATTATTATTCTAAGTTAAATTGTAGAAAAAGTTGTTGGAATATTATTTTCTACAAACTTTAAAATAAACACATTATTATTCCTCAAGAGTTTGACCCGAAACAGAAAAATGATAACATGCGACCAAATGTTAATCATGCTACTGTTTTATGAATAATGTGCAAGTGAATATGTAATTTTCTCAAGTTAAATGTATTTTTACTTAGTATGAATTACTCATGATTTTTTTACGTTACGTTTTGTTTCTAACATCAATTATATTTTCGCAGGAAAATCGTTACATTTCATCAAAGTTTATAAATATGAAGAAGACTGCCAAAACATCAGCTATGTATTTCTATGTAGACACTTAATATATTTTCCAACATTGAAAATTGACTGTAAAATTTGACGCATACTCTACTAATGAAATGAACAATGAAAAAAATTTCCTTTCACATGAATAAATCATGGGCGATTCTTGTGGAATTTTATTCTCATTTTATCGCCAGAGAGATGATTTGTACATTCAATTTATTATTACGCACTCTCTAAACACAAATAACGATTCTTTTTCAATCTACCAAAAATTACGAAATAATAACAATAACACTTTAGCGCTGTTGGATTTCGTTTCTTAGAAACTTAATTGATTGACTGGTATTAAATGTTGCCGTGCCTTCAGCAAATTATGCTCTGTGTGTATGCGTATGACTAACGTAGTATGTATGTCTGCTGTACAGAGATTGAAAATGGTAGGAGATATGGTTGATACTTGGGGTAGTTCTGATATTACTGTTTTGGAGATGTGGTTTTCAACTTTCAAGCATATTCTGACTGTGATTTTTTTCTGACTTTCGATATTTCTGTTTGTTTTCTATCTTGAAAAGCTTTATCGATATATTCGGAAAGTCCGAGCAACTGATGTGAGGTAGATACGTTACGTTACTGATGAATTCAGTAACGATGGGTTTTATTCAGATGGACTCTTAATCTTTTGGTCATTCATTTTTCTAAAGTTTTGAAAATGATGGGATCTTCTGAGGATATGGGAGCTGAGACCAATTATAAAGTTCGGCAAAACAAAATAAATACTTTCATGAAAATATGACTTCCGTTACTTCATTAATTAGATCAACGCAAGACATTTCACGCAATCAAAGAGTATCTGTAAGGCAGAGATGCTACCCACCCTACTTTTTATTTATATATTAAGTGATTGATCTTCAGATAAGCGCCGATAGCGGCTCAGGCCGGCTACAGCGTCACCATTGGCCATGCGTTACTTCATGAATCGCCTGGTACAATAGATGGGGTGGGCGGATTGTGGAACTTCAAATGGCGCCCTCTATAATGTAGCGCGAGGCCCATGAATTACTGTCAATTCGGACGCGCTCCATCCGAACGACCCGCTCTAATTTAATATTTAAACGAAACGTCGAAATGGGGCAGCTTCCATCAACTGCCCCTCTCACCCTTCAGCTTTCGTCAGGGGGCATTGGGCGACCCGAGAAGGGACGACGAGGCATTGTGTGTCTCACCCGAGAGGAACTCACTCATACTCGCAGCATTTGCATTCACCGGACAAACTAGCCACATTGGGTTTGTTTAGATCAATTCATTTTACTCAAAATTTGTTTTCATGTATTGCACATACGGTGCAGCCTTTTCGAATCAATTTCTTAGTAATACAATTATTTTTGCTGCAGTTGAAGATATTCAGTCACTACTATTTACTTTCTTGCAAACACGTTGTCTCGGCAAGTGAAATATGCGCAAAATTTGTCTCAGTTCGTCTACTGGAAATTGCACTAAATATTGGTTTAAATATGTGGATTAATATCAGCAGGATTTCTCAACCTTTCTCTTCAATCTGCCCCTTTTAAAAGATGTTTGCTTCATCGATCCCTTTACATTTTTCTCTACAATATGCAGCATTCGTAATCATAACACAAAGAATGACACGTAAATAACAAAGATAAACATTTCACATACCAATGTTTCCGTAAATATCTCTATTTTCAAGTATCAAAGACGCTTTTGCTTCTAAGTAGTCGAGTTTATAATTTATATTGTTGGGTAATGGTTTCAAATTGTTGAGCATTCTTAAAAATTCGCTATAATACTTTATCAAAGCGGAGAATACTTTAATGCGCGATAGAATAAATATTGTGGAAACAGTTACAATTTCATGGGTTTTTAAACCTCCCTAATAGTAGAATGTCTAGCTTCTCGGAGACGCAATGAAAAAAGTCTAAATGGCGCCCCTTATCTGCGAGTACTGCATGTTAAATTAAGAACTCTTAAGTCTAATTGTCATTAGACTACGGATGTGCAACAAGAAAATATGTATAGAATGCAATTTTAATTTTTGTGAAACTTTGTTTATTAAATTAATTAGTAGTATTTGTAATGAACGGCATCTTTATCTTTACTTTATTGATCAGTGTCATCTCCTACTCAACTATTGAGCACTAATCGATCACTTGGCCACCATTGACTCCTTCACAATTTCATAGACCCCTGTAGGTTGATACCGACCCCGTTTCCATCTAAATTACAGTCCACAAAGTTTACCAAAATAATGGTAATTATTGCCAAAAAAAGGATCATTTTTTAAAACAACTTAATTTGCTGCGAAATGAAATTCTTATTTCATCACACTTGCTACCATTTTTACAAAATTGTCTATTTTAAATTAGTACTTTGTAATAGTACTTGGAAATAAAAAAACTACTTGATTAATTTATTCCATATTCATACTGTGGTTTCATAAGTCACACAAGTTTTGAAGTGTTTCCCTAGAAAATGAAAGAAAATACCTGCAAACGAATATTTTTCGATCTTTTTTAACATATTTATACGAGTTAATACCAGATACAATTAACGTGTCGTTGTGTGTATTGATTTAAGTCATTTGCGTAATTAATGATTTTTTTTGGCAGGACAATTCATAAAGCACGGCTGCTCATTGACATCGACATCGGACAATTTGCAATCCTTTTGAAGCTTTGTGATCTGGGGTTGTCACGAAACAATTCCATGACAGGAGGTTGACCACATAGAGTATAATTGGGGAACGAAACTAATCCAATGACGCCGGTATGAAGTTGATTTGATTATCTTTAGCCCAATGGAAACGAGCGGGGTAATGCACATTTAGCATTTTACGTGTAACACGAAAATCAATTCCAGTGCATTTTAAACCTAAATATCTGATTAAAAGAAAGCTTTAGAAAAGAGTTAATGTTCCTCTTCTGATTCCGTGCCGGAACTCACCGTCATGAACACAAAACAAGCACCCAAATTACAGGCTTATCATTTCTCAAGATATCCTAATGAATGTTAAGCGTTTATCTTGTCTAAATCTGCATTGAACCAAGGTTTCGATAAACGGATAGAATAATGAACTTTATATAATCAATCACATGAACCATGATCTGGAATGAAACAGTATTTTTTTTTCAAAAGTATAATTAAAAGTCAAACATTTCATAACGTTTATTTTAATGACGTTACAATATTTTGAATATAAAAGGTGTTGAATTATCCTAGAAAGTCATCAAAACCCAAAACTACTACAGACGCAAATTTGTACTCGACTGGAAAACATATAAAGCGAGTCTTGACGAGTGTGAAGAAACAAAAAATATTCATATTTTATTTTAAAATCATTCTATTATGAACATTGAAAACGTACCTTTTAAAAAATGTGAATATACTGTGAGGCACGTAATTATACGTATACTGTAAAGCACGGGCAATCAAAATTTCTCGAAACTCTGTTTCCACTTTAATTTTTAAATCCAATTTCAAACAAATTAGCAATTAAATTAACGAAATTTTAAAAAACGCGTAATACAGGTTTGGTGATGGACGATCCGTTTGAAACGACGGCTCTTGCGGACAAAATGTGTTGCGAAAAAGCACCGCAAGTTTAATACCTAGGAAAGAGACTTTTCTTGATGATCGTCGCGGTTTCCCAACAGCAGCCGGTCTCGGGCACGGAGACCCGGGAGATCCGACTCGCGACAAGCGGAGGGCGCCCGGAGGACGTGGAGGGCAGAGGGTCGGGGAGGGTGATGCTGGCAGTGGCAGCGAAGGGAGATTAGAAAGGAGATGGAGGCCGAGAGGGAAGAGAATGCTGGGGAAGTGAAAGCAAGAGGGCGGAGGAAGGTGGCACAAAGAGACCAAAGGGTGTTGGAGGGAAGAAGAGGGAACAGCAGAGGGACGGGTGGGGTAGGGCAAAAGGGCGAGAAAGTGGGGAGGCCGGAGGAAGGGCGTCAAAGCGTGTGATGGTGGGGAAGGCGAGGGAGTAAGTGTCATGGAAACGCGGGAGGTGGAGCGGAGAGAGGGCGGAGGGAAGGATGGCAAAAGGTGCAGGAAGGAAGAGTCAGGGAGGCAGAAGAGACGCAGGGGTTGAGAAATGAGGTAGGAGGGGCGGAAGCAGAAGCGGTGGCGGGGAAGACGAGAGATGAGGTCGAAGCGGGTGAAACCCAAAAGCGGGGAAGGCGAGGGAGGATGGTTAGGGGAACCGGGTAATCAGGGAAACGGAGAATGGGGAAGGAGGTAGCGGGGGATGGTGGGGTTTGGAGGACAGCGAAGGAGTGGGCGACGCGGGTTGGGGGGTCGGAAAAGGCGAACGGAGAGTGAAAGCATGGGGGTAGAGGGAAGATGGGAGCGAGGAGGAGGAGGAGGGAAAAAGAGAGGAGGCAGCGGAGGGGCTGGGGTGGGGTAGGCGAGGAGGGCAAGCGGGCGGGCGCAGCAGGGGCAGCGGGGATGACGAGGGGGGATGCAGGGGAGAAGATGATGACGGGGAGGATTTCGAAGGATGTAGGAGAGAAGAGGCAGGGAGGCAGCGGAGAGGCTGGGGCGAGCAGGCGGGAGCAGCAGGGGCAGGAGGAAGTCGAAGCGTGCGGGACCTGAGCGCGGGCAAGGCGAGGGAGGATGGGCCGGGGCGGAGCGGAGAGAGGGCGGGGGGCAAAGGAAGGGCGGCGCGACCGCAGCACAGAGTATCAATCGTCCGCCACATTAAGCGCCTTATCGCCGCAGCAACCCCTTCGCGCCGCTCGTTCCGCCGACTCCCCTCCGCCGATCGAGCCACTCCCCTCGCCCCGCCCCCACGACCCCTTGCCACGCGCGCAAGAAGCAGCAGAGCAAGCCAGAATATACGAACGTGATTGACACATTAGTGTGCAGCTTGTTGTTCGCTTTACCATCCACTGTGCACTGAACGTAGTGGGCGGAATTGATTTTGTGATTTTTCATGAAGTGAAACATCGTTTCGGGCATATGTTCTTAGCATTCACACCTTCAGCCGTACGTAAAAATAATTGTTATATCGCGCATTACCGACTTCAACATGTACAGTTTATGCCACATTGTTCGGTCAGCTACGATAAAACCCTTCTACGCCTTCTTCTCAACCAATAAATAACGTGCATTATACTACCTCGTTTCATATCTATACTCTCATACCTAAATTCTCATTCCTTTGAAAGTATGGCCACTCACAGCAATATAGGCGTTGTTTAATCCGTCGTCATTATTTTCTGGGCACCTTTATCTCCAACGTCTCCATTTTGTCTTTCTCGACTCCGTGCTATCTGCTGCCGTGGCCACACCTACAACTACCATCTCCCGGTTTGAGAGTGCTGTTACACCTATGATGTCACCACTCTCCCTAAATTAGTATACGGGGGTGAACAATCGCCCTGAATATTCATCATTGCCATTGTCATTCTCTATCCATGTTCACCCGCCATCCACATACGTATCTTCCACCACTTCTCCTTGTACACGCATCCCCACCACGTATGCATTCCTTCACCTCAGTTTCAACTCCATCCATCTGCGTCCATTGCGACTAAATACATTAATTTTTAAAATAACAACACATATTTACGCACAGTTACATCTATTTTAATAATAATACTAAAACGAATTTGCTATTTAACAATTGAATGAATAATTTAAAATACAGCTTTTTTTTAATTTACACAGAAACTGAATTCAATTCACTGACCCAACCAGTGCTCGTAGATATGCTCAAAGCACATTACTGTGCACCAGTACTTTGTTTTCAACTAGTCAGTACCCCAGCACAAAATACAACTATCCGTCATCACCATCTACTTTTACCCTTCGTCGTGGTCACCGCGGTCGTCACCGTCACCGTCACCACCGCCGCCGCCGCCGCCGCCGCCGCCGCCGCCACCGTCACCGACGCTGGTAATTACGCTTCGTTGCCGCCCTAAGAAGGAGCGCTATCAGCACATAAAAGTGGAGATCTTCCACTGCCCTGGAGCACGGTAAGACGACAAAAGTGTTGAAAGGGGAGAGAAAGAAAGAAGGATAATGAAGGCATTAATTAATGGGGAGTAAAGGGAGTCTATGGACGTCTATGAGAAATTTTAGCCGGAGGTATGATGGATACACATGGTTAAAAAAATTACTTAATTCTACGAAAATTCTTTATTAGACATCTGACCATAAGATGTACTATAAAGCGTTGGAATATAATGTTGTTCAATGACGCGTTTTCTCGCTCTTGTGAATATCATAAATGAACTGATACTTCAAATTCATGCTGGAAATGTTTTATTCGTTAGCACGAAACCTAAAATGCCTCGAAAGCTTCGAACTAACATAGAATGTTGACAATATGATTAATTTCATTATTATTTAATTTTTCGTCCACAATTGTTCGTTTAAAAAATGTAAACAAAGTGTATAATAGTAAATTGTTTGATGGAACTGCGTTTTGAGTTTTTATACTGACAAGTTATACTCATCTTTACTTACTATCTTCAGAGAATATATCTTGAAAATTGTTCCTAGAGAATTAAACATCTTAGCTAGCTCTTAAATAAACAAGTATATAAGGCCAAATATTACAAATCAGAAAGCATGGCTTTCAAATTGTAGGCAGTGATGTAAGATACAATTGCCAACATCAACTTATAGGACCAACAGTACTGCCATAACAATATTCACCTCAAAGTCAAATACCTGGAATAAATAAAGCACTAATAGAACGCCAGAATGAATGATTAAGGAACGTAATTACAATATATACCAGTAGGCAAGTAATAGTATTTGATGAGGCAACACTTCTTTAAAAAATATTAAAAATGTACCTTGTATCAGCGACGAAATAAAGGGCCTGCACCATTACATATCCTCATTACAAAATTCTGAAAATCGTTAGGTAAGAAAATGAATAATTTTCAGGGAAAATCACAACCGCTGTTCATCAGCCTCAAGTTCAAAGAGAGAGCAGTTCCCCGAACGCAGAATTCGGAGTCTCCCAGAAATTCACCCCAACGGGCATATTCAGAAAGCATCCCAGAAAGAAGCATTCGCGAATCTCGGCTCTCGCACGCGAAGCAAGGTATAACACGTACCACGAAACACAAAATGGTGGAGAGGTGAGCTCGGGGTGGCGAAGAAAGTCCGACAAAGACGAGTGAGGAAAAGTTTTTATATATTGTGGCGTTATGGGATTGTGCGACCCCATAACACCACCGTTTCGTCTGCATGAACACCCACAGGCAACGAGGAGAGCAGGCGTAAATCAGAGTACCTAAACGCGCAGCCTGGTATCCGTTGCCTGTACTAATCAAAGACGAACTAGCAAGCAACGTTTTTCCCTGTGAAAAGTTGAGTGAGGAGAAATACCCCACCACGGAGAATTTCCCCAGGCGTCGGACAATAAATGGGCTGACGCGCATGCGGAAGCTCTCTTTTCTTGCCACCACGCGTCGAGTAAGCAGCTCTCTTCTGATTGTCGCCGTTCGTCGGGTAAGCAGCATCTTCATCACCGCTCGTCAACGCCAGCTTAGATATTGTTTGCCGCCGCAACGACTGCTAGGTAGGAGTTTTCGGCGTCGAACAGACGTGCTAGTTAGTCGTCCGCGAGATTTGAATATTTAGGAAAGTGTTTCCTCAATTAACATCACGGGAAGTAAAGTTAACCGTTGTGCGAAAAACATTGAAAGTTCTTATTTAACGAAGTAAAAGTAGCAACGAGCGAGGAACTTGCACTAGTATTCACGGAAGTGCAAGGGACATTTTTTCACAACGTGGGCGTAGTCAGAGGCGCCGGTATTAGCCGAGGGAGAAGAAGAGGCCGATTAGGAAGAACGGAAGAGGACGCAAGAAGCCGAGGGAGAAGAAGAGGCCGACTAAGAAGAACGGAAGAGGGCGCAAGAAGGCAGCGTACAGCGCAGAAGCTTGGACCTGAGCGACGTCGATGCAGCAGGCAGCGCGTGACCTTCAAGGCAAGAAAGCGAGAGTTTTCGAGGTAACACTCAAATCCATCGGAAAGTAGGTCAAGTTCACGTTGGCAGGGAAAAAGACTAGTATAGGAAAGTGCAGGAAATTGAGGACACGGGTGGCAACAAATTGTAGCATTGTAGGAGGAGACTTTTGATGCACTATTGCCTGCCTTAAACATTCTATTTGGAACATTTATTATTTTGCTGTTAGCAGTTACAGTTAAATTATAAATGAGAGTAGTGCACTTGCCCACATTTTGTTCTTTGCATGTAATATTTTTTTTTAAAAGCAAGAGATTGTAAACTGAATATGGTTTCATGTGCAAATATAACTAGGATAGCTTAAATTTAGATATAATTAATTTTCCAAGGGAATTCCCAGCGTAGATTAGAGTAATTAGTTCAGAGAACCAGTTTGGAGTAAATTATGTGTTCATTCATTTAATGTGCTGTAAAGGTTTCTATTTGTGTTTTTGATCATTTTTTTTGTAAAAGTGTGATTCTATTCCTGATTTTTTTGTCATCAACTTATGCCACAAAGTTTTTTGGGTAAATTATACGCTCGTTTATGTGCAATTTGTGTGATTTTATTGTGTCAAGGGTTCAAACCTTTCTCGCACCCTGAAGATCCTGCTCCCGAGATTTTAAGCTCGCTTCACGAGCAAATATCTTATTAACCCGCTTACTGTTCATGCGGCTGTTGTGAAGGTACCAGTTGTGTGTTAGGTGGGTTGTTAGACTATACATAATATATAATACAATGTCTGTGAAGCAATATAATTATGAACTATCATTCAAACCTTTACGGAAACTCCATATTAATAAGAAAGATAAATCAACGTTCACGATCAATTTGATTTAGGCCGTTACAATAAACTGACGCATACTCAAAGAGAGGCAGATCAAAACTTAGCTATTAATATTTAAATTTCCTTGATGTGCAAATTCACAATCAAAACAAACTTTTCAACGAGGAATACTACAAATTAAAACATCGTATTCTAAAATATCATGAAGTGCGGGTTTGGAACGTACAAGCCACTAAGTCGATAGATTAAATGTACAGGTTGCAATTAAATCATATGCACATACAAATCTATGTGATATTAACGAAAGAACAAACGGTGACTATTGTACAAGAAGAAACTAGAACGCTAAGGATCCCAAGGGAATGTGGCAACACTGACGTAAGGTGGTGAGGAACACGACTCCGCGACAGCGCAGAACAGTCGACGGCGGTAGCAACGGGATTCGCGCGGCGACCCTCAGGGCTTCCGCCTTGCGTCCCGCCCCGCCCCGCCCCGCCCCGTCAACCCCTCCCCCAGCTCACGGCCCCCACGCGCTGCCTCATTATCGAGCGCCGCACAGAGCTTTCGCGCGCTGGCTGTCCATTACGTATTTACGCCCCCTCCCCTCGCTCGCTCCGCCCTTCCCTACCCTACAGCCGCAGCCCCCCTCCCATCCCCTGCATCTCTGCTCCACCTCCCCTCCCGCTGCTTGGCCCTTCCCCACCACCCGTCCCTTACCTCTGATCCTCCCCCAGCCCCCGCCACGCCCCCTCCTGGCTCCTTCCGCTCGCCACATCCACTCCAACCCTGCCCCTCCCACCTCCACCCACGCTACGTCGGCTCCCTACACCACCGTCCCCGCCTGTGTTAGCACCCTCCTCCCCTCTGCACCCGCCTCCGCCTCGTGGCCTGCGTCGCCCCCGCGCATCTTTTCGCCGAGCATTCCCTCACCTCCACCCCCACCCCCACTTCATCCTCCTCCTCCTCGCCCGCCGCCGCCGCCGCCGCCGGGGAGCCGTAGTTTTAATAAAAGTCGCTTTTTCTTTGAAGATTTCCGGACCTCCGCCGCCTCGCTGCGGGATGCTCGCGCCGAACAGGCGACGCTGGCGCCGTGCCGCGCGGGTGGCCGTCGCGCGAAATAGGACCTCACCATGGACGCCGAGAGCTTGAGCACTGCGTGAGGAATTTTAGAATTAGGCCTTCGAAGTTCTCAAAAGTCTTGGATTTCCTGCCCGCATTCAATAAATTATTGCTTTTTGAAGCGTTTCCAGAATAGAGTCTTAATCAACGAACTATTTTTTAAATATTAGATCTAATTCCGAAGGGAAGGGAAGGAAATTTTCTATCTTTCTACATTTCCCTTGTTTGTTCACACGCTTTCATCTTCCCCCTCAAGACCACGCACCCGAAAATTCCATTCACCCGTCAACAAATTCCACTTTACTACAAGATAGTTTCAGCAAACGACTGTAAATTCGAAACGTCCTTTTTACGTATTACATGTATCTTGATAAAGTTAAACACACAAACTTTAATGAAAAAGAACATCAACAGTTAACAATGTAAATGTATCACAACCAAGGGCAATATGAAAGACGCTATTAAATTCCAATTAATTTCGGAACTGAAAACAGAAAAGAAAGCACATCATAAAAAACAACAGATCTCCTGAATAAAAATAAGAGGTCACTAACGTACACTCAAACACGGACAACAGGAGCGAAGCAACAACAATCTTAAGAGAACGCCCTCGGAAAAAGAGTACCTACTTTCCCACAAATGACTTTGCGCCGCTTGATTTCAACAACGGAAGAACAAATACATAAGCGTTGTCCAACGACCGCGGCGGCAGCGCGCGATACATAAAACGAGGGCATAAAAACGGCGCGCAAATCCCCCGCAGGCGGTCGGCCGGGGGGGGGGGAGTTGCGGGGGGCGGAGGGGGGGCGCTTTCGAATCCGCTTTGGGCCGCCGCGGCGCGTTTCCTTATCTGCGGCGGCGGCAGCCAATTTTATTTGCGTGCGATTTATTCCTCGACGCTTCCCGCGGGGCACAATTCATTACCCCTCCACCGCGCCGCGCCGCGCCGCGCCGCCCGGCAGCGCTCCTTTGCTGTAGCGCTCGCTGCGCGCCGTTCGCTGCGCGCTCTCATTGCGTCTAGGACGAGGCCCGTGAATTAAGCGTGGGAATCCGGGAGTGAATTCGAAGCTTCATGGGCTTTCGGTTCCGAAGGAGGTGAATTTTCGACATGGCCTAAGTAGAATGCGTTTAAAGATGTTTGGTGGAGAATTGTAGGGAGTAGCTGATTCAATTGGCCTGAGTGATTTTCTACGATCAGTTCCAGAGAAATACTGGAGCAGAAGAAAGGGCCAGAGACCTCGTGTGACTCCTCCTTCCCATTCTTCCATGCCCACATCAGTTGTCCATCGTTTGCCTAGGTTTGGCAATCAATTTTTTTCGTTTGCCCATCACACATAAATGTTACATGCAAAAAAAATTTGTGCACATTACGCGGGTGAAAAAATGAAGGTATTATTGCACGATTAGCAGATTTGTGAGCTCAAAGTGCCACCATAGAGCGAAACTACGCTGTATTGTACAGGGGAGAGAGAGAAGGGGGAGGGGAGAGAGAACGTGAGAGATGGGGAGAGGGCGCGAAAAGGAGGAGAAAGGTCAGCGAGAGGGCCGATGGAGCAAATACTAGAGGAGAAGGAGAGATAGTGAGAGAGGAGGGAAAGAAAGCTAGAGAGGGGAGAGAAAGAGAACGAGAGAGGGATGAGAGAGCGCCGATGAGAGGAGAAAGTGGAAGAGCGAAATAGAGGGAGAGAGAGAGGAAAAGAAGGAGGGAAGGAGGAAAAGAGAGAGGGAGACAGAAAAACGAGGGAAAGGAAAGCGGAAAACGGAGTGAGGAAGAGAGGAAAACGGAGAGGAGGGCAGGAAAACCGAGAGGAGAGGAAAAGAAACAAAAAGAAAGAGAGAGATAAATATCTTGTCTCGAGTTATATCTAGTGGTTCTCTCATCCTTCTATCTAGCACCACACGCAATTGATAGCTAATTAATCCTTCTTGCTACCTCCATGAAGTTGGACGGAAAAAATATGGTATTTTAACTGCAAAACTTGGTACATTGTCTGCCCTTCATTTGCCCAGGTTTTCTCACCAAAAACTTTGCCTACCTCTAGAAGGAAGACACGAAAAACATTTTCTGGTCAGCTTCAGGCCGGAAAAAAATCGGGAAATTTAACCAAACTTCGTACATCATTTGCCATTCGAAAGTTTTCGTTTGCCCACAAAAAAGTTACAAGCAAAAAAATTCGGGCACCTCCACACGGGTGAAAAAAATTCATGTATTTTTATGGAACTTAGTCAATCGTTTGCCCACCTACACAAATAAGTTAAATAAAATAATTTGTGAGCTAACTCCTTCAACATCGAAAAAATCTCAATGCAATTTCGCACATAATTTGTTTTTTGATGTCTCATAAATAATAATAATAATAATAATAATAATAATAATAATAATAATAATA